>JADRCH010000028.1:11803880-11834446 GCA_019843965.1 Rhynchomys soricoides | reverse complement strand
GGTCACCATCTCAGGTTCAGAGGTGTGAGTGGTCACCATCTCAGGTTCAGAGGTGTGTGTGGTCACCATCTCAGGTTTGGAGGTGTGAGTGGTCACCATCTCAGGTTCAGAGGTGTGAGTGGTCACTATCACTGGTTTGGAGGTATGAATGGTCACTGTCACAAGTTCAGAGGTGTGAGTGGTCACCTTCACAGGTTCAGAGGTGTGAGTGGTCACCATCTCAGGTTCAGAGGTGTAAGTGGTCACCATCACAGGTTCAGAGGTGTGTGTGGTCACCTTTACAGGGTCACAGGTGTGAGTGGTCACCATCTCTGGTTTGGAGGTGTGCGTGATCACCATCACAGGTTCAGAGGTATGCGTGGTCACCTTCACAGGTTCATAGGTGTGAGTGGTCACCGTCACTGGTTTGGAGGTATGAGTGGTCACCATCACAGGTTCAGAGGTGTGAGTGGACACCGTCTCAGGTTCAGAGGTGTATGTGGTCACCTTCACAGGTTCAGAGGTGTGAGTGGTCACCATCACAGGTTCAGAAGTGTGAGTGGTCATCATCACAGGTTCAGAGGTGTGCGTGGTCACCTTCACAGGTTCATAGGTGTGAGTGGTCACCGTCACTGGTTTGGAGGTATGCGTGGTCACCATCACAGGTTCAGAGGTGTGAGTGGTCACCGTCACAGGTTCAGAGGTGTGAGTGGTCACCATCACAGGTTCAGAGGTGTGCGTGGTCACCTTCACAGGTTCATAGGTGTGAGTGGTCACCATCACTGGTTTGGAGGTGTGCATAGTCACCATCACAGGTTCAGAGGTGTGAGTGGTCACCGTCACAGGTTTGGAGGTGTGCTCATGTACAGCTCTTACTCTGCTCCAGCCTTTTCACCATGTGCATTTGCTTTTAAAAGATGTGCTTATTTTTATTTTATATTTATGGGTGTTTTGCATGCATAATGCTTGGTGTTCCATGGTATCAAAAGACAGTCATGTCAGTTTGTCTCAAACTGGGATTACAAGCCATAGTGAGACATTATGTGGGTGCTGGGAACTGAACCTGTGTCCTCTGAAGGAACATGCAATACTCTTAAGTGCTGTAGTCTCTTAAGTGCCGTTCCTAGACCTTAAACAATAGAGTCTGTCTTTCTGTCTGCCTGTCTTTCT
The DNA here is from genome assembly GCA_019843965.1 of Rhynchomys soricoides. NCBI lineage: Eukaryota > Metazoa > Chordata > Mammalia > Rodentia > Muridae > Rhynchomys > Rhynchomys soricoides. Next base: position 11,833,297 of record JADRCH010000028.1, on the reverse strand, counting down.
TCCTTCCTTCCTTTTTTCCTTCCTTTCTTTCTTTTTTTCCATTTTTATTAGAGAGGATTTCTTTTTAAACTCTTGTGGAATGAACTGCATCTCTCTTATTTGTCAGATCCTTTGTGCTTTACTCTCTTGGTGCAGAATATAATAACAGTTTACACTGAGTGAGTCTGTCGAGATGAACCATGTTCGGGCTCATGGTTGAATGAAAGTGTTCTCATCTAGACTGTAACAAACAGTGCCCACAGACGCTGGCGTCTGTCTTCCTCCTTGTGTGTGTTATAATGTGAAAATAATGAAAACGTAAAGCACAAGAAAACCTAAGGGTAAGCTTGAATTCCTCTTCTCTCTGACTATTCTCTTGCTAATCCGTGCTTTAAAACTGTAATCCTTGCCACTTATGCTTTAAAGATGATTTCAAAGACGATGATCTTGGAGAGGTTAGGCAACACATACAAATGTATTGTCCGCAGAGACAGACAGCCATGGTTAGTTTCCCTTCTCTCCTAGTGCATTCAAGCCAATGAGCTGGCTTCTGGCTTTCACAGTTTATTGTACAATCATTTGTGAGAAAACACAAGCCATGAGCCTTTTTGGGATCTGAATTGCCATTGTTAGACTTGGAGGCTAATTACTATCCTCAGAAGAAGAGAAATGCAAAGGATAACACTCTTTTCACACGACCTCATGGATACACATGCTTTTGCGCTGATAGAAGAGTTAACCTTCCTGATAAAAACTTAGAGCATTTCACAACCAAGGCAGCCTTACAAATTTCCCATTTGTGCCTGTGCCTGAACTCCACCTTCAGCCTTTCTCAGGCCCTGAATCTCAGCAAAGGTCACTTTGATTTGTTAGTTGGGAATGGGAGAGGCTGTAGAATCACACAGAACAGGATGGACATTGTGTTTGTTCACTGATTTATTTAGTGTGTTGCCGCCTGCGGACCACGGTTTCTAAATGCCAAGGGAGATGGCTTGAGGAAGACAGTGCACAGGACATGGAGTAGGATGTAAGAATTAGTGTTCGGAAAGTTTTCATTTTTGGAGCTTCCAAATTTAGAATTGTCCCAAAAATAGCAATATAAGATGAAAACAGCTACAGCAAGACTCGCATCATGTAGTAGCAGATACAATTTGCACACTCTTTAGAAATATTTAGAATTAGGTACTTTCTAGGAATTTGGCTTTTGTAGGCATTGGGACTACAGTGGGGACAAAGTGAGACTTCACTTGGTCCGCACAGACCTGATAGACATAGGAGGTTGGTGGAGTAAAGGAGCGATGTTTATACCACAGGGCCATAGTCTTGTTAAAGCACCCACAGTAGGTGAAATGCCACTGTAAAGAGGTTAAAAGCATTCCCAAGAGAGTGGTGAGATCAGATAGAACAATGGCATTTAACTAATGAAAGAGGAAGGGGAACAATTTTCAATCAACAAAACCGGAAACCCAGACATTAAGGAAACCATGACTTCACCTGAGGCTGGGGTGCCAGGGGTTCAGAGTCTAAGCATGCCACTGGATAGAGCAGCTCAGCTTCTGAGGTTCTGAGGTTTGTTGTCACCTGGGACCAGGAGGGGAAGGTGCTGAGAACAGCCTTATTATTAGAAATAATGGAAAGTGGTAGACTCTGGATATATTTTAAAGATGATGCTTGTGGGATTTTATAATTATTTGACACAAGCAAAGCAAAAGTCCTGAAAGATCCTTCCAAGGTTCTTTATCAAGCAAGTAGACAGAGTTAGCCATCCCAGGGTGTAGGGAAGGTTGGTGATTGACTGTCTTTGGGAGAGTGGCCAGGACTAAGAGTTCAGTGTATAATTTAAAAATAATTTTTTGGTGTATTTTTATTTTATGTGCATAATGTTCTGCCAGCATGTATGTCTGTGTACCATATGTCAGTTCCCATGGTGACCAGAAACGGATGTCAGATCCTGTGGAACTGGAGTTACAGATGGTTGTGAGACACCAAGTTGGTTCTGGGAACTGAACTCAGGTCCTTTGGAAGAGCAGCCAGTTCTCCTACCTGCACTGCCCACTGCCCCTTTATGCATATGGATGAAAATATATGTTTATAGATATGCACTAGTGATATGTTTTTTGAGAACAGTGGCCAGGATGGATATGACCAAGGGACTTAGTGTACCAATGCCTCTAAGAACACCTGAAGTCAACCAGAGATGGTGGCTCCTGAATTTCTTGTCTCACCAAAGTGAAGATTAAGGTCATGTGAACTTGGTACAGGTAAAGTGGAACTGGGCTTTATTAAGAAAAATTCAGGAAAAGAGAGAGAAAACCTCTGAGGGGGGGAAGGCTTGCAAGGAGATGAAAAACACTAATCTGATGGTCTGGGGTCTTTTAATAGGATTTACAGGAAAAAAAATGTTTGAGGTAATTTTATAAGACTGCTTGATTCTCTATTAGTGCTATTATGGGCTGAGCCACTGGAGGGTCTACACATTCTACACATGTTCCCCTGGCCCCATCAGAGAGTTGATCATGAAGTGATTACAGGTCCCTCACACAGGTAGTGGCGGTTACAGCCTCTTCCTTGTTGATCTCTGACACGCCTTGTAGACTGACAACTTTGTCTGATAGCAAACCTTAGCCAATATTGCTACCATCAGCATCACAGGTGTCCCACTGGCTGTCGTTAACCTATGTTTTGTCCATTCTCACATCTACATGACAAGCTTGTAGTCTTAGCATAGCAGTGGTGGGGTGGGGGTGGGGGAGCGACATTATAGCTACCAGGGCATAGATGTGGTGTGCCTTGGTTACCTCATCCTTAGCTCCTTCTGTGTGGAACTATCTGGAGTGTTCTCCTCAGAGGACAGAAGCATCTTGTGAGGAGCAATCCTTCCTTGACCTCTACTCTGTTACACTGAGCTGCAACAGAGGTAAGAGGAGGTGAGGTGTCATCAGAGTTTAGACTCCAGAAACAGCTTTCCTGAGACATGCTCCATCAGTCCCCAGTGACTACCATGGGTATGTGTTAGTAATGAAGCTATATTCCTAGTGGATGTAAAAGCTGGCTGCCACAGGTTTTAAAGAGAATGTGTTTTGTTTTTCTTTCTGGAAACAGAGAGTGGTGTTTTCCGGTTTCACAGACGCATGAAATATTAGAAATATATAATCTAAATGACATGGCTTTGGGAAAAGGCACATAATCTTCACTATACAATAAAAAAATTCCAGTTGATTTTTTATCTTTTTGGTTTCTAATTGTTATATCAGGGACTGAACCATGAACCCCTTAAATGTGAGGCAGTGCTCTACCAAGGAGCTACATACTAAGAATCTCCTTGCTAATTTAGAGATATGGTCTTACTAAATTGCCTAGGCTGGCCTTGAACTCACTCTGTGGCTCAGGCAGAAGTTTAATTTCTGATCCTCCTGCTTCACCCTGGATGTGGCTATAATCACAAGCTTTTATTAGCAGGCATGATAAAAATCCAGGTTTTAATCCAGAGGCAGATGGTGCATTTTCTGAATTGGTAAATCATGGAATTTGTTCCTGGAGACTGCATGAAGCAGAAATCTGTGAGCCCTGTGTATCTTTTGTCTTCTGTGGTTATCAACCAATGGTTTATCTCAACGAAGTTTCAACAGGATGGAGCATCAGACCATATTTACTTTGGAAGGTTTTTATTTATTCATGTATTTATTCGTTTATCTTTTTTGACCCATGTGTGGTTTGTTCAATATAATTTGATTATCTCTCTATAGTTAGTTAGCAGGTAGGCAAGTTCAGATGGTTGGATAATCATGGTTTAATATTTTTTGGGGGTTGAGGGAGAAGACACAATTTAATAAAATTAGAGAACAGGAAGACTCATTAGGGAGGACTTTGTATCCTTGAATTCTAAAATTCTGTGTGTTTACAACTTTCCAGCCCTCAGGTTTATCCTTTACTGTGCTCTTAATATTGAGACTCTTTCTTTGTTTACAGTGTATAGTATTCCTTTAAATATATTATGCAGTGCTGGCTTGGTTTGTGTTCATTTGGAAATTCCATTGCCATTGGCAATGGCATTTTTGGATGGCAGTTATTCTCTTTCAAGGTTTTACCATATCATCCCATGCTTTCCTGGCTTTGATGGTGCTGAGAGATCTCACGTTCTGATTTGTCTGCCTTCATAATAAGTATGCATTTTTCCTTCCAGATTTTAGTGTCGAAGAGGGTCCTCTCTCTGGTCAAGTCTATTTGGAATTCTTAATGCCACCTGTGTTTGAACATCTATTCATTTTGTAGATTTGGGGACTTCTCTGCTAAGTATATTTCATTTAAAACATTCTCTGTCCCCTAGTGTTCATCTCCTCTCCTCCTATCCCGTGGTTTATATGTTTGGCTTCCTAATCATATGTCAAGTTTCTCTTATTGGTATTCTTTTATTTAATTTATTTATTTATTTTGATACTTTATTTACATTTCAAACATTTCCCCCTTTCCAGATCTCCCCTTTGGAACCTCTCTATTCCCTCCCCCTGCCCCTGCCTCTATGGGGGTATTCCCCACCCACCCACCCACTCTCGTCTTCCCTCCCTGGTATTCTCCTATACTGGGGGATCTAACACCCTCAGACCCAAGGGCCTCTCCTCCCCCTGATGGCTAACAAGACCCTCCTCTGCCACATATGTGGCCAGCACCATGGGTCCCTCTATGTGTATTCTTTGGTTGGTGGTCCAGTCTCTGGGAGTATCAGGGGGTCAGGCCAGTTGACACTGTTGCTCCCTCCCTGGGGCTGCAAACTCCCTCAGCTCCTTCAGTCCCTTCTCCAACTCATGCTCAGCCCAGTGGTTGCTGTGAAGTGACTCTTGGGTATTCCGAACTTTTGGGCTAATAACCACTTATCAGTGTTCATTCTTTTGTGACTGAGTTACCTCACTCAGGATGATATTTTCAAGTTCCATCCATTTGCCTGCGAATTTCATGAAGTCATTGTTTTTAATAGCTGAGTAGTATTCCATTGTGTAAATGTACCACATTTTCTGTATCCATTCCTCTGTGGAGGGACATCTGGGTTGTTTCCAGTTTAGATTTCCCATGCTCATGGATTGGCAGGATTAATATAGTTAAAATGGCCATCCTGCAGAAAGCAATCTACAGACTCAATGCAATCCCCATAAAAATTCCAACTCAATTCTTCATAGACTTAGAAAGAAATTCTCAAATTCATATGGAATAACAAAAATCCCAGGATAGCAAAAACTATTCTCAACAATAAAAGGACTTCTGGGGGAATCAGCATCCCTGACCTCAAGCTATAGTACAGTATAGTATAGTATAGTCATAAAAACTGCATGGTATTGGTACAGAGACAGGCAGGTAAGATCAATGGAATAGAATTGTAGACCCAGAAATGAACTCACACACTTATGGTCACTCGATCTTTGACAAAGGAGCTAAAACCATCCAGTAGAAAAAAGACAGCATTTTCAACAAATGGTACTGGTTCAACTGGCGGTCTACATGTAGAAGAATGCGAATTGATCCATTCCTATCTCCCTGTACAAAGCTCAAGTCCAAGTGGATCAAGGACCTCCACATAAAACCAGATACACTGAATCTAATAGAAGAGAAAGTGGGGAAAAGTCTTGAACACTTGGGCACAGGGGAAAAGTTCTTATTGGCATTCAAATGAAGTGTTTCCTGTATCTTTCCATCACTCATTTCTTCCATTTGGTCAAATCTTTTAGGAATGCTTTATGTTGTTTTATTGTTGTTGTTGAAGCTGAATTTTTAGCTACCACCATTTCCAGTCTTTTCCAAAATCTCAATTTCCTTGCTGAATTTATCTTCCATGTTATTGACGGTTAATCCACAGTTCTGATTTTCTCATCCATTTTGCAGACTGCCTCCTCTCCGATGTTCACTTTCCTCTCTTGTGCCTTCCTTGAACTCTTCTGTTTGTCTCTGCTTTTCAGCTTGTTCATCATCTTTACCAGAAAGCTTTTCAAATCTTCACCTGACATTTTCCCTGTTTGCATATCTTTGAGCTAATTAGCTGGAGAATCAGGATCTTTTGACACTTTTCCTGTTTCATTGTCTTTGAGCTCATTAGTGGCTGGATTGGAATCCTTTGACATTTTCTCTGTTTCCATAGCTTTTAGCTCATTAGCTGGGGAATTGGGATCCTTTGAAACAGTCCACCTAGATTCACTTTTTTCTGTTTCAGTATCTTTGAGCTCATTAGTTGGGGAACTGGGATCTTCTGGGACAGCCACAGATATTTGCTTTTCTGTCTCGATGTTCTGTTGGTTTGAATATCCCTTCTGGAATATTCTGACAGGGATATCTTACTGAGAAGCCCAGCTTTGATTGCTGAATCGACAGTAACACTCAAGAGAGGAAACGCCAGTTGTTGTGGCAGCAACAACATATACCTTACGAGATGTACACATACACTTAAAATTCAATCATAGCCATGAATGAATATGTAAACTAAAACAGTAGAGTGCTGGGGGATGTGCTATGATGCCAAAGGCCATATAGAGTAAGTGTGGAAGCAGTAAATGAGTGAGAGAAAACAAGGAGATGGAGAAAGGGCGAGAATCAAGGTTAATGAACGAAAAGAGAAAAGGCATTGAGAAGAATGTGATGGAGATGTGTTTTAGTTGGGGTGACTATTGCTGTGATGAGACACCATGACCAAAAGTGAGTTGGGGAGAAAAGGGCTCATTCAGCTTACAATGCTACATTGCTTTTCATCATTAAAGGAAGTCAGCATAGGAACTCAGATAGGGCAGGAACCTGGAGAGAGGAGCTGATGCAGAGGTCACTGAGGGTGCTGCTTACTGGCTTGCTCCCCATAGCTTGCTCAGCCTGCTTTTTTATAGAACCCACGACTACCACCCAGGGATGGCACCCCTTACAATGGGCTGGGCTCTCCACCATTGATCACTTATTGAGAACTTACATACTTGTCTATAGCCCAATTTTATGGAGGCATTTTCTCAATTGTAGTTCCCTTCATCAGATGACTCTGGTCTGTGTCAAGTGGACATAAAACTATCTAGCACATGATGAAAACAAAAGAGGTTAGAAAAACAGAAAAAATCTAAATAGTGAGAAAGTTTGAAGACAAAATTGAATAAATACAATAAAGGGAATAAAAAGTTAAAAATGTCTTCTTTAGTTGTCCTCAATCCTTTTAGGATTGAGGCCTCCTGAGCTTTTCTTCTTCCACAGTAGCATTTCTTTCGATGTCATCCTTGTTCAGGTCTTGCTGAGGCAGCCATATATTGAGACTTCATGGGTGTCACTCCTCTGATACTTCTAGGAGAAACAATCTCACAGCAAACTTCTTGTTCCTCTGGCTTTCATAATTTTTCTGCTCCTTCTTCTACCATGAGCCCTGAGCCTTAGGTGCAGGAGTTGTGCTGTAAATGTATCATCTGGGGTTGGGCTCCAGACTTGCATTTTTTGATCAGTTGTGTTTTTCTGTAAGGGTCTTCATCTCTTGCAAAGAGAATTTTTCTGGATGAGGAGCCTTAGTTTCTTTTCAACTGCTGTGACAAAACACCACTATCAAGAACGTTTATAAAAGAAAACATTTTATTGGGGGCTTGCTTATAGTTTCAGAGAGTGAGTCCATTGACATGGCAGCAGACAGGCAAGGATGGTACTGGAGAAGAAGCCAAGAACTTACATACTGACACAACAGCACACACCAATGACACATGCCCTCCAATATGGCCACACCTCCTAATCCTTCCCAAACAGTTCCACCAACTAGGGATCAAACCACTACAGGAGTGAATCCTGAGAGCAGGGTAGTCTTTCTCAGAGAAGAGCACTCCCAATTTGTTATCCAATACCAGATGGTCATCCCTTAAATCATACTTACAAGTAACATTATTTAAACTGAGCAGAATATATTTAGATATTTAAGAAAACACCCTTACGCCCCCCCCAGCACACACACACAAACAAAACAACAATTTGCCTCTTCCTTTCCTCCCTCCAAACCTTCCCTGTGGTACCCAGCACTGACCTAGAATCACACAGCGTGTATGAATGGGCTTTCTGCTGTAGGAATCACCATTTCACCAAAACTTACCATTGAATTTGAGGCTATGAGGGCTATGTGTATATCCTGAAGGTAGTGTAGCCTGACTTTCATCTGACTGACCTTTGAGGCCACTTCTGTGTTGCCTCCTTCTGCAGGAAGCCACATAGATGCCACAGGCTGTGTGCACAGATGGAGTATGTACAGGGTAGTGTGGATGTAGGATTTAGCTTGCTGCAGTATTTTTGGTTTTTTTTCTTTTTTTGTTCCTCAAATTTTTACTTCTCTTGTAGATTCCCGAGCTTCTCATTTTTTTCATTCTCTGGGAAAATGATTTTTTTCTTATTCTAATTCTCAGAGATAGGTGCTTGTATATTATCTTAACCGGAAGTGAGGGCTTTTGGTGGAGAGAATAGAAATTGATAATATTTAGATATTCACACATATCTAGCAGTATTGAGGTGTGAAGGGGAGAGTAAGGTGGAGCTGATGGTGTGAGCTGAGCACAGGGAATGGAGCTCCTACCATAATTGAGAGTTTGACCTTTGCCAGGAGAGGCATCTGTTCAACAGCATGAAGAGAACAATGGGTAGGCACAGTTAAATGTACAGACGATGCTCAAGTGTTTAACTATATCTACCAGCTTGTGTTTTCTGTGAAGTCTGAGGAAATCCAGCAGAGCGATGGCACAGTCAGAGGTGAGCAGAGATGAACTGAAAGCAACTTAGCGAATATAGTTAGAATCTCCAAGGTGCCTATAAAACTGCGAGTCAGGAGCTGTATTATTGATCAGTCTGATTATACCATTTTCTGCTAACTTTTGGATGTGCTAAAGGTAGATGGTAATGCAAATTGACTTATCTCGAGTTTTGTTTATGTTTGAAACAAAAAAATGGTCAAACTTAGAGACTCATAGAGATTTAAATTGGATAGAGAAGAAGACGAGGAGAGTTGAGATCTCTCATTTATTCTGGGCTGGGGAACAGTTGAGATGGGTACACAGATGTAACGAATGTGTGCTGTGTGTTGTACAGAAGGGGTCCTTCATAGGACCTGAAAGTAATGCTATTGTCTTGGAGGTCCACAGGGAATGGTCCTCTTGTGTCACATAGATTCAATGACAGTCACAATGCCAGGAGGTTGGCGCCATGGGAGAAACATAATTGGAGTTGCAGAGAATGGGTGGGCTGGGCAGTGAGGGAGACATTGGTTGGGCATGGATTAGGATGTAAAGAAAGTCAAAGTCAGTTAGAAAGGTTGTCGTTAAAAACAGAAGGTCGACAGGGTCCACCTAGCTGGTTTATAAGAAAGAAAAACAAGTGTTGGCCCACTGCTACCTACAGCGTTGCTAGTATTAAGCCCTAAGATAACGACCAGAGGTTTTATTATTTTGTGCACAGTTATACACTATTTTGTGTTGTTGCTTAACAGAGCAGGATGGTTTTTTATTCATTACTGTGCATCTCCCTAGGTTTTGATTTGTTTAAAGGAAAGCCACTGATTTTGATGTAGCATTTTTTGTGTGGCTCAGTCGTTATATTAAATGGTTACTCACAGGTTCTCCTCTCCCCAGGTAGTCATCTAGCTTGCCCATAAATGAGAGCTGTTAGCCCATATCCATCATATGTGCAATCTAGTAGGAATAGTGACTCCAGGAATCTTTGTCATACAAGGATTTAACCTGTTTAACTATGGTATCTACATGGATAGTTTTATCCATGGAAAATGTATGCGCTCATCTAGGTTAAAACTAATGACATCAAACCCAGTTTGTTTGGAGGTCATAAAAATGAAACAAAGGAAAATGCATTGGCTGTTCTGACTCTCAGAGTTTCTCTAGAAGAGAGAGTTGCTTCCAATATGTCCACCTAGGTAATAAATGGGCATCTCTGGGGTTCCATCTTTTTACATATCTAGGGTTCTCTAGATGAGCAGACCTTACAGTATGAAAAGTGTTAAGAGGAGATTTATTAGCGTGATTTCATGATACAGTCTGGGCACTCCAATAATGCTGTCTCACACCAGAGAGGCTCAGAACCCGGTAGTTTCAGTCTATGAGGTCAGATGGGTGTCTCCATAGATCCAGTCTGGTGCTGAAGGTCTGGAGGATTCTTGGAGAGCTTCTGGTCTTCAATCCAGTCTGTTCGAAACTCAAAGCTGTGTCCTCATAGGTGTTAAAGAATGCAGCAGAAGTATCAATATAGTGGATGAACTGCTGAAGACTGAAGGCAAACAGACAACCAGCTTCCTTGATGCTACCTGCATGTAGGCTGCATCTTTCCACTTCAAATAACCTGGTCAAAAAGATCCCTCATACACATGATGCCCAGCAGCCTGGCCTTCAGTTGATCCCAGATCTTGTCAAGTTGGCAAGCGAGATAGCGTGACAGACCATTAAAGGCAGATTTCCTTCTAGATTGTTTGAAAAGGTACTAACTGGGGCAAAGATTTATTACAGAACACAAAATTGTATCTAGTTGTGCCAGCTGGGCAAGCATACTTCTTCTCCAACACTGGATGCCGTCATTTACAAGATCTTATTAAATTTAAATTAAATTAAAAGGAAACAGTAATCTCACTCTTTTTATAAATAAGTATATGATCAAGGTTCAGGAAAAATACTTTTGTAACGATGAAAATGAAAAGAGCACTTTAAGTTTTGATGAACTTTTTATTTCAGATTTCAAAAAAATTAAGGAATATTTGCTTAAGAGCTGGAGTAATGATGCTTTTATCGTACATGTGGCTTTGCAATTATCTACTCGAAAGCAAGCATGACATAAACTCTTGGTCTTCTACACATGTAGAATAATAAGAATAATCTTATTATTAGTTCTGCTTTTGGGTTTTGTGGATATGTCTGTTAAAAATGAAGTTGAAATGAAATATGTCCCCAATTTGTTGAGATGAAGGTCTAGTTTAAGTGACTACTTTAAGGAAGGAGATGAAGTATGCCTCCTACTTCCAATAAATTATGGACAACATGTATTTATTTCTGCCGGAGGCTCAGAGGCATCTGACACCTGAGCCTCTCCCTTGAGGCCACTAGGATTGAAATCTAAAATATGAAGAATAAAATATAATTGAGTGAAAGAAATCTAAATTGGTCTACAGATGCCTTTAACAGAGAAATGATTTGTCCAAACCCCCAAACAATGTCTCTCTTAATGTTTACCACTTCTTCTATCTCTCTCTCATTGGCTCTGTGATTATATTTTAGCTTCTATTACACCCCAATCCTATCCCTTTATAACCCCAATTTTCTGACTGGCCCTGTCTGACCCACCCAGAAGCCTGCTTAAGCATTCAATGAATACTTTATGAAATTCGGTTGTAATTTAATCTTATCTGCAAGGATCATTTGGGAGCTTTGTTCTGCTGTCTGGCTTTCTGGCTGGAAGGCTGCTGGCAAATATTGACCCTCATTTTCCACCTCCATCAGTAGAATCTCAGGGAGAACCCAAATGGTCGTCCAGATACTGGTTCCCATTGTGATGTCCATACTGATCCTGTGATAGTGGATGTCTCTTAGAAATATGTGGTTCCAATTAGTGATATGACATCTGTGTTTCTAATGTGTTCTCTGTATCTTTGCATTTAAATGCTGGTTCTGTAGACAGTTGCAGGAGGCTTTGCGATCCCTCCGGTCAACTCTGCTGCCTTCAGCTCTTACCTTACTCAGAGTCTAAGAAATGAGCGTACTTTTTTTTTTTTAAATTGGGGAGCAGTGGTTACCCTAATCTTGTTACTTTTCTAGGAGTGAACATTTCTGAGGACTCTGTTATCTGTTAGCAGTTCAGCCTGCTACTGTTACCATTACTGTGGCTGCTGCTGCTGTCTTTTATTAGTGGTTAAACCTGGCAACCCATTCTGTTTCCCAGAATCACCTGATTCTGCTCCATTTGTCCTGAATTAACCAGCACGTTTGTGTGAAAGCACGCATGCTCATGACATCCATGACATCTCTCATTGTCTATTTGTGAACCTCCAGTCTTAATGTATCAGGACTTGCTAAAATAGCTCCTTTCCCATGAAAGTCTTCCAACCTTTCCTCCTAACATGTAATTTTTTAAAAAATTAGCCTTCCTACCTATCAGTTCTGCTAGATAACTGTGGGCTTCCCTGACTATCCCCTGCTGTGGAAGCTGTAAATAAATATGTTTCTTCTGACTTGATCTTTAGCAGTACCCATGAGTTAACCACCTTTTAGTTTTGAGACTGGTAAAAAGAAAATCTTGCCCCCAGGCAAGATTTGAACTGCCCACTGCAGAGTACTTGGGTAGGCACCATGATATCCCACTTTGTTCTCCTTCTGGCTGCTGGCTTTCATGGTGTACATAACTTCTTTTCATCTTTGTAGTAATAATAGTATTGTTTGAAAATACTTCCCATTGGATCTCACTTCGCATGTGCACAGGTTTTACAGCGCGGCCCAGCCATGCTTCCTATATATAAAATGGCTCTTTCTCCCTCTGGGTCTTGGCCCTTCTGCACGACTCTCTGGGATGTCCCGTCACCTCCTCTCCATGGCTTCAATGTTGTCACCTTCCACTTCCTGCTCTGACAGAGACTTTGCCTCATTATGTGCATTATTTAAGTATCCTATATTTACCTTGTGTCCCGACCTGCAGGACTTATTCGCGAGGATCGAGGAGGACTAAGCCTGAAAGAAAAACGGGCAAGAGAGAGGAGGGAGGCTAGGCAAAGTTCCGTCTAGGTCTCACTTTATTTTTTACACACGTTTGCTTTTAAAGAAAAAGGAATGTAGAGGGGAGGGGAAAGGGGGCTTATGGCCCCCCGGCTGTCATGGTTCAACAAGCCAGACCATCCGGTGTCAAACTGTTTTATGATCGGTCTATTTCCAGGAGGTGGGGAGGACAGTTTAGTCTTGAGGAAACACAACTAGCTCTCGTAAGGTCACTAGGGTCAGATTCCCAGGAACGGTTTGAAGATCCTGGCTCTAGGCATCTCCAGCTTATCTTGTGCAAACACAACTGGTCCTCAGAAAGTCTCAGATTCCCAAGGACAGTGTGGAGGCCCAGGCAAATTCCAAGGAGGGTGTTAGATTCTCAAGGACAGTGAGGAGGCCCAGGCAGATTCCAAGGAGGGTGTTAGGGCCTGGCACCTGACAACCTTGACAGTACTGCCCCAGATCACATAAGTTCTCCCTTCCTCTCCCTTCTGAAGAGGTGATATAATAGTTTCTTTCACAAGAGACAGACTCTTTGCTGACATCTGTGAGTAATACTCCCTCAGCTCTTCGCCTGACTTCTGGTTTGTGCTACCCATGACCAGGCTGAGAGAGGCCAGAGGCAATAAAAATGGCAAAAATATTTTAAAATAGAATCAGGGAAAAAAAAATGACAAGATGGTGACAATAAATGTGTTCTCTCCTGTGTGTGTGAGCATAGCTTCTGGAATGGAGAGGCGGTGGCGGGAGATAGAAACAAGGCTGAAGAATCTGGAGTGTGTCTAATGAGTAACTCTGGAAGGTGCTGACAATACATTATTTATCTTCCCACCTGCACAGCGGTTCCCGCAATACAGAATTCCCCAGGGAAATTTCTTTTGCAGCTTGCCTTCAGCCAAACCTGTTGAGAGACTGAGCAGAAGGGACAGGCAGCTCCAAGAGGGTCATTACCTGTCAGTCTTTGATTCAAATCCTTGTCTGTGGTCAGGAAGTGATGAGGCAATCCTTCTGGACTCATCTTTTTGTTGAAGGGACTGATTTAATCACACAAGGGCAATGTGGATGAGCAATATTAACTTAATGCTAGGATCTCTGTCTCCAGGGACCATTCTGCCTTTTATAGTCTCTGAATTATTGAAGACTGTGTGCACATTTTCCATAAAACGGTTTCTGTGAAAGTGGAGCAATCTTAATCTTACTAGTTTGGTCTCTTCCTCTCTCTTTGCTTGTCTTTAATATCCTCTCTTTGTCATTTGACTTTATAGTGTGAATAAATAATTTGTAAAACTGACCTTACTTTTGACTGTGTTCTTCTGGCAAATGGGTAGATATTTTTAGAGCTTTCTTACTGTCCACATTTAAAGAATTTGGATTGTGTGAACCAAAGCTGCCTGGCTGTTTCCAATCCCATTCAACAAGCAAATTATAGGTTAATTATGGTCCCATGGAAGCTAAGCATTGCTCAGCACATGACCCTTTATGAAGTCACCTTTTAGACACAATATACACCTAGAAGTGACTGAAAATAAAATAGAAATAAAAAGCAAACAAATCTTAACACTGAGTTTCTTAAGTTTGATCCTTCACATGAATAATATTTAGTGATAATAAAGCTCTTAAATGCAATGAACAGGGTTTTGGCATTTTCATAATCTGATTCCAAAAAATTTTAAGCAGTAAACACTATTGTGAACTATAGCCACATTTCTTGCATAGATATTCAAAGCTTACTCATGTTATACTTCCAAGTTTTGAGACTGACAACATTCCCTCACTTCTTGCTGGATGCCCTGGCAACCAGCAATCTCCACTCTGTTTCCGAGTTAGGCTTTTATATACTCCATGTGTTGCTTTGAGTGAGAATGGCCTCCATAGGCTCACATGTTGAATACTTGGTCCCTAGTTGATGTAGAACCGTTTGAAAAGTGTCTTAATTAGGATTTCCATTGTAGTGAAGAGACACCATGACCAAGACAACTCTTATAAAGGACAACATTTAATTGAAGCATGCTTGCAGGTTCAGAGGTTCAGTCTATTATCATCAAGGCAGGAAACATGGCAGTATCTAGGTAGTCATGATGCTGGAGGAGCCAAGAGTTTTACATCTTGATCGGAAGGCAGCCAGAAGACTGTCTTCCACGTGGCTAGGAGGAGGGACTTGAAGCCCACCTGCATAGTGACACACTTTCTCCAACAAGACCACACCCACTCCAATAAGGTCATACTTCCTAATAGTGACACTCCGTGGGCCAAGCATATTCAAACCATCACAGGAAGGATTCGCAGGTGTGGCCTTGTTGAAGTAGTTATGTCCCAAGGAGTGGGCTTTGAGGTCTCAAAGGCCAAGTGCCATACCCAGGGCTTTCTGTTTGTGATTTGAGATGTGAGCTCTCAGCTATTCCTGCTACCATGACTTTGCTCTGCAGTCATGGGTTCTAATCATCTGGGACTATACACCAATTAAAGGTTTTCTTTTATAAGTTTCTTGGTCATGCTATTTCATTATAGCAAGAAAAGTATCGTTCAACATGAGCATGGCATTACACAGTACTTCTTCTTCTATGACTAGCTTAATTTGTGCTGAGTAATGCTCTGCAGACTCATCCATCATGAGCAGAAGCAGTTTCCATCATTTTGAAGATCAACTAACTTTCTGTTGTGCTCCTATGTGTTTATGTGCTTCAGTTTATGATCATAGTTTCTCTATCCATTCATCTTTGGACAGATTGGTCATTTTCATATATTGGCTGCTAAGAGCCATGCTGCAGTAAACATAGAAGCACAGATCTCTCCTTGAGATAAAATGATGTCTCATGTGATATATGGAAATATGGTCACGGGTTACATGTCCTGATACTTGATTATATCTCCTGTGATTTATGGTACTAGGGTTACTGGGCTACAGATACTTATAACTGCTTGTATTCTTTTGTGCAAATCTTTATGTTCCAGATGCTTCTGTAGATGTTTGAGATAGTAACACCAACATAGTCTCTCTTCTCAATAAATTTAGCGTTAGTGAGAGACACCAGATTACCGTACAAGGTCCTGGAACTACATTCTAGATACATAGAAAGTGGTGTTATATAGAGCGAAAGAAAATATCCTTTGCTTGTGAAAATCAAGGTGAGCTTCTGAAAAGCGTCATATCAGGATTAATTAGAGTTTATTTCTTCACTGTAAAATCTTACCTGATTAATACTAAGAGCTCCCATCACTCAGGTGTTGAGATAACAGTTGCTTTGCCATTTGTCTTGTTAAAATGAAGTTAGTCACACGTTTGGTTTTAGCCACACTTCCTTTCCATTTCATTTAATGGTATACAATGAAGTCAATTAAATGCAATTTATAGTAGCACAAATAAAAAGAGATTAAGGTATCAAATTAATAACTTAAAGATGTACCTGAAGGTATACAACAAATAGACAACAAGAGATATCAAAATCAGACCTGGGATTAATGAAATAGAAATGGAAAAAATCCATACAACAGAGTTGGTTCGTTGAAAGGGTTAAAGAGATTTATCTTTAGCTAGATTAACCTCAAGAGAAAGAATCAAAATTAATAAAATTAGAGATGAAAGATATTACAATAAATACTGAGGAAATTCAGATAAACATAACAATGTATGTGTATGATATATATATCATATATATATATATATTGTGCTGACAAATCTTAAATAAGTAGATTAATTTATAGAATTAATTTAAATAGACAACTATCTCCTAATGAGATAGAATTAGTAATTAAAAATGCAACTAAAAAGTGTTCAGGGTCAGGTGGACTCAGCCTAGATTTCTATCAGGTTTTCAAGGAACTGATAACAATACACCTTGAACATGATTCAAAATAGAAGAGACATTTCTGAATTATCTTCATGAATCTAGTGGATTTTCACAACAAACCCAGAGAATGTCCAGGAGGAGAATGTGGTGGAGGAGGAAGAAGAGGAGGAGGAGGAGGAGGAGGAGGAGGAGGAAGAGGAGGAGGAGGAGGAGGATGAGGATGACGGAGATGAAGAAGAAAAAGAAGAAAATGAAGAAGGGGAGAAGTTGTTATAGGCTATTTTTTAAGAGTATAAACAGAAAATACTCTCACTAAAATATTTAACCAAATTCAAGAACACATTAAAAAGATTATCTATTATGACCAAATCAGCTCCATCCCAGAAATGGTGGGAAGATTTAACATACATAAAACAATAAACATAATCTGCTATGTAAATAGATTAGAGGATAAAAATCTGACTATTGTTTTTGATGGAGAAAAGCCTTTGACAAAATCTAACATCCTGATAAAAATCTTGGAGAGTGTCTTAGTCAGGGTTTCTATTCCTGCACAAACATCATGACCAAGAAGCAAGTTGGGGAGGAAAGAGTATATTGAGCTTAATCTTCCACATTGCTGTTCATCACTAAAGGAAGTCAGGACTGGAACTCAAGCAGGTCAGGAAACAGGAGCTGATGCAGAGGCCATGGAGGGATGTTCCTTACTGGCTTGCTTGCTTCCCCTGGCTTGCTCAGCCTGCTTTCTTATAGAACCCAAGGCTACCAGCCCAGGGATGGCACCACTCACAAGGGGGCCTCCCCCTTGATCACTAATTGAGAAAATGCCTTACAGCTGGATCTCATGGAGGCATTTTCTCAACTGAAGCTCCCTTCTCTGTAATAACTCCAGCTTGTGTCAAGTTGACACAAAACCAGCCAGTACAGAGAGTCTAGGTAAACAGGGGGCATACTTCAACATAATAAAAGCAATATACAGCAAACCCACCAATAACTTCTTGCTATAAAGCGAAGAACTCATGCATTTTCTCTAAAACCAGGAGCAAGACCAAGATGTCTATTCTCGCTCTTTGTGTTCATCATAGTACTTGAAGTCTTATCTAGAAGAAGGAGACAATAAAAAGATATAAAGGGATACAAATGAGATAGGAAGAAGTGAAAACAAGGGTATGCGAATGGCATTCTGTGTCTAAAAGTCCTTAAAGACTCCACCAGAAAACATTTAGAGCTGATAAACAGATTCAGCAAAATAGCAGGATACAAAATTAACACATAAAAATCAGAAGCCTCCCTGTACATAAATGACAAACATATCAAGAATGAAATCAGAGAAGCAATTCAATCCACAATAGTGTCAAATATATATGTTGAAATAAATCTAAGGATTTTTTAAAATTTACAATGAAATCTTTAAGTCTCTGAAGAAAGAAACTGAAGGTATTAGAAGATGTAAAGACATCCCATGTTCATGGATTAGTATAATTAACATTTGATTAGTATTATGAAAAATGGCTATTTTCCCAAGAGCAATATAGAGATTTAAAGTCCCATCAAATTCTAATATAGAATCATCAAAGAAATGAAAAAAAATCTTAAAATTATTATGGAAAACAAAAAGACCAAGGATATCTAAAGCAATCTTGAACAATAAAAACATAAAGAAACAAAGAACTTCTAGATGTAACCCTACCCAAAATTTCAAGTTATAGTACAGAGCTATAGTAATAAAAATGCATGTCACTGACATAAAACCAGACACACTGATCAATGAGATAAATTTGAGGACCCACACATAAGAGGCCAACAATGCACATTTGAGAAAAGACAGCATCTCTAACAAATGGAGGTCAAATTACATATAGAAGAATGAGAGACACCTCTGTCTCTCATTTGCACAAGATTCAACTCAAAATGGATCAACCACCCCAGTGTCTTGAATCTAATAAAGGGAAACATAAGGAATATGCTTGACTTGTTAGGCACTGGGAAAGACTTTCTGAACAGGACTCTAGTAGTGCAGTTGTTTAAACAAGCAGTTGACAAAAGAACTACATGAAACTAAAAAGATTCTATAGTGCAGTAGATGCCATCATGTGGGTCAAGAGGCAGCCTATAAAATGTTAAAATATCTTTTCCAGCTAACTATCTGTCAGAGGGTCAGTGTCTGGCATTTAAAAACCTCAAAAAAATAAATAAGCATAATGAAAATACAAACCCAGTTTTAAAATGGATACAGGACTAAACAGATAATTCTCAAATGATGAAATACAAGCTATTGAAAAAATATATGTTTTAAAATATTTAACAGCCTTGGCTATCAAGGAAGTATAAATTAAAATTACTTTGAGATTTCTTCTTACCCCAGTCAGAATGTCAAAGGTCAACCACACACAATGCAGTTGTGCACATGCCTGCATGCATGCACACAAATGACACATATTGGTATGGAAGTATAGATTCACTATTGGTGGATGTGCAAACTGGTGCAACCTCCGTGGAAATTAGTGTCCAGGTTCCTCAGAAAGCTAAAAATAGATCTGTCATGTGATCCATGTCTACCACTCTTGGACATATACACAGGAACTCTGAATCCTACTGTAGAGATTCTTGTTCATCCATGTTCATTGCTGCTCTACTCACAATAGCCAGGAAGTGTAAAAAAAAAGCCCAAATGAACATTCAGCGATTAATAGGTAATGAAAATGTGGTCCATTTATACATCTTTCAGCCATTAAGGATGAAATTATGAAATTTGGAGGTAATTGGGTGGTGCTGGAAATGATCAATATGAGTTAGGTAACCCGGAGTTGCAATGTTTCCTGACAATTGTGAAGGTTAATGTGGAATATTTAAATACTTGTGTCTCAATGTAAATATTCACCGACTTCAGGAAATGCACAGGTGGCCTTGGGGATGTGGTGGTTTCAGGGGAAGGAAGAAAGACCACAGTGTCATAAAGGGGGAAATGGTAATTCTGGAACAAGTGGGGATCCATGGGTAGATAATGCAAGGGCAGGGTAGAGGAAGCAATGTGAGGAGGAATCTAACACTAAAAATCTCCTGGAAATGTTATGTAAAAAACTAAAACCTCAGAAGCTCCCTAAAATACAACCATATGTGTATATAGAACGATCTTAAATGCAGCGACCCTGCAACAAGACAACAATGCCCCTACTATATCACAGACCTACAAATAAGAATCCTGGTCCCAGAAGTGGTTGACCCCTCAAATGCAACAGGCTATTGTCATTGCTCTTGGGTCCTCTCCAGAACTAGATGGAATAGCTATGGCCTATTGTTGAAGAGTGATTAAAATACCAAACCACAGGTGTCCGTAGGCAACTGGGTAGATTAAGAAAATGTGGTATATATACACAGTGGGATATTTGATCACCACAAAATACAATGGAAAACTGTCAGTTTGACTAAATGGGGAGCTCTAAACGATAGAATGTTAGGTAATGTTGCTAGTCAAGGGCAAATCCCACATGCTTTGTCTCCTGTGTAGAAGCTAAAGAGCGTGTTTCAGAGCAGAGGAGGGTATGATAGTGATTACTGGAAGAAAATAAGGATGTGCAGGGAATTCGGAAACAATTCTCAAAACACAGCAAAAGAAGAGTTGTCCCACTGTGCACGGTGGTGATTACTAATCACAACAGCCTGTTGTACATTGTGTGAATAATGAAATAACTATGCTCGTTACCCTGATTGGTTCAGCACACCAGATCCATATATTGAAATATCATGACAGGTACTATTCTGTAAAAAAAGAAAAAATTAAATTAAAAACACACAAAAAGGTAATATTCTGTACTAAAGCACTGTAGACTTATTTGTGTTTACAATTAACTTGTATTTCCCAGTTTAACAATCTTTAAGGAATAGACAAAGCTGTTTATAATGTAAGGTATAACGGTCCCCCTGAGTATCTGTGTGGCTATCACTGTTCTAATCTTAACGGTTTTTTCTCTTCTAAATCATGTTTTCTCTGGATAATAAAGAATAGTTTTTAGCCTAGCTGTACATCAAATAAAAACCCCAAGTCCCACCCTCAGAGGCTGTTTTTAATGTGCTTAGCATGTGTCTGGGAAATAGAGAGTTTTAAATGTTCTTCATATTTAAATATGATAAATGCTCCCCAGCGTGAGTAGCCTTCTCGGCTGGCTGTTTATTAGGGTACACACACACAGCACATTATTATGATCCTGTGTCTTCTGGTCTTTGTATTAGGAGTGCTTCTTCCCAGATGTACATACATTAATACTTTCCTCTGTTCGCGCTCCTCTCAAGTGTTCGTCCTATGTGGAGTTCTTGAAGGACTGGGCTGTATGTAGGTGTTCCTGAATGTGTGTGCCCATTTTTCCCTAAACTTTGCTGACAGCCCTTGACAATAGGCAAGGGGACTTCTTACTTGTCAGGAGGTTTTCTATAATTTTTCCTCATTTCTGGTTTGACCATGTCGCTCACATCTTTATGACCTGATATGCTTCTCCTGTGTCTTGTTTTGTGGCTGTCTTCTTTCCTTTGAACTTGGGCAGCACAAGTTTGCTTTTGTAATTCTTTGTGTCCAGGTCCCTTCTCTTCAGGTCCCTCCCACTGAGCCCAATTAATGTTGTCCCTGTGGTGCTGTCCACAGTAGCATCAGTAACTTACCAGAACACCACACTTGAGGAAGCTGACTTTCTCTATTTCCTGGTAGCTATCAACTGTCTGTAGGTTTTCAACTAGCAGGAGATCTTTGTGAGCCCTCTCCTGCTCTTTCATGCTGGAATAATAGCTAACTTGATCTTGCGCAGGTAACCACAGCTGTCTTGAGTTCATGAATACAACTGCCTGTCATGTCCAGAGCCACGTTGACAACAATCTTTCTAGCCTGTCAATCTTCTGCTTCCTCACCCTGTATGATCCCGAGCCATGGGTTCAGGAAATGTATCATATATGGACAAGCACTTAACAATAATCTACTCTCTGTGTTTTGACCATGTGTGCTTTGTATTTTTTTTTTAACGTCCAACCGCTACAAGAAGAAGCATCCCTGATGAGGGGTGAGAGCTGGATTAACCTGTAGGTGTAAGGGTATGTGCTTAGAAGGCAGCTGGATACTGCACAAGCAAAACGATAGTGCTAAGTTCTCGCCTAGGGTCGAAGACTTCTGTATCCACAGGTTCTTTGGAATGAATTCCCTTCTGTTGAGCGCACCTGAAATCTTGTTCAGCAGCTCTTGGTTACCCCTCAATATACTCATGTTGTACCATTTTGTACCTCTCAGAGAACTGCACCTTAAAAATGTCCTCCCTATAGAGCTGTTTTGTCAACACTGGCCCTGTTCATGTTTTGCCTGCTTAGGGTCTTCCCGTGTTATTTCCTGAAGTACTAATGTGTGTGGCTTACAGCAACATGGATCATGCGTTACAATGCACAGAGTGTCTGTGTCCAGTTGTTCCACTGTAGTACCAGAACAGCACATAGCTAAAAGGTGTCACCATTGTGGGAAAAAAATGTTTCACAATATTAGCTCAAATAGTAGATGTTTCACATTTTGACGAATCTACTAGATATTCAGCACTAAGAGAACATACACAGAAGTGTTGTCATATGGTTTCCAATCCTGACTTTGAAATATTTGGCAATGTGCAAATTTCTCCTTTTATCTTATGTGTTCTGCTTTCCTTGTCAATGAAATGTGTCACCTCATGGTTATTTCGGTACTGTTACACTAACGGGTCTAGGGATTGACAAAATACTGTATTAGCTTCAATTCCTTATCACCATTCATTAGAATTTATTTATTTTTAATCATCTGAGGCCTCAAGGAATTCTTTAAATCATTTTTGTCTTAAAATATTCTATTTTATGGAATGCGGACTAGAATAGGGGGTTAAAGAGATGCCTCAGTGCTTCATAGCATGGGCTACTCTTGCTGAGTACCTGTGCTTGGTTCCCTGCAGCCACATGGCAACTCACTGCTATCTATAACTCCAGTTCCAGGGAGTCCAACACCCTCTTCTATCCTCAGTGGGGTACCGGGCACTCAAGTAGCACACAGATGTATACAGCCAAAACACCCACACACATTTTTAAAAAAGAATCAGGGTAGTATTGCTTGTTAAATAAAATTAAGTTTAGATTATATTTTAGCTTGTAACTAAAGAATTTTAACATTAATAAATTGACTAATTAATTAGTCAATCACTGTTGTGCATGCATGTGTACACAGTGTGTACATGCTTACTAAGGAAGATGGCATAGTTGTGTTGGTCAGAGAACAACCTTGAGAGTCAGTTTTTACTGTTCGCATGTAGGTTCTGGAGATTGAAGTCAGGGCATTGCCTCGGTGGCCTCCACCTTTCCCACCTCAACCATCTACCAGCCCATTGTTTGTCATTTAACTGGGAAAAATCAAGTTAAACTCAAAACCCCTGAGTCCCTCTAGACCGTAGCTGACTAAAATCTTTGTTACTGTTATTTAAATACTGAATTTCCCTAGTATATAGACTTCATAACCCAAGGCTGACCTGGGCACAGTCTAAAGACTTCATAATGCAAAGGCTGATCTGGGCACTGAACTTTTCCTCTTGTTCTATTCTGGAAGTTATTTTTGTTCTTCTCTATCTCCTGGATCCTCATTGATGCAGGATTTATGCTATTTTAGGGTCTGTTCTCTCTTTGGGAGAATAGGCTACTGACCTAGATTGAGGCCCCCTCAGATGCATATTCTTCAGTCCTGTGGAAGCCTGGAGATGCTATGTGCTCAGGTGGGAAAAGGGAGTTGAGCACCGCCTCTCAGGATCTCTCTCCCTAAATCTAATATTAGTTTTGCAAACAACTAAATTCCCAAACAATTAATGAGATTTAGTTAAAGGAAGCCATCATGTATAATTAATGAATGTGTGAATTATTTAAGCACCCTGGAGCTCTCTTCTTCTTAAATCGCATTGGCTCATAAAAATTGGCGTTACTGGGGGATAAGGGAAGAAACATTGTCTCACGGAGTTGTCAAAGTAGAGACATGATATGAGCCTCTTCTAACTGATGTCAGTAGCTCTCTACCATAATGCAGACGAAGGAACACGCCCTTCCCTGTCACAGTGGCTTGGCTCCTTTTGTAGGAAGGGTCTGTGAGACCCAGATTGTAGAACCTTTATAATTAAGATTCAAACTCCAAAAAACAAATGAGACCAAAGAAGAAAATTTGGTTTACTTATTTTCATCAATCAGGAAGCTGGAAGAGCATTTACTTGAAAGAAAAGAAGGAAAGAAGAGAAGAAGGAGGGAGGGAGGGAGGGGGAGAGAGAGAGAGAGAGAGAGAGAGAGAGAGAGAGCGCGCTTAAGATTTAGTCATGTAGGGTGGTGCTGGGTGCTAAGGAAACTGAATAAAAAATGAGACCCTGTCCCCCCCTTCTTAGGTAGAAATGCATTTTTAAAAGTGAGCAACCAAATAGAGAGAAGGGCTGTGTGTTCAGCACTACAGGCAAGATTTAAGCATTATAAAAGGGCCCAAAGAGATTAGTTCCTGTCAGCTAGTGGATAAGCCTTTTACTATGACCATGCTAGGACCTGACAGCAAGTAAGTTCAGATTACAAAACACTTGGGGCTGTGCAGAGTGTGCATAGCTGAGCTGGCTTTTCAGATGACGAAGCATTTGTGGATGTGCCTGTTGAATGCGCCTGCCCCATACATGGGTTTGTTGTACATTTTTTTTTTTTTGTCAAAAAATGTAATAAAGCACAGATATGCATAATAATAGTTAATGAGAAAATTTCTCCTCCAGCCAACTGCCTTTGGACATCACCAACAAATAGCTAACACCATCTCACCATGAAACAGCCGCCTGTGTTCTTGGTGTGTTTGAGAAGGCTCCCGAAATTAACACGGAATTCCAAACCTTTTTATGAAATGCTACCTCCAATAGACAGTGCAATCAACCCAAAGACTATCGGCTCTTGGTACATTACAAAGGGATTTTAAAGGCGCAAATAAGCACTGCGGCGTCTCCCCGAGTCGATTCTACCAGCTTTCGTGTCTTTAACTTTTCTTTTTCGGTGTCGCTGTTTTTCTTTTCAAATTATTATTATTTTTATAATGTTTGGGATGAAAATATAATTACATCATTTCTTCCTGTCCTCTGCTCCAAACGAACCCTCCCCCACACTCCTCCCTGCTCTCTCTTCAACCCATGGCCTCTTCTTTCATCAATCCTTGTTACATAAATGCATGAATATGTCTAACAGATACTCCTAAATATAACCTGCTCAGTCTGTATAATGTTGCTCATATGCACGTTTTCAGAGCTGACCATTAGGTATTGCATAAGCAATTAATGTGCTGTTCAGTGGGGAAGACTATCTCTCCAGGTCTCAGCATGCCTGAGTTGCCTGTAGTGACCCTCTCGATAGGGTCAAGCCTTGTAAGCTTTTCCCCATCCACCTTGGTGGGTCCACTGTTGTCTTCCTTGTTCAGCTCATGTTTGGAGGAGTCAGGTTGGTGAGACATTATGGATGCAGCTTCTGACAATAGTAGGATACACGTCTCACAGTCAACTCCTGCTCCTCTGGCTCTTATGGTCTTTCTTCCCCCTCTTCCGCTATGTTCTCTGGGCCTTTGGTGTAGGAGTGTTTTGTAGATGGCTCCATAACTTTGCCTTTTGAGTGGTTGTGGTTTTCTGTAATGCCCTTGTTCTGTTGCAAAGAGATGAGTGAGGGGTGAGGACTACACTTACCTGTGGACATAAGGTCAGAGAGTTAGAATGTACTTAGAGATTTTGCTGGTTTAGGAAGTGGTGGTTGTAGGTTCTCTTCCAAAAATCATGACTTCACTAGCCCTTTGTAGCTGGCTAGGCTTCCAGCACCAGGCTTCATTCCCCAGTTGTTGAGCTCAAGTACAATCATAGAGCTGTGGCTAACATATAAAGGTGCTAGGTCACTCTAAAGGTGTTAGGAAGTTGAAATAGACAACATGTAGTTTCAATCTACCGAGTGTAAAGAGAAACTAAGTACAGAGTCGGTGAGCGGACTTTAGATGTGAAATATGACTTACCCTTCTGATTACATATTCTAAAATATTTCAGTTGGATTTGAATTTTTTCTATGCCAGACTGTAGAAGTTAATTTGAAATTCACTGGGAGAAATTATATTTCGTAGCTCTGCTTTAAAGACCAGTAAATCAGGATTTTATTGTGCAATTTTGAATTTTCACAGTTTTGCTGGCTTCTTTTACTTATCTGTTTCTCAGTCTGTGGTTATCAATCACTTCCCACTTTCTAACAACTGAGGACTGTCACTTCTGCCTCAGTTTTGTCTCCACTCTTCCTCCCTGCTACTTCTGTTGTCCAATGGGTGGGAGTAAAAGTAATTAACATGAATTATTTTTGCAGATTCCTCCATAATTATGGTACCAGTGACTGTGATGTATGGTGTTTACCACAGCTTTGTTAAAATGTATATGCCTATTGTGATATCAACCTATCGATTTCCCACACTGTCATGAGTTTTGATGGTTAATTCTGAACAGGCTGTGCATGTGAAATTCTGGCTGGCAAAATTGCATAATTCATGATTCTAACAGTACTCCTCAGAGTTACACAAACAGCAACGATAGTGACTATGATAGGTCACAGTCATAGGAAGCATGCCACTGATGTGGTCCAACTGCTGTGGCCTATTCTGACTTCAGAGAGGTTAGCTGCTTCATGCACAAAGTGAAATGGCCGAATGATTGAACACATCTTCTTCGATGATCCCTATATTGAGCTATATGGAGTTTTACTTTCTTATATAATAAGTTACACACCAGCCAGTGGTTCAACATGGACTTTTTAATGTCCTAATTATGACATTGTGCTTTCAACAGTTAAATGATTTGAAGCTTAGCGTTCTAGAGCTGAGTCACAAGGAAGTTAGCGTTACATATGCACACAGGCACACTTATGGATATACAATGACATTCGGAAAGAAGTGAAGGCTTTCTCACTATAGACTCGTGCGTGTAATTAAATTAAAACAGAGCTCGCTGACACAAGGTCCTAGGAAAAGATTTTGTGTTTGGTAGTTTACTGGAGAATGGCAGATGCTCTTCAGTTTTGGGAATCTGGATCTGGTCTTACATTGCAGCATCCACGGGGTTTAAGGCCGTTCTTTGAAACTTTCAGACTTGCATGGGAAGAACTTGGTTAAAACACTCTATAGAGCAAATCCACCTTCCCTCCTATGTTAAATACTTGATCTTCCTTTTGCTCAGTGCCTACATTTTACCCTCTGGCTATCCATTAAGATTTTTCTCTTATGGTGAAACTGCATTTTTTAAAAAAGAAGTCTTTGTTCTCTCTTCAAAACTTGTTCATTAAGCATTTTGTTCTTTCTTGGTCTTCCTTAGGTCTCTGCTCGTGAGGAGACCTCTTAAAGGTGCACAGTGAGCAACTTTTTGGAGCTCCTTGTCCCCAGTTCCACTGTCTCTCCTACTCTCAATTCTAGGAGTCTGGCTTCTGTGGTTGACATTGTCCTGGCCGACTTTGTGTGCATTCCCAGTGTGAGTCCCTAGCAAAGAACTGGGAGACCTTAGGGGAAAACTGGCTACATTTCCTTACTGCCTCCCTTCTCTGCACTAGGGTCATGGGTCAGCTCCAAAACGGCCTCTCAGCATAACTCAGGTCCACTCCAGTAAAACCTTTTCTTCCTCCTCTGGATTAGATACAAGTCTGTGATGGCCTGCTGTGATCTAGAGTCTGATTCCTTGGCCAGTCCTTCAGTGTGATCTTCTCTAATCTGTGTACTTCTGTCACTCTTCCTGAATTGATCTTCCTTCTAATTTGTTTATTGTTTATAAGTTCTTCCAATGTAGAATGCCAGCTTAAATTCCGTTGAAATGAGTTATAAGTGGGTCTGTCTGCCTACTAAATAGCGACGGCAGGGATCATTTCTCATTTATGTTTGAGTCCTGGTACCTACAGAGCACCAGGCATGTTGAAGGAGCTAGGGTACATTTTTTATGAGTTGTGGATGATTGTGTTCTACCTCACTAGCTTCTTTTTGAGGAACCCCAGACAGTTTAATGGTAGTGTTTAGATTCATGCTCCCCATGTTTTCAGAAGTCCTTATAGCTTTTCTGAGTTTCTTCACATTTTTCATTTACAAAATGCAGAAAAAGCAAATCCTGTTGGCATCGTAGATATTCCACACAAATTTATCTTAGCATATTGGAGCGGAGCAGTGGTGGCGCACGCCTTTAATCCCAGCACTCAGAAGGCAGAGGCAGGTGGATTTCTGAGTTCGGAGGCCAGCCTGGTCTACAAAGTGAGTTCCAGGACAGCCAGGGCTACACAGAGAAACCCTGTCTCGAAAAACCAAAAACCAAAAAAAAAAAAACAAAAACGCATATTGGAGATCACAGTAACTCAACAAAATCCAAATTCAAATGAGGCAAAAACCCCTTTTGGGTTCCCCCTAAGCCAAGCTCAGCATCCTTGCCTGATGCCTGACAGGGAGTAGAGAGTGTGCCTAGCTGCTTTGTGCTTCCCTCTCTGCACAGCTCCATTTGGTGCCCCATTGTCCCGCAAGTTGCTTACTTACGTGTGTCTCTTGAATTACTGTTCTGAGCAGGAGGTCCATCTGTTCTGAATGACTATTCAGTTCTGCTGAGAATTTGCATGAGGACAATTTACCCTTGTGATTTCACCCTGTTCCTCTGTCCAAGAAAGGCCACAGCTTCAGGACAGTTTTCTTCCCCCCTCTCTTGGAATGGAAGAGGCTGCAGCTACTGAGTCCCGCAGTAAGCTTAAAAACCTTTGAATTCAGGTGCTGAAGAGACATTAGAAAGGTTCATCTTTCATTCTCTTATAAAATGCAGTATGTATTCCGTGTAAGTGAACGTACAGCAGGTCAGACTCTGGTACATTGAGTTTGTGGGATTTACTAAGGAAAAAACCCGCACACTTTAAGTTATACACTGAAGAAATATTTAGCAATCAGTTGCGTTTATTAAGTAAACACATATGCTATTTTAGCTCTTAATGTGACATACAGTGTACAACTGACATATCAGTTGTTTAATTTTAAATATTCATGAGTAACTTTCAGCCAGCCTGTAACATAATTTATATAATTAAGTTGTATTATTTTCCAGCTAGCTCCCTAAAATTTATAATCAGTTCTCTAGCAGAGGTATTTATGTAGTTGAGGTTGTTATTACAAGCTGAGTAAGGGCTTTTTTAAAAAATCTGCTGTTATTACAAGCTGAAGAATGGCTTTTTTAAAAAAAAAAATCTGCATGGTTTCCATTAATTAAATCTATTCCTTTAAATAAGCAGCTAATTTTTAAAAGAAGAAAGTTAGATTACAAACTTTGGCATTAATATTTATACAATAATATCAGATCAAATATGTCTGATTTCAATGTTAACAATTGCCACTGACAAGTTATGTTTTTAAATATGAGAGGAAATAAAAATCCCAAAGAGTAAAATAATATTTTTGATTCATATAAACAGAAGTTAAAAGAAAGCTATGTGTTGACATTATAAATTCTGTAAGGCTAGAGTAGAAGGTTGAATTTATTAAAAATGAGGAACGAAGTGTTTGCATCAGACAATCCTCTTCCAGCTGTCCCCAAATCAGTTCTCTTGGGGTGGATTTGTATGCTGTGAGGGATTTAGCATTTGTGATAGGTGCTTTCAATGAAAAAAAAAAAAAAAAAAGCAAAACTGCAAAGCAAAATCAGTTGAGAGTCTAAAGCCTGAAGCCAGATAATGATCCTAAGGTCAGGCTGCTCCAGTGGGGGTGGGTGGGAGGGACTCAGGCTGTTCAGTGTGTGGGGGAACTCAGGCTGCTCCGGTGTGGGGTTGGGGGTGGGAGGGTGGAGAGGGGAAGACACTCATGCTGCTCAGTGTGTGGGCTGCTCAGTGTGTGGGGAACTCAGGCTGCTAAGTGGGGGGGGGG
>JADRCH010000028.1:11605340-11803780 GCA_019843965.1 Rhynchomys soricoides | reverse complement strand
GGGGGGGGGACTCAGGCTGCTCAGTGTGTGTGTGTGGGGAAACTCAGGCTGCTCAGTATTGGGGGGGAGCTCAGGCTGCTCATTGTTGGGGGGAAACTCAGGCTGCTCAGTGTTGGGGGGGGACTCGGGCTGCTCGGGGGGGGGGGAACTCAGGCTGCTCTGTGTGGGGGAGGGAACTCAGGCTGCTCTGTGTGGGGGAGGGAACTCAGGCTGCTCAGTGTGTGGGGAACTCAGGCTGCTCCAGTGGGGGTGGAGGGGAACTCAGGCTCCTCAGTATGGGGGCAACTCAGGCTGCTGGGGGCGGGGGGTGGGGGGGCTCAGGCTCTGATCAGGGCATGAAATATGTCCAGTGAGAGCTGATCAGTTCAAAATAAGAGCAACCTTTGTCAGTTCAATTTGAAGTATTTTGCAAGTTTCATAAAGAAGTGACTGGAGATTATGCACCTTAACCAATTACAACATGCTTAAAGTTATGTTTAAAGTCAGTTTTTCTGTCACTGAAATGGAAGCAAGGTAGGCCCATATTCATTCATCTCAATGTCTTAAATGAGGAGTCTCAACTCACAAATATTCATGTAAAGTAATATAAACTAAAAAGCATAAAGTTTGCATGTGCATGTTGTAATTAAAAGGGCTTCCTAATTTGTCCTAAAATTCTATAGCATATTAGAATGGACCAGGCAGTTGTTACCATCTAGGTGCCCACTTGGGGGTCTTGAGAATGCTTGCCATCAGCCAATCAGGTAGCTGCAAGCTTTGCTGTGTTTTCCCCTTTTTATTGAAAATAGAGTTTTTCTCCTGTACCATCCTGATTGTGGTTGTTCTTCTTTCTCCTCTTTCCAGTTCTCTTCACCTCCCCTCCTTCACATCTGTCTGCCTCCTTCTGTCACTTAGTACAAAACAAACAGGCTGCTAAGGAGTAGTGATAGAATAGAATAAAACAGAATAGAAGCTAAAATACAGGAACAGGACAAGACAAACAGAAGGAAAAGAGCCCAAGACAGAGTGTGCAAACAGAGACCCACTCTTTCCCTGTACACAGGAATCTCACTAAGCAGGGAGCTATCATATATATGCAAAGGACCTGTAGGGTAAAAAGAAAGAAACATATAAACAAATGGAATAAGAATTTAAAAATGAGCTACAACCTTTAAAAGCTGTGACACATTTTGAGACGAAGAACCTCCAAAGATGCTGCTGAACTCATTTCCTGTTGGCCATCCGCTGCGCTAGATCTAGTCCACCCTAGGAGTAGTTGGTTTCACTATGGAGTCCCAGTAGAGGAAAGGAAATTTCCATTTGCAAGTGGTTCTCCATTGGAGATAGCTTCTGGGTTAGGAACCCATCTGGTGCAGACCCATGCAGGCCCTGTGCATGCTGCCCAATTCTCTGTGAGGTCATAGGTGTGTAATTCCTATTGATCCTCCACCCCCACTGTCTGTTCCACTCTTTCTGCCTCTTCTTCCACAAAGTTCCATGAGGGGAGGGATTTGATAGAGACATCCCTTTATGTTTGAGTATTCTGAGGTCTGACTGTGGGTCTCTGTACCTGTCCCAGCTGTTGCAAAGGGAAGCTTCTCTGATGATGGCTGTGCTGGGTGCTGATCTGTTTCCCTGGGTGTATTCATTGTCTGTGTACTGAGTTTCATGAAGGCATTTTCATATAAGTATGTAAAGTGTTTTAAGCATATGAGACTTAAAAAAAAAAAAATCAGAGTCCATAGGTCCTTTTCCAGAGTCTTAGTCTGGCACCTCTGAACACCCCGTTTTCCCTTTGTACCTCGTTTCACCTTCTCACCTTAACTTGCATGGTGCTAATTAAGGTTCACATGTTCCTCACAGGAGACGGAGTGTACAGTTTTAGTCACTGAATCATCAAAGAAATAAAGAGTAAGAAAATGGTCCGCAGGTCTCTGAACCATGTTTTCTAACAAGACTTTGGCTTGTGTCTCTTTTATTTTAAAGCAACTTGCCAGTTCCAAGGACGGAGCTACTTTGAGGGAGAAAGGAGCACAGTTTATTCGTCTTCTGGAATGTGCGTCTTGTATGAATGCAAGGTAAGCTGCTCTTAGGGCTCTCCCAGAACCACTCTGATTATGTGAACACCATGAATGTTTCCTCACAAACAACATCCCTTTCAAATCCTAACTCAAAGAGAAATTCGGACTCTCAGTGAGAGTTCAGAGAGGAACACACTTCCATGATCTTTTCAAGAGGGTAAGCTACTTGTTGTAAAACAGTTTTACAACAAGTGAAAACAGTTACTTGGTCAAATCAGTTTTATGAAACTGAAAAGTTTCTCGTTCAGATCAACTCCTTGCTTGCTTTTGTGAGGGAAGAGGGGATAGGTTCCACCCGTTGTCTCTCATGATGTTGGCTCTGGTGAGAAATATCACCCAGCTAATTGAAAAATAAAGCACGAAACCATCTAGCAAACATTAATTGTCATACAGAGATATCATTGATATTGATTTTAAATGGATCCCTGAAGCAAATACTGTAGATTGTCTCTGTCCTATGGAAGTTGGCTTGAAATACAGCAAGGCAAACTCCATGGCCTACAAAGGGCATGTGAAGAGCCACAGAAAATGGGGTTGGCTTTCCAGGTATAAGATCAAAGAGCAGAAAAGCAGAACACCTCACCAGTCAAAGCTGGTCTTTCATTTGAGTTTTAAATTTCCCTTTGAATGTCCCTTGTGCACTGATTTGACAATCCAGAGATCACATGTAGTATTAAAATTAAATACAAATAATTTAATCCAATTGTATCAATAAACTACTTGCTATAGAATTTCTAAGGGCTGGGGAAAAGAGAATCCTGAGGATTTTCCCAGGATATGTGAGATTTCAAAGGAGGCTCATTTCATGCACATCCATCAGAGAATGTGTGAGGATAAGCCAATCAGAGATGCTAAAGAGATAGATCTGTGCCAGGAGGGACAGGGGCTGTGGATTCTTGTCTTTATAGTGAACTTGAGAGGCTTTTTTTTAATTTACAATTTGTGTCCCTGTGATGTAGTTCCTATCTTAAAGGTAAGAGAATCAGGTCATAGGACTGTGCCCACAAATCACATTAATTTTAAATGAGCCCATTTAGAGGTCTGAATATAAGCAACATTGCAAACGCTCAGTGTTCATTAGATGAGTGGTACCCTTTGTTTTTTAAACACAAAATCATGTCTCTTCTGCTCTCAGCTCTGTGATGTCCAGCAGGAGCATGAGGAACAAAGATGATTTGTTGAGTTCAATTTTTGGTATTTAGTCCATATATCTAAAACATCATTAACTTGAAAATTCTAAAAGTAATTAATGGGATACATTTTCAGTTCCTTGAGCAATGCCTTCAAAATCGTGTATATCATAGTGTCCAAGCACATGTAGCTGGAGGCTGTGGACTGAACAGCAGAGCTCTGTCGAATCATCCTGCATTTGTGATTCTTGACTAAGTTCTTGGCATTAAGGACCTCCATTGTTTCCTCTTTCTTCAGGTCCCTTAGCTTCTGTATTCCCAGCTTTAAGTAACTGACAGACTTGTCATGTTTCCATCATCTGTACTGTTGATTCTAGTGCTTTTTTGTTTTATTATCAGCCTTGCAGGTTTGAAAATGCGTTGGCGTCAATAGGTGCGTAGAACAACATCATGGTTTTGAACATGAGCACCAGAGCTGAAATTGCTGTTGTAGGGAAGGCTAGCTAGTGCTGGAGTCCACTTTATACACATCTTCTGCCTTCATGGAGAGACAAGATGATCTGCCTATATAATAAGCCAGAAAATGCAATTATTAAAATGTGTATTTCCTCATGAAAGAGGTTCCCAACTATGATATAAAAAGGAAAACCCAAGTTATTGTGCAGCAGTTAAAATGGAAGCCGAGACTTTTCTGTCGCATCTACGCTGGCGTCATATGGGGCACTGTCCGGATCCTTGTTGATGATCAGAGATGACAATGCAGAAGGAGCCAAGTGTTTGTTCTGGGGCATGGCTACTCCAGGTGTCCAAAAAGTAGATTCTGTTTAGCTCTTTCCCAAGAGGACTTTAACTATTTGGTTGCTAGAACAGGCTGCGGATGCTGATGCTGTTACATTTATTTTTTTTTTTTTCATTCAAGAATTCCAACTGTGTGCCAGAAAAGTATCCTTAAATATTGGCCTATAAGACACACATTTGACCCTCATTTTCATGGTAGTTTTGAGCAATAACATCAGTATTCTTTACAAATTCACTTGTGAGTCAGTTGTGTTTCCCTCCCTTCTTCACTTCCTCTCTCTCTGTCCCTCTCATTACACACACACACACACACACACACACACACACACACAGACACATTATTGGGAGTCATTGTGTAGCCCTCACTGGCTTGGATCTTACTGTGTAGGCCAGGCTTATCTTGAGGTCCCAGAGTTCTGCCTCCCCAAATGACAGATATGTACCACCACACCCAGCAAGACTCTCCTTAACGGAACTTTGAAGCAACCTTATACAGACATCCCAGCTTCATTTGCTGTTTTGACGTGTGTTGAATTCAGAGTGTACTGTTACTGTAACCCAAGCTCTGTCTGTGCTTACGCTTGTCACAATATTTATAAATCTGTTGGAAAACTAATGCACGGTTCCATGGTTACGCAGATGTCGATGTTGCTGGCATGGGTACAGTGTGCTGAGTTCTGACACCCAGGGCCACTGGCTCCCTGTGAAGGCTGGCCAGATGAGATTTAGTGGCATGTAGGTATGACCCAATGGCCTGGGCAGAGTCTTCTGACTGTAACTCTCCAGGAGCTCTAACTATGAAACTTCAGCCATCTCTTTTCTGTCACCCATTAGGAGCAGACCATGAAGCTTGTGGAGAGTGTTGGCTGCCCAGCTTTAGATTGTCCCGAGTCTCACCAGATTGCCTTGTCTCACAGCTGCTGCAAGGTTTGTAAAGGTAAGGCTTTGATGAGGTAATAATGTCACTCTCAGGTAAGAATGTGGGTGTGAATGGAGGAAGTTACGTTAAATGACACAAACTGGAGTCAGAACAACACCTGATGCATGCTTAAACTTACCCACAGGAGTTACAAGTAAATATCATGAAAGAAGTAGGGAACAGCACAGTGCTTGCTAGATCCCAGGAAGGCACAGAGAATGGATGATGCAGAAAGATGGCTGCCAGACCCAGGGGTGCAGGTGAATGGAAAGAGTGATTTTTATCTTCTGTGGCTCAGGAAGATCTGTGTGGCTTACAATTAACTGAGTATTTCAGACTTCCTAACGGAAAGGGCTTGGAGCATTCCTAACACAGAGAAATGAATATGTCTTAGGTGATGTATGTGCCAATAATGTGCCTACTCAAACCATTGTGTATTGTATGCATCTACTGAAGACATCCCATAATATGCACAATTACTAGATGCCAATTAAAAACAAAAACATATTAAAAGATTTATATATGAGGGTTATTGTAGGAAGATAATATAACTGAAATACATGAGAAAATTTGATAAATTAATTCCAAAGATTAATAACATTTTACCTGAATTTGGAACACAGTGGGAAGCCCAGAGCCTATTGTTGAATTATAACAGAGATTCTCCCAGGCATTTTTATCATATGTCTGTACCTGTCTCTGGGTCTGACCTCTAAACCTGATTGGGCCCATCATTGCAGGCGACAGTTATCTGTCTGATAGGTTTGCTCTCATTTCTTCTCCGTTTGTTTCTCCAGCTGACCTACATGCAGAAACAGACTGCACCAGATTTCCTGCTTGCATCGGGTCCACTTTTAAACATGCATTGGCTTCACAGAGAAGATAGGGTACAGAGATGTGCATCACTTCTTTTGTGTTGCCTCTGACTTGATAAGCCTAGAACCATAAGTTCCTCAGTCCTAGCATTTTAGTTCATTGTAAGCAAACAGCAAAGCTCTTCACAGATGTGATGAGCCACCTCAGGAAGCAGCGAGTTCTCCTCACTAGAGGTTCTTAAACTTTGGTTCAAGCGGTAAAGTTAAGCAATGATTATATAGACTCTTTAAGACCGTGTCACTTACAAGAGCATGAGACCTGTCCGGTGTGAACCTGAGGGTATAAATGTGTGTGTCCACCTCCTGCCGCAGACTGTGCACTGCAGGGAAGGCCTGAGCCTTTGTCTTCATCTCTGTACCTCAACATTGGAGCGATGTCCAGAGTGTAGTCGATGTTCACAGTGGCATATTTAGAAGAAAGTAACCATCTCAGGGACAGTGTGCTCATGTGAAGTGCAGCTTACAAAGGAAAAAGTAAATATATACTTCGGAAAAGGTATATCATTTTATTTCCATTTAACTTATTCTATTACCAGGAAGGGGGGCAACATTTGGAATGTAAATAAATAAAATAATTTAATAATTAAAAAAAAAAAACCCACCAAAAACTTTATGTAAACTTATCCCCACCCCTGTTTTGCACAGTGTTGGGCGTTTTGTTTCCGTTGTGTTCTGTTCACGCTCATTTCCATTTGTCCAATGAAAAGTTTCAATTTTTAACACTGTTATTTGTTGCATATGTGTGCACATGTGTGCGTGCCACAGTGCACCAGTGAGTGGAGGCCAGAGCACACTTGCAGAAATTGGTTCTCTCCTTCTACTGTATATGTTACAGGGATTGAATCCATGTCATCAGGCTTGGCAAAAAGGTGTTGCATTTATTTATTTATTTATTTATTTATTTATGTTTTTAAAAAGTCTGTTCTGCCCGTGGTTCTCTAGAAATTGCATGATGGTTTAAAACCTGGTCTTCCCAGAAAAGAACTTTCAAGGTATCTTTTAGCAACTAGAGAGAGAACCTATAAAAGGAACTGCCCTCAACAGGACAAACGGTTCAGACCATTGGAGCTTTCCCCTCACCACCCTGCACCAGTTCCTTGGCAGAGCACATCTGCTATCTGATCAAATTTAACAATGCTCATTTCAGTCATTTAATTTGGGACTTTTAGTTTGCAGCCCCACCAGAGTGGCTTTGGCAGCCATTTGGAGTTAGCATGTCCCAATACTTCTTACACTTACAATCAGGCACAGTTGACTAGGGTTCTTAATAAAATGTGTTCTGGGTGACTTTTAAGCTAGTGTAAGCGGAACACACTTAATGGACTTGTAAACCATTGCTGCAGACCAGGGTTTCCTCAACCTCAGCACCTCAAGGCAATGTCATTATTGTAGATGGCAGTGTTTGGGTCACACATTCAGGTAGGCTGGCTGGGTGGTTGTACTCCTTCAAATGTTGACTGGTGTCACTCTGTGCTATTATTTAGAAGCTGGGCAGGACTGACCGTTTTAGGAAGGCCTTACTCTTGGCCTAGAATCTTGGTAGAAATGGCTGAGAAACTAGACACAGTCATGTGACACCGTCATGCACCCCCTCTTCACGTAGCCTCAGGCCATTTCCTCATGCACTCTTTCTAAACATCCATGGTAAGCTGAGTGGGCTAGACTTTGGAGGTGGGACTTAGACACTACTTGAACTGAAACTAAAATTAAACAAGTTGTTCCCGATTCCCTTGTTAGTAATAGGGCCTCTAAATTGCCCAACCTGACCTTCAGTTTGTAATCCTTCTGCCTCACCCTCCTGAGCAGCTGGGGTTACAGACCTGCATCAAAACATCCCCTAGAGTTGGCCCTTCTTAAAGCATTGAGAACCTGAAGGACTAATAAAAGAATTTTCCTGACATTCTCTGACTTTCAGGAGAGGAAGTCCAGTTCCCAGCTTTTAAATCTGAGTCAACTCTTTTACGTTTGTTATGACAAACTCATTTGTCAGAAAATGGCCTCCTGTTTTCTGTCCCATGCCTAGCATTAAAGACATAGTATTCACCTCCGAATGAACACGTGGCTCAGAACTAGTTAGAAGGTGTTTCTGAGGGCCATCATGACACAAAATTCTTGACCTTCCCCTAAAGTTTGGGCAGGAATTAGAAACCAACTCAAACCCACCAACACTGTCCCCTATGCTTCTGCATGGGCCACCTTTGACAGCAAGAGTCAGGAGGACCCAGGAAGGGAGTCCTGCTCTTTACTGTTGGGAACCTTGGAACGAATTGAGCAACAGGCACAAGCCAGAGCATCCATAATAGAGGCGGGATCCTTAGACATCCTGGTGGATGTGGATTTTTGTCTACATTCCTCTCTCCCCCTCTCCCCCCTTGACACTCGTACCCCCTGTTTACAAGACCATTTTCTAATTACACCTCTTAGTTATGTGTTGGGAGCATCGTGGATGTGAAGTTGGTTTGTCTCTTTCACTTATGAGAAATTCCCACATTGACTCTAGTTGCCACAGAAGAAGGCCCCTGGCATTTAGATTCTGTTTTCTTGTTATGCACCTTGACATACACTTTAGAAAACACTGGGAAAATATATTAGCTTTCAGACTACACATAGCTACATTAGCATTTGTTGATGAGCATATGATAGACACTGAATTCTATTGGCTTGGCCAGAAAATGGACTCTTCGGACCCCTGTCTTAAGGCTTCATTGCTGTGAAAAGACACTATGACCAAGATAACATTTAATTGGGGCTGGCTTAGAGTTTCAGAGGTCCAGTCTGTTATCATCATAGCAGGAAGCATGGCAGCATGCAGAAAGACGTAATGCTGGAGAAGGAGCTGCGAGATCTACATCTTGATCTGAAGGCAGCCAGGAGGACACTCTCTTCTGCACCTGGAGAAGTCTGAGCATTAGGAGATCTCAAAGTCCCACCTACGCAGTGACACACTTCCTCCAACAAGGCCACATTTGTTCCAACAAGGTCACACCTCCTAAAAGTGCCACTTCCCATGGACCAAGCATATTCAAACCATTACAGCCCCCAAAGTAGATAACAAACCAACTTCAGCGCTGTATGACTCAGATTTCAGACCCAGCTCATGGCTGGAGTACCTCTCTCTCCCCTGAGGTCTTGGGGCTGCATGTATTTTCAAGTAGACCACTGACATGCTTGTGTTTGTATTCATATTGTGATGATTCATAGGCAGAAGAGAATGTTTAATATCCTCACGAGATAAGTAAAAGTCTCAGGTCTGAGCTTCAGTGGCCTGCAATAGCTAGAATTGAAGAAATTATTTTGTTTAGACCAGTGTATACATTGATTGATGTATCTTAGCACTGCACAGGGTAAAGTCCATTCTTCTGAATGGATTTGGGTCAAAAGTCAGAGTAAGTGGATCCCTCCAGAGTCTATCTAGGTCTCTCACCACCCCAAATATGACAAATTCATGCCTAATATCTACTGCCAAACCAGTTAATATTTACCACAAAGTTACTGGATGCCCTCTCTCCTGGTCTATCACCAGCTTCATAAATGATTCTTGTCACCTACGTGCCTTCCTTTCTCTTCTCCCTTACTTATGGACAAATGCATTTTTATAGAAAGGTTTATTTTTTTTTTAATTTTTATTTTTGGATATTTGCTTTACATACATATCAAATGTTTTCCCCTTTGGTAACCCCCTATTCCATTCCCCTCACCCTGCCTCTATGGGGGTGCTCCTCCTCACCCACCCACTCCCATCTTCCCTCCCTAGCATTCCCCTATACTGGGACACCTAACACCCTCAAGCCAAAGGGCCTCTCCTCCCACTGATGGCCAACAAGGCTCTCCTCTGCCACATATGTGGCTAAGTACCATGGGTCCCTCCATGTGCATTCTTTGGTTGGTGGCCCAGTCTCTGGGAGCCCAGGGTTCTAGCCAATTGACACTGTTGCTCCCTCCATGGGGCTGCAAACCCCCTCGGCTCCTTCAGTTCCTTCTCCAACTCCTCCATCCGGGACCAATGGTTGGCTGTGAGCATCTGCCTCTGTATTTGTCAGGCTCTGCCTGAGCCGCTCTGGAGACAGCTTATCACGCTTCCATCAGCAAGCACTTCCCAGCATCCACAAGAATGTCTGGGTTTGGTGGCTGTATATGGGATGTATCCCCAGGTGGGGCAGTCTTTGGATGACCTTGCCTTGAGTCTCTGCTCCACACTTTGTCTCATTATTTCCCCCTGTGAGTGTTTTGTTCATCCTTCTGAGAAACACTGAAACATCTGCATTTTGGTCTTCCTTCTGTTTAGGTTTCCTATGGTCTGTGAATTCTTAACAGAAACACACAGAGCTCCATGTATACCTGCAAAGACAGTGACAATAGTTACAGAGACCTAAAGCTTAACATATAGTGGAAGAAAACAGAAAGGCTGGGCTGTGTTAGATGTCATCTCTGTGTTAGACTGTAGCAAATGGTGGAGTTGGTTCTGTGCTATAGATGTTAGTAGCTGATGTTAAAGTCATTTGTACCAGATTAGGGGTTCTTGTCATCACCACATGCCTAAGAGATCTCATTTGAGCCCTACACTTTTATAAGACAGAATTCAATCCTAATTTTACAACTGATAACATCAAGTGGGTGAGAAAGATAGATTAGCTTTCACAGACTGAGTTTATGCAGTCTATCATGGCAAAGATCGGATTTTGTGGAAAGCTGGGTCTGCAGCTCCAAAAGCAATGCACACACAGTGCGTGCATAGCAGTGAGGATGCAAACATCTCTGGCAACTTGCAGAGTTAATGTCTACAGGTTACAAATAACCTGCTTCATTTGAATCTGAATCCCCTATGCATTAGTAGATCACATTCAGACTTTGAGATTTTACTATACAGACTCAAACACACCAAGGAGCCAACAAAGTGTGTGTGTGTGTGTGTGTGTGTGTGTGTGTGTGTGTATGCATATATGTATGTATAGAACAAATTTCAACGTCTACTGGATATCTTTTATAATAAATGGAGTTTGACTGACTGAAAATTTTAGTTTGCACAACTTTGGGTTAACAAATAACCCAAGCATGTCTTAACTTTTGTCTAAATAACATGAAAATGGGACCATACCCTTTTTTTCCCCTTGGAAAATATCTTGAGACAAGCAAGCACTTTCTGTGTGTGCTCGAATGGAGTTTGATGCTTTTACAGCAGGTCCTAACGTTACGGATGCGGGAATGAACTTGGGATGGGTAGGACTGAAAGTGGCACAGCCACTTAGGAAGGGACACACATAGTATTCTAGATGAGATGGAGGACTCATAGAAATGGGAGGAAAGTTTACAAAGTGAAAAGGTAATGATTCGAAGTACGTAAACTCAAGAAAGCAAAGGAGTGAAAACTCACCAGATAACTCCCATAGAGAGCCACAACCGTAAAAACAGATGTGAGACTCTGGGAAAACCAGAGATCTAGCACTACACCAGTACTCAATTGCAGAGTTTCCTATGTACTTGTAAGACTGAGCTTTTTTAGTATACTTTCCTCTTAATTCAGGTTAAAAAGAAAGGGTTTTGGCTTTTAAATTTTAGTTTGATTGTGTGCAGAACTACTGGGATAGGTATTACAAATTTTTTACATGAAACTGTTTCCCCTCGGGCATTGTAAAATGCCAATGAAATGCTTTTTAAGAAATATGATCCTAATTTAGTTACTTAAAAAAGAAAGAAAGAAAATGACCTTCAAAGAAAGGTTTACATTTTTAAATATGAATTGTGTAAATTTTTCTCTTGAGAATATTGCTTCCAAATAGTCTTAATCCTGAGGCGTTACATTATGAAGAGAAATCAACTTTCTAAGTGATTACAGGGGTATTAATAACTCTATCTTTGTCTTTATACACTTATAATTTTTAAAATGATGATACTTTAGGGTCCACTCTCCATTTGATGTTTTTCCCACCTCCCTTGAATGACACGTACTGTGCATCAGGTCCATTTTTAAGGCTTGTTAAGTTGCACTGGTAATGTTTCATTATAAGTTGGAGTTGAGTTCAATGTAACTCTGCAGTGGTATTGAAAATAGTCCAGGCAACAAGAGATTAAGAGTATGCCCCAGCAGGTGAAAGTGGGCACCAATTTCATTACACATAAGGAGTGCCCACTGAGATTTCTCAACTGTATGTCATTTCTGACTATATAGACGCAAGCTTATTTTAAGTCCTTCTTGTCCTCTGATAGATGGGATAAAACCATAAATCACCAGGCGGCTTGAAGCTTTTATGGTAAAGTAGGCATTAGGCAATTTAAAAATTTGTTGGCTGACCCACAATCATGCAATCTCCATTTAAGATGGATTCCTCCACTCAGGTTTCCCAATTCAGCATTTTAGATATTAGCGAACAGGGAGCTTCAACAGAACAAAGAAATCCTCAGGAACAGATGACGAGATTGGTGTCTCTGTTTATAAAAGCCCCGTTTTTCTTTCTCATCAAAAAGACTCTGGGATCTGTGAAAATCCTGTTACTCATAAAAACGTTCGTCTCCTGGATAGTTATACACTGCCAAGTACATCTTCAGACAAAATTAGATTAAAGTGATGTCATTTTCATTTGGAACATCTTTTAAACAATTCCAAAATGCCCAATCTTCTTCATCTCTTAAATATTGTTGGGCACATTTCCCTCTGGCTTGATGGATGCGAAAGGACCGATGATGGGTGTTCCCATCCTGCTGTGTTAGCCTTTACTGTAACACTCATTTTAAACTCGGTGAATCCCTGTTTCAAACAGGCAGAGTTGTACTAAGATGATTATGGACCGAGCAGCATTTATAAAGCCAGTAACCAAAAAGATGTGAACGCATCTGGAGTAGAAATTAATTGAGTCAAGCCAACATAAAGAACTTTTTTTTTTCAGTCAGCAGTCACAGCAGCTATGGGTGCCTGCCCTAGGTCTGCACACCAGTGGTCATGGCCACAGCTAGGCATAGATTGAAGAGGGTCTCAGGGGCCTTTTCCTTACAGGAGAGCTATTTGCTCAGGGGACAAGGGACCTTCAGGGATTCAGGGAGGCTTTGTCTTCAGTTGTGTGGCCACTGGTAACTGCACACACAGAGGGTCCTGCTTAAATAAAATGGGTCACAAAAGCAAAAGTCATGAATCTGAGAAAGAGACTGGTGGTGGGCATGGTAGAGAGAAAGGAGGGCAGGTGGCATAGGTTATCAGAAAACATAATATACGTCCAATAGTAAGCCTAAGAAGTCTTTAGAATCCAGAGCTTCAAAATTAGCCACTCCTTCTTTTTTGTTTTTCTTTTGCTTGTTCATTTGTTTGAGGCAGAGTTTTCCTGTGTAATATTGTGTAGCCATGGTTGTCCTGGAACTCATTCTGTAGAGCAGGCTGACTTCAAACTCATAGATTTACCTGCCTCTGCCTCTCTGCCTCTCTGCCTCTCTGCCTCCTGAATGCTGGTACTAATGGAGTATGCCACGATTGCCTAGAACTAACTTTCTTTCTCCCCTCCCCCTCCCCTCCCCCTCCCCTCCCCCCTCCCCTGCCCCCTCCCCTCATCCTCTCCCTCCCCACCCTCCCTCTCTCCCCTTCCTTTCTTCCTTCCTTATTTTAATTCTGGTTAGTTTGCCTGTTGTTTTTCCTTTGCCTGTTGTTTATTTTCTAAAGAGAGAGGGAGAGAAAGAAGACATGGAGTTGGGTGGATGGAAAGGCGGGAGGATCTGGGAGGAATTCGGGAGGGGGGGGGGCAAGGAACCGTGATCAGAATATATTGTATGCAAAAAAATTTTTTTCAATAAAAATAGAAAAAATAAAGGCCACTCTGGAGCAGCTCGTCCTGTCACAGTATTATTTATCCTAACACTTTCTTCTTCCAGGTTATGACTTCTGTTCTGAGAAGCATACCTGCATGGAGAACTCGGTCTGCAGGAACCTGAATGACAGGGCTGTGTGCAGCTGCAGGGATGGTTTCCGGGCTCTCCGGGAGGACAATGCCTACTGTGAAGGTAACCCTTATACTCATGCATAGCTTGGCTGTGTAAGTCTGCTGGGACTACTGCATGCAAAATGTATTAATTTCCCAGGTTGTCAAGTTGATGGGCCCATTAAAAGCAGTTCGTTTAATCTGAAGCATATTAATCAGCTAAAAATAATTATCTTTCAAATCAGACTTTTTCAGCTATCGGCTAATAAGCTAACGTGTCTTTTCCTCAAATTAGAACAATGTCTCCACTGTGAAATTACCTTCTCTTTTTCATAATTAGATATTCAGGTAGCCCACGGATTGACATGATCACCATGGCTTACAGTCCGAATCACAGTTGGATTTTTCTAGACACTGTTGTGTGACAAAGGTAGTCAATTACCAGGAAGGCAAAGTGTCTACTGCTACTTTCATTTGCTGCTGTTTGTAACCTCAGTGGTCATTTGCCTGCTATGTTTTCCTAGCAAGTAGACCCAATAGAAAATATCATGTCTTGCTTATTTGAAAACAAAAACAAAAACAAAAAACAAAAGCAAAAAAGCCCTAATATTCAAGCTAATTTGTTATCTCACAGCAATGATGCAAATACAGCGAATGGGTCACGCATTTTGTTTGGCTCCAGCTGTGCTCCTGTAGACTCAGAAAGTCCCTGTGATGCTGGAGTTTACACTTCTGAAGGGGCTCATATTTAAACCTAAACCATCAATGGGTTAATGTGTGTCCAAAGGAGAACACTGATCTGATGGCATTGGGTGCTTGGGGGACTTAGAGGTTCCATTTTACCCCTGCAGCTATCAAGCTTACACCACAGGTCACTGGAGGTAGAGAGTGTGTAGTGACAACAGCCTCTGTTCATTCCCCTGAGAACGGGCTGGCTCTGGGGAAACCATCTTGTACTGTTTCCTTGGAAAATCAGGTAGACTTTCTCTGTATGAGAATTGGTATACACTTTTAAAGCTGCCTTTGGATCAAGTATTTCTTTCAATGCTTCTTATTCAGCCCTGAAGGGACCCTTTTGTTTATGCAGAAGGAAGGATTCATGGCTTTCCAACCCCATTAATAATGCAAATTTATTTAAAGTTATTTTAACAGATCTTAGGTAAGGAATGGAGTTTTACTTTGTGATTTTTCTTCTTACTGAACATGGAGTTGAATTTTCTTAGCAAAATTGTCTGTTTTCATCATAATAGTTAAGTACCCTTATGTGTAATGAGCTCTCCTGGCATTATTAATGTGCACATGCAACCAGTGATACAAACACATGTGTAACCAATGGTGCAAACACATATTATCTTCTTAAACCTAAATCTTCTGATCATTATTTTTTTTAGCTGATTCTTTTGTTAAGTATATGCACTTAGATAATAAATATTCATTGAGTATCTAGCAAGTACTTTTCTATGCACTGGGCAGTAAATGGTGAGCAAAGTGATTAAATCTGCATGCTCAGGAACTTTACTTCTTAGGAGGAAGAGAACAGAGTAAGCTGGTAACCATGGAGAAGATAATTGCAAGTGGTCGAAAATCACGGGAAGGAAGTGAAACAGATGGTGGGCTGGAAGTGACAGGGATTTGTGTAAGTGGGATGCTCAGCCTTTGAAGTGGCTGTCCCTCAGGTCTCTTGATAAGGGAAAGAGTAGAAAAACATGGGACAGTACCTTCCAACTAGAAGGAACAGCCTGTGGGAAAGTCCTAGGTAGAAGCAAATGTGGAATGCTCTAGAGACAGAGAGAAAGATGTAATGGTAAGAGCGAAGTAGGAGCTTCGGTTGAAGAATTTTTAGGCCCAGCACATGT
This sequence comes from Rhynchomys soricoides, assembly GCA_019843965.1. Lineage (NCBI taxonomy): Eukaryota > Metazoa > Chordata > Mammalia > Rodentia > Muridae > Rhynchomys > Rhynchomys soricoides. The sequence continues at coordinate 11,788,244 of JADRCH010000028.1, read as the reverse complement.
CACTGGTTTGTAAGGACATCAGGCCATGGTTTCACATAGATATTCTTGTACTTTTATGGGACAGGTAATGAACGGGTGGCAGTGTGGGAGATGAACTGAAAGGCTGTTGCAGAAATTTTGGCAAAGATGGCCTGGCCTAAGTCAGAAAAATGATAGAGATGGTGATAAGGGTGAACACATTCACAGGGTATTTTCAGAGCGGAGCCAACAGTCCATGCAGATGGTTTATCATGGTGTAGGACTCACAGAGGGCTCCAGGGGAATCAGAATTTGGAGGTTAAGCAACACATAAATATTATCATTTATAGAGATGGACAACAGTCTAAGAAGCTAGAGATTTAAAGACATTCTTTGCTTAAATTGTTTCCAGTTTTGTTCCCCTGCAAGTTTGTATCCACATCTAGCTGTTTCTATCTTGAATATATCATGCTGAAATGTTTTATAACCTTGTTCTTGGTCATTTGAAGATATAACCCTCAAAACTTGAGAAAATGTTGGAAGGATTGTAGAAACCTTGAAATTTTTATGCACGAGGTCATCAAATCCTTTCGTACTTCGGGCTATTCAGACAGGATTGGTCTAGTTAGGGAAAGAGTCTTTTGATGCTATTTTGAGGCATGGTCTTTTGTATCCCCAGTCTGGCCTTAAAGTCTCTATATAGCCAAGGATGACCTTGAACTTCTGGTACTATATGCCCTACCAACGAAAGCTCTGATGTTGCAAGTGTAGTCTTGTGATACCACATCTGCTGTATACAGTACTGGGAATCAAAACCATGACCTCCTCTACTCTGAGTGACCACTCTACCAACAGAGCGACATTCTCAGCCTCTTGGGACATATTATCTTTTTTAAAAATTATATTTTTACTATGTATGTATGTATGTATCTATCTATCTATCTACCTACCTATCATCTATAGCATATGTGTGTGTGTGTGTGTGTGTGTGTGATTTGTGTGTATGTATGTGTGTGTGTCCCATGCTTGTTTACACATATGTGCCAGTGCATATGAGGAGGTTAAAGAACAATTTGCAAGAGTTGATTTTCTGCTTCTCCCTTGTGGGTCCTGATAAACACCTTTACTGACAGAGCCATCTTGTGAGCCCTCCTTGGCAACATTCTTATCAAATTCAACTTGTGTCCTTATCTTAGCATTGCTGCTAACTGTTGATTGCTTTGACTTTTTAGACACAATACATATTCTGAATGTTGATGTGGCATGACATGATACTTAGCCTCTGGTTTGCTAGAGCCTTGGCCCAGTAAAAAAACAAAATAGATTTTTACATTAAAAGTAAGTGAATGATAGTTTATCAGGGACATAAATTTTATTTCCTAAATCTGTGAGGTTGTTTTAATACCACAGCTATAATTGTGGTTATCGATTTTGACTGTAGTGTGCCTGTTCAGCGCCACTACGGCATCAGTAAATGTTAAAGTTGACTTATTCACCACACATACATTTATTGAATGCCTCTCTTGTACAAGTTTAGTGCTAAATGTGAAGCCATACATGGAGATGCACATGGCTGATACTATCTCAGGTGAAGAAGACAATAGATCTATAATTAAATAACATTTGACTAACATGTGACAAGTACCTTGAAAGAGAAACAGATTACCTAGGAGCCCAGTCTAGGTAAGTGGTGGGATTCAGAAAATTTTGTGCAGAGCTTAATTTAATTCTGAAACAATAAGGGTGAGTGACACCAGCTAGCCTTAGATGGGACAGAAGAATCGCCTGTGTGAAAGAGCCAGGCTTCTTGGGAAAAAAAGCACTTTAGGAGATAAAGGGTAGCCCGAGCGAGTCAGACAGAAGAGGAGGCGGAGATAAAGGGCAGTCCGAGCGAGTCAGAGAGAGGAGGCGCGGTGCTTACGAGAGGCAGGATGAGATACGGAGCGCTGGATGTCCAAGGCTGCAATATGCATCTTCTTATCTGGTCACTGTGACAGAACACCTGGCAACAGCACCTTCAAGAGAGAGAATGGTCAGTTCAGTGTTGGCCAGCAGGAGTGCGCAGCAGCTGCTCCATGGTATAGGCAGTCAGGAAGCAGAGACAGCACAAGCAGCAGCTTGTAACCCTCAAGCTTCTCTCTCTAAGTGACCTGCTTTGTGCGTCTAGGGTCCCCATCCCAAAGGTTACACAGCCTCCCCAAACAGTGACAGCTTCTAGAGACAAAGTCTGGCCGGTCTGAGCATGGCAAATATGGTGCTGGTGGACTTCACCCTTCCCCTTTCCCTCTCCCTTGCTAAACCTTGACCACCAAGGTCTATTCCCTTATTTGGCCACTTTGTATTTCCTAACTCATTCCTGAGGCTGATCACCAAGGTCCAGCTATCAAAATATCAAGGTCCAGCAAGCAAACTTCATTATTTTGACTACCCTAATTAAAATACACACTCAGAACTTCCCAATTCATCTTAGATCCTTCTGACACATTTTCCCTCTTGAAATTAACACTCGACGAAGCCATTTGCTGATGTTTCTGCCGGCTTCAGATTCAGCCACCTTTTCTCAAATCCTTGCCTAATAAAAGATCTCTCTGTGTTTAGTTTGCCCTTGGAAATCACTTTTTGGTGTGTGGTCTGGGCCTAATCTAGAGTTTAGAGGGAGCACCCCACGGTACCCGAGTACCTTCACCAAGTGTTCCAGCGCTTGAACCTGCGAGAGACATTTCATATTTAATCCATAACAGAGTTCCATTGTGGCACAAAGGTCTTGGTCACCTGTTTTTAAGGAAATCACTTCAGCTGTGAGGCAGAAGTGGGGAAGACAGCCCGCAGGGAACTGGTGATACTTCAATGGTAATGGAGAACTGGATACACTCAAGAGCATCTGTGACTTAAAACTGCCAGGATCTGAGGATTGACTGGTGATAGTGGATGAGGAAGAAGGCATGGAAGTTGATTCTCTGGTGTCTTAGTCAGGGTCTCTATTCCTGCACAAACACCATGACCAAGATGCAAGTTGGGGAGGAAAGGGTTTATTCAGCTTACACTTTCACATTGCTGTTCATCACGAAAGGACTGGAAAGGAAAGGAAGTCAGGACTGGAACTCAAGCAGGTCGGGAAGCAGGAGCTGATGCAGAGGCTATGGAGGGATGTTCCTTACTGGCTTGCTTCTCCTGGCTTGCTCAGCCTGCTTTCTTATAGAACCCAAGACTACCAGCCCACAGATGGTACCACCCACGGGGGACCCTCCCCCCTTGATCACTAATTGAGAAAATGCCTTATACCTGTATCTCATAGAGACATTTTCTCAACTAAAGCTCCTTTCTCTGTGATAACTCCAGCTTGTGTCAAGTTGACACACAAAACTAGCCAGTACATATGGTTTGGAGCCAAAAGCAGATAAATGTTGATGAGGTTCACAAAGGGAGTGGCTGGGAAAATGGTCTTGGGTTAGTTCTGTTTATGGCATATTTGTCTAAATATGCATGGATGTGCCTTTTGTTTATGGTTGGATATACAATGAAATTGTTAAGTATATAAACGACCTTTGAGCAGATAGAAAGAAATACTTAAGAAAAATTTGAGGAATATTTGAGCATTTTATTTAAAAAAAGCAAACAAACAAACAAAAGTGGTATGATACATAAAATGTCAGAGGGAAGAGAGGAGAGGGCAGTACCTTAGAACCCTGGCAAAGAGCAGATTCCAAGTGAATGCTGAGTGCTCTCTAGCATATTTTCTGTGGCTACAGCAGAATACCTGAGACTAATTACTTTACAAACAGCAGAAGTGTATTTGCCTTTTCCTTCCGGGATCTGTGAAGTACTGAGAGCAGGGCACTGATACCTGCTCACATCTGGTCAAAGTCTTCCTCCTGCCCCAGGAAATGACCAAGGGTATGACCCTCTGATTCTGAGAAAATACCTTTACTCCATTTAAAAAGCCACTACAGAAAGGTCCCCTCACGGACCCCACCCCCAGAACTGCTAGCATGTCAGCTTAGAGAATGAATTTTTCACAGGTCAACTTCTGGAAGATACAATAAAGGTACATCTACTTCCGGGAGATCAAGAAAATACACAAGGACCTAAAGGCGTCCTTGGCAATGAAGCTGACAGATGAGACTGGGGACATGAACATCCCTGATTTGGTTGCAGGGGTGGCAGGAGAGCCAGTTTGCAGCTCCAAAGAGCATGTCACAGAAGACATGGGTCTCAAGAGAGTGAGGGGAAAGATCTCAAGGGCTTTGCTACCAATCCTTTGCTTTTGTGCTTTTAGATTACATCCCTTCTTGGTTTTTAATTAAATTTTACAGAATATTAGTTGGGATCCAAAGTGTCTCAGAAAGAAAGGGATTTATTTGGCCTCCATGCCCTGGTCACAGTCCATTGAGGGAGGCCAAGGCAGTGGAGTCAAGAACTGAAGCAGACATCATAAAGGGACTGTCCTTACACCTTGCTCTCCTTGGCTTACTCTGACTGTTTCCTTATAGGACTCTGGACCACTGGCTCAAGGGTGGCATTGCCTCCAGTGGGCTGATCCTGCCTACCCCAATTACTAACCAAGGAAATGCCCCCACAGACTTGCCTACGTATCAGAACGATGGAGATATTTTCTTAGTCGAGGTTCCTTTCCCCAGAAAACAGTAGCTGATGTCAAGTTGACCAACAACAACAGAAACACAAGGGACATACCGCCAGTAGGATAAAATTGGGATTTTTGCTGGGTCACAGCCTGCCCAGTGTTTAGATATAAAAGAACTGATATCTGAAAATACGCGGTGTTTCCTCCCCTGTGAACACTATATTCACGCCATTTCCCCTTTGAAATCATCTATCTTTCTCTACCCATGCTGTAGCCTGCCCCTAAGTATTGTGTTCCATCTCATCTCTTTTTGGTTCATATATGATGTCTGAACATTGTCCAGAATTTAGTTGGGGATTGTATGTTCAGAACAGTTCTCTGCTATGTGTCAGTTTTTCTTTTTTTCTTTTTCTTTTTCTTTTTCTTTTTCTTTTTCTTTTTCTTTTTCTTTTTCGGCTTTTCGAGACATGGTTTCTCTGTGTAGCCCTGGCTGTCCTGGAACTCACTCTGTAGACCAGGCTGGCCTCAAACTCAGAAATCCGCCTGCCTCTGTCTACCAAGTGCTGGGATTAAAGGCGTGCTGTAAATGCATGGGCCGCTTGACACATTGACACTGTCATCTCTCCTCACATGTGAGAGTCATATTTGCCTTCTTGATCAGGTACCCCAGAACCCATCCAGTAAATTTCTCTTCAGCGCTGTAGATCCTGGAAGTCACAGTCCCATCTGCCCATATCAATCATAAGGAAGCAGCTGTTCCCTGACTACACATCTCACAGCCACCAGGGGTTTGCTCTCCAGGCCTTTGATGATGCACTGAGAAGAGAGATTGTCTTTCAGAAGTGAATCATGCAAAAACTGCACGTCATGTATAATAAAATCTAGTCAGACATGTCTTCATGTGTGTGTGTGTGTGCATGCACGTGTGCAGGTGTGTGTGTGTGTGTGTGTGTGTGTGTGTGTGTTTGTCTGTGTGTTTGTAAGAGCTTGGTATAGTCTGAAACCCAAAGCAAGTAACTTTTTATTGGTAGAATTGTTTTCTGGACTTGTTGGGTTCAGTCTTTATCATTTTACTGTCTGTTTTATTTGTTTGTGTGTGTGTGTGTGTGTGTAGTGTAAATGTGTGAATGTTGGCATATGTTATAGTAGGTAACAACTATTACATAATAAATAATAATAATAAATACTATATTAAACCATCAAGTCCAATTTGTGCTGCCTAGGTACTCATGGGTGTGTGGCCTCCCACTGGATCATTGTGGTCTGCTCACCAAGGGCCGCACTTTTAAAAGAAAGTTGACTTACCTCCCTTTCCTAGCGGTTATCAATTAATTGCCAGTAACTCTCCAGCTTGGGTCTTTCACAGACCCTGTGCATGCTGTCACAGCCACAGAGAGACACCGTGTGCAGCCTCCCCATCCTGTGCAGCCACTGTGCTTCCCTGTCACGGCTCTGGCTCTTCCAGTCCCTCCGTCCCTCTCCCGACCTCATCCCTGCCCTTTCCTATTACTGTCTCTCATATTCGAGAGACCAGAAGAGCTTGGAAATCTAAATGACTTGCCCAAGATCATTTACCCAGACAGCAACCAGCTAATTCAGGGTACAATTCATTCAACCTGCAATTGTTCTCACACTCTGCTGGTCTTCCTTCTTTCCTTCCTTCCTGCCTGCCTGCCTGCCTGCCTTCCTTTCTTCTTTCTTTTTGCCACTTTTAATTTACTTATTAGGAACCTTACCTAATTCAGTTTTTCACAAACAAGAATCCTATGTATTTTTCTTTATAAAGATATTCTTAATACAGCTATGTTAATTTCAAAGAAAGAATAAATGAGTAGTCCTACAGTACAATAGCTTCTTAGAATTAGAGATATGGTGAGTTAGGTCCACGTGAATTCCCTTTCTCCTCTATTTTTTTTTCTCTCAATTCATTGTTTCCTTCCTTCTTTTCTTCCTTTCTCCGCTCCTTTCCTCGTCCCCTTTTCTCCCTTCTTACCTCCTTTCCCTCCCATTTCCTTCCTCCCCCTCCCTTACTTCCCCTCCACTCCCTTCCTCCCTCTTCCCCTCCTTTCTCCCCTCTTCCTACCCTTTGTTTTCAGCCACTTGCCATCTCACAGCTAACTCTCTGAGCCATGAATTCCTGACTCAGGCAATATCACCATTTCATTAGGTATGAAATGTTGAGGCATCTGAGTTGATTCCTCTAAGAATAAACAGAGTGAGGGCCCTGAAGAGTTCCTTTACGGGACAGGAAGGAAAATATGGAATGAGTAGAAATCTTTGCTTGCAAATGAAGCCCAAGAGCCCTTACTGGAGCTAATGAGAGGCCTCCTAATACAGCTGGGATGAATGGCCCAGAGAACTGAGCCCTATGGGATTAATTAGGAAAGCCTTACAGATATGGTAGCTTTCAAAGCTATGGCTAATGATGCGCTCTCTGTGGTATGTTAGGATAACATTTCTCTAAAAAACAAAAAACAGAAAAACGTTCAAGAATGCCGTACAGTTGAGATCTCGCAGCTAAAAGAAGCAGTGTGGTTTATTGTAAGGAATTGACTGGCTTGGCTGTTGAAGTGGACAAGTCCAAGGGTTTGCAATTGCTAAGCTCCAGGCAAAGGGGAGCTGCCAGATCCACTGATACCACAGTTGTAATCTGAGTCCAAAGCCAGCAAACCCAGAGAGCCTGTCTTAGACCTATCTCCCTAAGAACAAGAGAAGCCCATCATCCTGAGCCAAGCAGACAGACAGTGGAAGCATTCCCTTGTCTTAGGGTTGCCATCACTGTGAAGGAACACCATAATCATGGCAATCTTATGAAGAGATCTTTAACTGGGATTGGCTTACCGTTCCTCATCCATATGACAGGAAGCAGGCCAGCACATAGGCAGACATGGTGTTGGAGAAGCATCCAGATTGATAGGCAGCTGAAGAGAGTGACACGGTTGGCATAGCTTGACTATCTGAGACCTCAAAACTGATCCCCAGTGACACACTTCTTCCTCCGACAAAGCCACACCTCATTGCGCCACTCCCTATGACCCTATGGGGGCCATTTACATTCAAACTACCTCAACATTGATCAGAGTGGAAGAGGCCTGACCATACAAGGGAAGGAAAGACAAAGTCTGCTCAGTCCATACATTCCAAGAGTCTTCATCTCATAGTCAAAAGGATGTGAGGTCACACACAGAAGTGGGCAGTAAGTGTCTGTTAGGTGAATAAGTTAGCCCATGTGGCCGGGATCTCCAGTATTCCAAGACAGCCTTGTAGAATCTTCAACATAGAGTGTCTTCTTCCCAGGAACTTGAGTTCTGTGTGAAAGTTCTGGAAATTTCTTCCGAATTACTAAACTTGAACTTGCCAGCAGCTGTTCTTGACTTGCTCATCATTTACTTCCATCAGACACAGGTCTCACTGCTGTGGTCACTGCCTCCACAGCAATTTCCATTCATGCTTAAACACTATATCTATTGAACATTAATATCTGAAGAGAGACAGAACTTTCCATGTGTAGTTTTCCATTTAAAACTTGTTTCTCTTCTCTAATATGAAATAAAGATATTTACAACTTAAAAATCTAACTTTGTAAAGAGAAAGATTTTCTGAATTTCTCCTTGTGTATGGTTTCTCAAAGCCAGTAGAAGAAGCATTACTCAATATTCTTCGAGCCAGTGTGCCATAGCATGTAACCCTCCAGGTAGGCGATATCCACTCCTAAACATGCACCGGTCACTAAATATGCAGGTTGGAATGTATTGGAGTTCGTGATTGCTCAAGATGCTACAAAGAGAAAAAAAATGAGGACTTCAATTATCCATAGTTATTAGCTGTTATATAGAGTTCTTTGTTCTCTCAGTGGTGGGCCTACAAGCCCTTGGCAATTTGCTTTACAAATAACCTATCTCAGGCTTAATCTAAAGAAACTTTGTTTAGCACCCATTCATTCTAAGTAACTGAGAGCATACTATGTGCTAGGCATTAGAATATTAAAAGGCAGCTGTAGAGAGACAGAGGAGGAGAGAAAGAAGAGGCTTGGTCTGTCCTTAGGCTGGACCATGTTTATTCGTAGCAAGGGAGTATCTTTGTCACTGACATGTGAGGACAGCTAATATGTCTACAAAGGAAGATAGGATGCAGCCCCTTATTAGGGTGGAAATAACTTCTGTAGTCCAAAAGGGAAGCTGGGAAATGTAGTCCTTCATCAGGAAACTATCACATTTAGGCATGCATGTTAGTCATAAAGTCATGATGAGAAACCTGCTAGGCTTGTGTTTCATAGACAGTTTTCCATCAGAGCCAACATTTAAATCATACACCCATTTTCCTCGGCTGTTGGGGAATGAGAACTGTAATAGGTGGTTTGGTGCCACATTTTTTTTTTTTTTAAAGGTGTTCCTGTTTTTATATTTTTGGCAGTTTTGTTTTAAAAATAAAAGAAAACAAACAAACTTTGGTACTAGGTCGTCAACGCAGGGTGTAAAGACCAGCAATGTAAGGCATCACCTGGAGGCTCACTAGAAATGTAGGATGCTATACTTTCTCTCTGGCTCCAACTCAGAATCTGCATAGTAACAAGATCTCCAGGTGATTCCTACCCCGTGCGCACAAAAACTGAGGAACGCTGCTTTAAAGCATGGGATAATACATTTTTGTTTTCTTAATAAATAGGTAGCTCTCCAGCACTTTCCTGCCATGTGCTAAACTGGAGAGGAATTTTAGCATTCACACTGTTCAGTTTGGCTTCTTACCTTGTTTCTTAAGAGTGAGGCTTAAACTACCCTGGCATCACTGTTCAGCTTATTAACAGAGGCGTGTTCCTGGACCCAACCTCTGTTCTTCTGAAATAGATTAACTGTGAGTCCTGGCATGTTTTTAAATTTCCCAAATGATCCACATACAGATTAAACTTTAAAGAAGGCTCTCCTGGTTAGGTTCTGTATCTAGATTCTTCTAAAGATGAGTTTTGAAAAAAAAAATCGTTTTTTAGTCTTTAGTTAATTTGCTCTGCCTAAGAAGATGGATTACTCAACTTGTCTAACAGAGTGGTTTCAGTTTAAAGCAGGTCTTTTGCTTGAACTGTTGACATTTTGGTCTGGAAATTCTTCGTGGTGGGCTTGTTCTGTGATTGTAGGGCATTTAGCAGCAGGTCTGGTCACTAACCCCCATTAGTCAGTAGCACCTGTGGCAGTCTGCATTCCCCTTTGTGATACCTGTGATATCTAGAAACGTCTCAGGGCTTTACATATTTCATCCGAGGGCCAAAGGTCCATCAGTTGAGACACATTGGTTTCAACTGTGTAGGAAAATGAATATGGTTTTATTTGATTCTGATTCCCACTCCAAGTGTCCGCTTCCACTATTTGATTTCCTTGGGGGATGTTGGTTCTATGCAAAGGTGAAGGACGGCTTTTATATCAGCGTGCAATGGCCACAGGGGCTCTTGGAGCTACTTTGAGTGCTCTGTGATGGGAAAATCACAGTGTAATGGTGGGAAAAATAAAAAACCCACAAAATAGGAGATTTGAACTAGATTATAAACGTGAGAGAGAGCACATAGCATTGGTCTTCCTGATTCTGAGATCCCTCCCTCCTTCTCTATGATTTTTCATCTCCGCCCATTTTATTTGCAAATTTCATAATTTCATTTTTCTTCATAGCTGAGGAAATTTGAAATCAGAAGAAATTTGAGTATTTAGTAGACAAATGCACACAATATGTGTATGCAAATAAAATTAACATCTGTCCATCTGTGACAAATGGTTGCAATTCTGATGATGTTGGTCAAGACTTGCTCTTACTCTGGCTAGTTACTGAGGGAAGTTGTGTAGGGCACTTGGCATGTCCAAGTCTCATTCTGTTTATCTATTAATGAGGAGAATTTTGTTTCATGAGGGGTTTAGGGGAGAAATTAACCATAACTAATTTTAGAAAAATGTCTTCCAGTGAGATAAGTTCTTAGTAAGAGCTTGTCATTGAATTTATGCTTTCACAGATATTTATTAATTCCAATGTGAGTGACATTATGCAACACTTTAGTTTTGGAATTAAAATGTTATATCACTAATGAGAAGTTGAGAAAATATTCTCTTTTTAGAGTTTAAATGATAAAAATCATCTTATACTTGAAGCCATTTCTACTAAGCTCTTTAGCTATTTCAGTAACTAATTTATTACAGATGGCTTCTATGGCCACAGTACTGTGTCAAACTTCCTTTTGGTCCAAATTATATTCTAATTTGTCTTTGAGCATAGAGCAGATATAATTTGTTCATTTTGCAAATTCTATGAATAATCTTTAAATGTAACCTCAGGGATTCATTTTTGCATATGTGTGTGCATGTGTAAAGAAATAGGTTAAAAACTTGGTAATTACCTATGCATATTTTGTTTACTAAAATCGGAGAGAAAAGTTCTGGCTGGAATTTAGCAACTCATTCTAAACAAATCAGTTGCAGGTGTATTATATAAAGAGTCATTCATTGGTTTTTTTTTTATTATTACAGAAATGCAAATTTTAGAGGAGAAAAAGCCCTTTCTCAGAATAGAATCCATTTGAAGTGACATGTGCAGAACATATGACTAATAATTTTAAAAATTAACTTATAGGAAATGTCTTTTTGCAGTGCTCTTAAGCTGAAGATCAGGTATGCAGAAAGATTAAATTATAAATGCCAACTTCATCTTCCCTTCAAAAAAACCAAGTCACATGTTCTACGTACATTTGTTAAATATGCCTGAGGCTAATTAACAATTCGTTGCTCAAGATGAACTATTAATATTCCCTTTACAATTCTCTCCCTCTCTTTATTCATGAGTTTTCAGAAAGAATCAAATCTAACTATGTAGTATGATTCTTATATTCTTGAGGGCATCCGTTAATAAAAATGGGTTGACAATGACAGTTGGTGCTTGGGCATGGCCAGTGATGGAGAATAATGAAGCTGGAAATGAGTACAGGTCACACAAAGAGGCGACATGGGGAAAGACGGTTGGTGTGTCATATTAGAGTCCCTGTTGGTTTCGGTGTTTATACAACAAACAGAACTAGGAACAAGTTGTGAGTGACAAGAACAGGATCCCAGGAAGCAGAAATGAACGAAACAAAAGCTTCAGAGAAGAACAACAGATTTGATCTGTGAGACAGAGAGGGCACTAACTTGATTAAGCCAATAAGTATTCCACAGGAAAAGAGTCCTTTGTGTTCTGATACAGGGACAGTTGGGAGACCAGTGCTGCCTTTAATGAGCACAAAGTATGGCTGAACAGACATAGGCATGCTAAGTCGAAATTCTATCCCGTATTCATTCGTGTGATATAAAAATAGACCTCTGGGTTTTAATAATACATAAGGAGCTATTCATTTTTCCTTTAAGTGCAAAACCATCTTAATTCTGTATTAACTGTATTCCAAGTGATTGCCCTTTCCTATGGAGGAAAGACTCTGAAAGAAACTATGTGTTTAAATTAAACTTTGTGTTCATACCTCGGACAGAAGGGTGGTGAAGAGGGACCACAATTCTATTGTTACCTGTGCATACTGATTTGTTGGGCAACCATCATTCCCAAATGACATTAAAAATTGATTAAAATTGCCAAATTTAGCAGTGCTGCTCAGTCAGTGATTTATGTCTAAGTGAGCCAGTGGGAATTGGAGTGTCTCCATATTGTTCCTGAAAGGCTCTGATCTAATGTTTTCATCAGTTTAGTGACTCCCAGTATGCAACAATTTCAATGTTGTAAGGACTGAAATCCTTGTTTTCTGACAAACAAATATATAATTGTCAGATTGGTTTTTAATATTAAAGAAAAATATACACCTTCTTGGAAAGAATGTTCTTGAATTTGATGAATCTTAAAGTTTATGTTTCAAATGAGCCCCTGGCTGTTCCTTAATTTGAAGCAGCTTGGATCCAGTCAGGACAGCAACGAACCAGCCATAAGGAGCATATACAGGAAGTGCATGGCTGAGAGGTCAGGGAAATACCGGCTTTGTCCAGAAATTATTGGATTGAAGATGAAGAACGAACTGCACTGTGGAGAAACCATGGGTCATCATGATTGATCCCCCTCCATCTTTATCATCACTAACTTACAAATGATATTTGAGGAACTTGTAACACAGCCCAAGTTCCTTGGATGCGAAGGCAGGCAACTGTCTGCAGCCTCATGGTCACAAGGTTGCTGTAGGGTTAAGGTGTAATGAATACAGAATTCAGAAACAACACCAATAACAAGAAAGTCATGAAGATCTCAGTTGCAGTCCACATACTGATACCCACCCTGGCCGGTCCTGCCCTAAGCTTGGAAATGGCACTGCAAATCCCAGATCAGTTTGCTTCCTTTCCAACATCCAATATTTCACACCCTCTCCATCCCCAGGGGCCATCCCTTCTTACTCTCAGTGGATAGACAATAAGGTCCTCCTTCTGCTCTTTCTATTTCATTAGTCCTAGTACACCACCCCTACCCTTTTTTCTGTCTCCCATGAGTGACAGACTCATTCAAGAACCACATGTCATCATCTCTTTCTGTCTTCAGAGGAAACCTGGTATAATTGTACAATCACTGCTACCTCAATCTCAGCTTCCTGCTTCTCCCTGTCTGTCCTTCCTACCTGCATCACGTGTGCTTGGGTCTCTCTTTTCTCCACAGCCCTTCTAACGTGTATGACATCACTTTTCTTCCCCTCCCTGGCTTCATTTCTTCAACTGGTAATCTATCCCTACTATCTCTGTTTCTTCAAGTTAGACATTCTCTCGGAGGCTTTTGTTTTCCAAAATCCTAATGTAATAAGTGCACTTAAATGCTTTAACCTCCTTTCTCGCCCTCCACCCACCAGAGGATGTGGAAAGGAAAGGTTAATAGGGCAAAGGAGAAGGTGGACCTGTTTAGAAAGAGTTCTTTGGTGTGAATCCGATTTGTATTGTCAAGATATCAGTTGTCAGTTCACACAAATCAACAGTGATAGCTGGATCCACTTGCAAACACCATTCATGAATCAGCAATGGCAGTTCGATCCAGAAGAAACCGAGAGGCTCTGCCTATCAGCCCGAGTCTGCTGAAGCAGTAAGACACCCCAGGAATGCCGCCAGAAATTCTTTCATGCATTTCTCTCTACAAAGTAATGACAAATGATGATCAGCAAAGATTGGCAAGGAGAACCACTACCACACAGCGTCATCCACTATCTGTTGGGTAGTTTTTATACCCTTTCCAAATATCACGTGTTCTCTCAAGCATCCTCTCTAGCAAAACATCCAGGCATCTCCAGGAAAACACCACATGTCTGTTCTCAGCAAAAATCCTCCCATTTGTCTGCTTCAGCAAAAACATCCTCTCATAAGACAGTTTCTAGAAAAAAAAAAATTAGATGACACAACTGAGTCTCCAAAGAAACCAGAAATTTCCACTTCTTTCTCCTTTATCAAGATTTTCCAAATCCCATACCCTCCACAAACCAGTCTCAACAGTGGCCCTAGTAACTTCTGTATTATTAGACCAGATACTTGTTAGTCAATATCTTGCTTGGCCTCTGGGCAGCATTTCACTTTCATCTTCCCCTCAAATGTTTATTTATTTTGTCTTTATGATACTACTTACTATCTGAGTTCTGAGATGCAAGTATTATAATTCCTAGTTTACTTAGGAAAGATATGTGTTGGAGGATGTTAGGCAGCTTCTAACATGTAAGAGCATGATCTTCAGTGACGTGATGTCAAAACATTGCATACCATATTTGGGTGCAAATCTCATCTCCTCTCCTCTGTGTATCTTATACCTATTGCCTTCTGTTTTATGGTGACATCCAGAATGGACCCAAAGCTGATGCTACCCACTTATATTTTGAGTGCCTTCTCTACCATCCTTACTGGAAAATTTTACAATCTTACTTAGTTGTGGCTTGTAGATTAAGGTCATAGTCCTTAACACTGTTTAGATTTGTATAAACTTGACATAAGTGAGTATCATCTGGGAAGAGGGAAACCCAGTTGAGAAAATACCCCCATAATATTGCATTCTAGGCAAGTCTGTGAGACATTTTCTTCATTAATAATAGATGTGGGGAGGCCCAGTCCACTGTGGGGAGTACCACTCATGAGCAGGTGGTCCTGGAAGGTATAATAGTAGCAGCTGAATGTGATCCCAGAACAAGCCATAAGCAGCACTGCTCCATGGGCTCTGCTTCAATTCCTTCCTCCTGGTTCCTGCTTTCCCTTACCATCATAGTGAACTATGAGCTATAAGCTGAAATAAACCCTTTCTATCTCAAGTCACTTTTGGTGGCATGCATATCACAGCATTAGAAAGCCTGGCTAAGATAGTTCTAGTCACCATTTTCTAAAGATACTGGAAATTTGTGTTGTGACTTCCACCTTGGGAGAAAGGCATTTGTAGATATAGGCTGTGTTTAGTATTGGTGCTGGCTGCTGCTGAGGCTTGCCTTGTGCCTGCAGTCTTCTGGTTCGGCTGCTGACTCTGCCTGATACACATCAGTCTTTACTTTCTCTTTATGAGGTCATATTCCTCAGGAATCCCTAGGAGCTTCTCCTCCTCATTCATGCCTTCTTCCTGGGTGATGCTTCCCAAGACCCACCTTTAGTTACTTCAGGATAGCATGTGACTTGCAACATTTGAGCTCAATTAGGTTCTTCTTGCTCGATAAGATGTGGACAAACGTTTCTCACTGGACACTTCTGCCTGGACTTCAAATCCAGCAATCTAAGTGCATGACTGCTGTCATCATCTCTCCAGTTCCTTCCCAGTCTAGACCTCCTCAGTTAGAAGCTGAAGACAGAGGGCTTCATCCATGAGAGCTTCTCTGACTACTTTACAGGAAGCCAGTCAGTACCAGAGCACAAACAATTTTCCATCCAGTGTATTATTTTTTTATTATGCCAAGTTGCCTCTTGGGCAGTGAAAACAGGAACTGAGCCCACTAAGTGCCATATCATATGACTAAAAGATGTTGATAAGTAATTGACCTCTCTCTCTCTCTCTCTCTCTCTCTCTCTCTCTCTCTCTCTCACACACACACACACACACACACACACTTTTTTATAAACTCTGAGAACACCTGGAAGGCTGCACAAGAAATTGATAACAGTGGCTGGGCTGTGCCTTAGAATTAAGAAAACTGAATGTCTGGGAGTCAGAGTTACCTTTATGTGCCACGCATTAGACCTTTTAAACTTCCTAGCACATATATGAGATGTGTTTGTATCATTAATGGCATTTCTGCAGATAAGCTTCAACCAAAGGATAGCATTGAACCTTCATAGATTTTACAGGATTTTTTACACACCGCTACCCACTTACTCTGTGAACCACAGTGACTACTCATCAGCCCAGCTTCCTGTGGTGAGTATAGCTCCCCTACTGCAAACATGCCCTTCTTTGTCCTTTGTCCTGGATAGTTGTACTTCTCCACTAGTTCGCTGAGTGGACACCACATTCTCCTTTTCTGCAGGACTAGGTTTGGAAATTGTGTTATGTTTACCAAATAGCATTGAGATTTATTTATTATATTTGACTTTTTTTTATCACAAAAATCCAATCGGATCCTTCAAATACTGATACTTAGTCTTACTCAGAATTCTTGATGATGGCATCCTAGTTAGTACTAGATGTAGAGGGAAGCCATGAAATATCAGTGTATAAGACATTCATGACAGTGAACCCCAACTTTTCAATATTCTTTCTTTTAACTTTCTCCATAAGTATTGTTTTACAATTCTTTCTTAGGCTATCTTCAAATTTTATCCCCCTTCCTCTCTCTTTCTTTCATCTCAGTCCCAAGAATAATGTGCTCAATTAAATATAACAAGAAATCTAATACAATGCATGCTAGGGTCCCTATTCTTGTGGAATGTACGTGAGATTTAGAACAAGTGGATAGAGGTGAAAAGGAATGAAGCCAATTGGTGAGCAGTGTTTTGCAGTGACTACTGAAATCCTGTATGTTTTCTGCGGACTTTGGTGGGTGTGATTTCTAATATAGAATTATCTTGGGAAATAGCCGTAGTGTTGCCACAGTGCGTGATGCTGGTAGCTCCCTTCCAGGCAGCTTATTTATAAACGGTCCTCTGTCTGGGCTGACTTTCTACTGAGAAGCCTCCTTAGACTTGCAAATGTTATATTTTTAAAAGTACTGTTATCTCTCCAAATATTGCTCTCAAATCTCATCCCAGCTTCAAGTTCCTTAAAACTTACTCTGTTTCCGGTTTGTGAATTACGTTGGTGATCTCTTTGCCAGCTTTGCTGAGTGGGTATTTCACAGCTGTTGAGCAGAGGCTTAACAATCTCCTATGCTGGTCTGTATTTTTCTTGCGCATGTGGCATCTCAGAACTGAACTGCAGGGGCTCAGCATTGTATTAGCTGAGCAAGAAGCCCTTAGTGTTTCCAAAAATGTTCACACAATGCTTCTGCAAGATAAAGTCAAGATAAACGCTGTCACTTTAGAAATACAGCATAATTTAGAAAAAGAGCAGTGTTCCTGGCATTCAAGATAGAAAGTAGAATGGATGGAGCTGGGAGAGTGTGGGTGGGGGGACTTAAGTGCTCACTGCCTGCATGTTTAGTCCAGAAACAAGTCCAGAGGCCAGAAAGAACATTCATTTTGGACCTTAATCTAGAAATGCTCTTTCTGTGCCTCTCACTCATTAACTGCCTGAAACTTGTGCTGGTCGGAGTTTCCAAAAACACAGACAATTACCCTGTTCTTTAAGCTTTCCTACTTCACATGTGATAAGGTCTAGTTCTTCAGTATGACCCCCAAGAGCTTTGAGATCTGAACTCTACCAATCAGTTTGTCGTTAGTTTTCCTTGCCTGTCCTTTTGAATATAATTATTCTAGTTAAGTTATATAATTTATCAATTTCATCTCAGCTCTAAAACTCTGTGTTTCTGAATAATTACAGTTTACATATCAGCTTTCAGATAGGGAAAGGGGGGAATTCTAAATTCATTGTTTCTAAAATAGATCAGCTTAAGATTTCCAGACCCAAGAGAAAGTGTTCAAGTACCAAAAACATGGTTTTGCTTCTGCTTTTTAGTTTAATGGAATATGCTCCCTATCCTATAAAACTGCAGAGAAGTAGAAACCGCCACAACCATATGGGTCACTCTTCCCTCTGATAGAACTGAAACCCTGAACAACGGGCACTGACTTGAAAATTGTCTTGTGATGGTAGAATTAAGGACTTGGAGATGAGCAGCCTGATGTGTTGGCTGTGGATGCCATTCCAGGTTCTCCACTCAGCTGAGAGTCAATCCACACAAGAGAAGGACAAAGGGACATGTCTGCCCCCTCTGCAGAAAGCCACATCCAGAGGACTGTCTGGGCCTGTCCTTGGAACAATGTGGGATCACTGCCAAGCTGAGCTTCAGGTCAGACCAGGACAAACGAGAGTGCTTCCCCTTTGACCTCTAAGGGGGAAAGCCTTGAAAAGATTTATTGACTCATCCAACAGATATATAGCTGGGGCCAGCCGATGTCCTGGCCAAGTTCTGTGTCCTCAAATCTTACATTCCACTGAAAATAGATGAGATGCATCATCATACAGCAAAAAACCTACAGATGCTATTAAAACCAGAGAAACCGGGCTGAGGGAGGTACCTTAAATTTTGCAACCACCTAAAACTAAGACTTGCATTAAATTGTTGTGAAAAAATTCTTAAAATGCATAAGTTGTTTTTTCTGCTATGTGCCCCAGGCTTGCATGCTACCGTATCTAGTTCAGCATTAGGCAGGCAGACAGTAGTTCTGTGGCAGCCCTCCTAACACCATAGAAACCCTTCACGTGAAGCCAGTGTCTTCTCAAAAACCACCTCAAGACTGTCTCTACCATTAAATTTTCTTTGACTGTCTCCCCTAACAGGATTAATTTTTAAAAATGGTATTATGTATATAGGACCTGCTGCCATTATTCATATAAATAAGTTCTGGTTTTCTCAAGTTTATATAGGAATATAAAATCACCTAGTACACATTCCTGGGTACATTAACAGGTGCTCAGAACAAACACTGTATTTCCATTAATGGAGCCTATCGCTCCCTGTTCAGCGAACATTGCCCAGGTTTCTGTTGTATACTATGCAGTATGCACAACACAGGCATTTACTTACGTTTGAATTTCTTCAGATAAACTTGTCTTTGTCACCCAATGCAGTATCTGGAACACAGTGCATGGCCCTTTTATGCTCAATGAATAAAAATGAATATTAAAGATAAACAACTATCAGAGAGCTTGAAATTTGCTGATATGCATAGAGAAGAAGAAGTAGATCTTAGTGAGCCACACCTGAAAACTGTTTGAACATAGGACACTTGTCAAGGAACCATGACATTCAGAGATCTTGCTCTCTAGAATTCTGCTAGTGAAATCCTAGCATCAAGAGACACTTGATAGAATGAGGTGATAATGGCATCATTCTGCTCTTTTGGTTTGCAAGCCCATGTGTGGCAGATGGTGTGTGTGTGTGTGTGTGTGTGTGTGTCTGTCTGTCTGTCTGTCTGTCTGTCTATCTTTGCCCAACCATCAAGTGGTGGCTGGTCACCCTGGTAAGAATCACCTTAACTGCTACACATAGAATTTGCTTTTGCCTCCTTTTCCCTGAGGACTCTGCCCAAGCTTACCTTCTGCTACTTCTGAGCACAGACTCAACCTCCCTGTAACATTCAGACTGAAGTTCCTGAATGCTCCAATTAAATAAGCTTCTTTGTTCTGCTTTATGATCCCACATCGACATTTGCTTGAGGTTTATTTAGCCAAATGATAGCTTAGAACAGAAGAGCCCACAAACAGAAATGGAAATGGGACAGGTCAGGATCTCACATCTCTGTGTGCTAGAGATCCCAGGAGGAACCACAGTAAAATGACTGTATTTAGGTCATCTTACCCTTGCACAAATTATGCCTATTTATGCTTATAACTGACATTTTCTGCCATGTGTGATGTTCCAGGATCACATTAGCAAAATTAATCTCAATTCACAGTCTGATTTGCTCACTTTGTCCCGTAGGATTTTGGTATAATCAAAGTTCATAATGCTTTAAGTGTTCTCAGGACGCAACGCTTCACACTGATTTGTCAAGCTTGGTAGTAGGTTCTTTGGAAACAGGCTTTTTTTTTTTTTTTTAAATGCTGTCTCTATAGAGTGCTATACAGGACCCTATTCCAGCCATGGTCTGTACAGTTTTGCTTTGGCCACTGAAGTTGCTGCCCCATCTCTTCCAAGAGCTGCACTTGTTTGAGGAGGGGCCATGGCATGAGCAGAGTAAGTCCTCTCTGTGATGACCAGTGTGTTTTCACAGAGTTACATTCTTCTTTGTTAGCTGCTCCATTCTGCAAATTAAATCTGACCCCTGTGCACACAGACTTCTTAATATTCAGCATAGAGTTCCTTCACAAGCTGAGGCTTGAGGACTTTAACTACATTTGTACTTTTTTTTTGGTATTGTTATATGCCTCGTCTGTATAATGGGACTTGAATGTTTATAATCTCAGGGATGACCACGTTGTATTAAACAATTAATTGAGAAATTATAAATAAATAAGGTTCTTGAGGAATCTTTTCCAGGGAAGAATATTTCCCCGGCTCTTAGCATCCCTACTTGCTTGTCATTCTTTGTCTAGAGTTAAGGCCTCATGAGCTTTTTTCCTTCCATGTTAGCATGTCCATTGGTACCATTGTGTTCAGATATTGTTTGGGCAGCCATGTTGATGAGAGTTAATGGGTGTAGCAGCTGTAGGTGTTTCTAAGTGATAAAACTTCACAGCAAACATCCTGTTCCTTTGGCTACTGTAATCTTTCAGTCCCCTCTTTTGCAAAATCCCTGAGCCTTAGGTACAGGATTTGTACTGTACATGCATCAGCTGAGACTGGGCATCACAAGACCTTGTATCCCCTGCATTATGATTGGTTGTGGTTTTCTGACATTGTCTTCTTCTGTTGCAAAGAAAAGCTTCTTTGATGAGGGATGAGAATTTTTATTTCTCTTTTGATTTCTTCTTTGACCCAGTAACCATTCAGTAATGAGTTATTTAATCTCCATGAGTATGTATATTTACTAGAAATTTGTCTGCTGTAAAGTTTAAGTTGCATTGAGGTCAGATGGGATGTGCATAGTTAGCTTAATCTTTCTGAATCTGTTAAGATTTGTTTTTGTGTCCCAGGATGTGATCTGTTTTGAGAAGCTCCCATCTGCTGGTGAAGAGAATGCATATTCTTTGGTGTTTCCATGGAAGACTCTGTCAATATCTGCATAGTCTACTGATGCATGACATTATGTATTTTTTGGTGTATTTGTGCAGATGACCTATGAGCTACCTATTGGAGAAAGTCAGGCATTGAAGTCAACCACTATTAGTTGGTTGATGTTAATCTGTGACTTTGAGTCCCATAGTACACTTTTAATGAAATTGGGTACACCAGAATTTTGCACATATACATTTAGGATAGAAACATCTTCCTCGTTAATCGTTTCATTTGATTAGGACGTAATGTCCTTCTTTGGATGTTCTGGTAAGTTTTAGCTTGAAGTCTGTTTTTTAATATATGAGGGTAGTAACTCCTTCTTGCTTGTTGGTCCTGTTTGGTTGGAGTCCATCCTTTCACTCTAAGGTGCTTACTGTCTTTAACGATAAGAGGCATTTCTTGTAGACAACAGATAATATGGATTTTGTTTCTTGATCCATTCAGCCAGTCTGTGTCTTTTGATTGAAGAATTGAAGCTGTTCATATTTAAAGTTATTATTGAAAGTTACACGATTTCAGCCATTGTGTTATTGACTTTTGCTGTTGTGTTCTCAGTGGTGCTTTGTGTTTTAGTGATTGTAGCTTTGCTATTGTTTGTATAGTCTCCTGGTCGTGTTCATCTTTCTTGGTAGCCCTGAAATATTGCTGTCTGTATTTTCTTTAGATTTTGTCTTTTGGATAAAATATGTTTAGACAGTTCATATCATGGAACATTTCTCCTTTCTGACAGATAGTTTTGCTGGGTGTAATGTCATGTGGCTGTCATGGACTTTTGGGAGTTAGTATTCATTGTTCCTGAGTTTTCTGGCTTTCAAAGTTGCAACTGAAAAACAAATCAGCTGTTATTCTGATGGGGTTTTCTTCTTGTGTGACTTGTGTTTTTTTCCCTTGCACTTTTCAACACTCTTTTATTTGTTCTATATACTTAGTGTTTTAACAATGAATGTGACATAGGCAATTTCTATTCTGGACTTAGCTCTTTGTTGTGTACATCTGGTATCTATATGAGCATGTCTTTTCATAGCTTTTAGAAGTTTTTGACTATGATCTTGTTTAATATATGGTGTATGGTATTGGCCTGGTATTCTCCATCTATTTGCATAATTTTAAAGTTTCATTTTTTCATGGTGTCCCACATTTCCTGTATGTTCCTATCCTGTGTTTTTAATTAAAAACTTCATAGTCTTTGCTTATTTTTGACAAGATCCTTTACTTTATCTTCAAGTCCTGATGTTCTGTCTTCTGTGGCTTCATTCAGCTTGTAAGGTGTTCCCTTGAGTTTTCTTATTGGGTTATTGGGTTTTCTAATTTAATTTTTGTTTCAGCTTGAGTACTCCTCAATGCTCCAGTCCGTCGGGATTGTCTTCCTTGTGCCCTTCAGCCTTATGCTTGTGTCGTCTTGGGTGACACTTGCTCATACACTCTCTTTAAGTTTCCTAAGTTGTTCCTTTGTGCCTTCTTTACAATTCTTGAATTATTTGAGAAAGGTTTTAATTGCTCTTTTAAAGTCTATATCATGGGGTTCACCTGGGTCATTCTAATTGCTGCACATATTTCTAAAGGTATGATGGATTTTTATATAGAGTTACTGCCTTGATAGCCTGCCTGCCTTCCTTCCTTCCTTCCTTTCTTCCTTTCTTTCTTATACTTTAGCAATGAAATCTAGGCACATTGGCTTCTTTTGTTAGTTCTTTGTCTGATATGTATAGAATAAGTTGGGTCACGACACAGGATCAGTGGGCCAGATGAGGCCTACAGGTTGAATATGGCTTAGGGAGAATGAAATCAGATGGACACAAGCTGGGCTGACATGCAACATGCACATCTTGGTGTAATCTTGGAGTGTGTGGAAAAATATGTGTATAGATATAGATAGTGCTTGTGAAGGATTTATGTTGAAAAGAAGTAGGCTGACTCATCCAGTGAGACCCAGGAGAAGGATGTGCAGGGTTGTCTTAGTGGTGAAGTTCAGTGTGCTCTGGAAAGGGCCTGGGGGCTGTGGGAACGGATGGGGGGCCTAGAAGAAGCCTCAAGCAGGAATGGACAGACTAAGCCAAGACTCTTGGTGTAGGACTTCATGGGAGGGGAGAATCAGATGGACTCATCCCTGGTGAAAGACATTCAAGATCTGCCTAGGCAGAGAGACTCATCTTGTGCTTGTATTTCTTACTTTTAAATATTACCTGACACATTTATGCAAAAGAATTATGTATATTAATGGTATATCAAGTAATATTTTAGTATGTGAATATATTATATAATACCTAAATTGGGTTGATATATTTTTATTTTCAAACAGGTATTTCCTTATGGTAATTTTTTTGATATTTTCTATATTTTTGAAACGTTCTTTATTGTTGTGTGTAGTCTCTCTAAGGTGAAGCAATCCTGCAGAAATTCCTTTTCCTCTCTTAACTGTAACATTAGTATTTTGTCATCATTTTCCTATTCCTCCAGGTCTCTATGTGGTAGCTCAATTATATTCTTCAACGTCTGTGAGATTAACCTTTCTACATTCCATACTATATGGAATTTGTCTTTCTGTGCTTGGCTTATTCCACTTTCCTAGCCTTAGGGATTACAGCTATATGCCAGCACTCTGGCTTTTACACATGCTGGGATTTGAACTGGGTTCCTCATGTTTATACATCAGGTACTTTCCTGACTGTGCCATCTCCTCAGTTCTGAATATAGGCTCTCAATAACTAAGTGCTTTAGATTCCACATAAAGGGGTATTATTAAATGTGGAGGTTTTATTGTTAAAAATCGCATTCTTCACAATTAAAATCCTCATGTGCCATGTCTTACCATCCATAAGCTATTGTAACTTGAGGCAAAAATTAACATGTATAAGCTTCCGTATCATATTTTACTATTTTATAATCCCTCATCCGTATCTGTTCTTCACACGTAATCCTGTCTGCATTCAAATACCTAGTAGGGTACTTATTGCTCTGTTTGCATCTCTGATTAACTGATGCTCTTGGATTCTTACTTTCAAGTGGAATCCTTCAAGTTCTGTGTACAGTGAACACTTTACCCCTTGCAAGTCCTCCCTAAGGTGTACAGAATAGCCAGTGAATCAAAGATAACAGTTGGTCGACTCGGTGACTGAAGATCTCAGGATGCTAAGGCAACCTGATCTGTAATTTCTGATTCATTTTATCAAACACGAGCAGATGAATGCACTGAAGATTTCAAAAGCTATTCATAATGATGCAAGTTGAAACTGTGGCAAAGAACTGTTCATAAAAGCACACATACTTTCTGTCTTGTGAACATCAAACACTCTTATCTAAAGGGGATATTTTTGAATGTTCTTTTAAAATGCAGTTCAGTTAGTAGCCATTGCTCTCTTCTTGGCAAGTTGGATCATAGGGAAATTCTCCAGTATTGGGCACCATTGACCTCTGACCCCTTTTCCTTTGTAGACATTGATGAGTGTGCAGAAGGGCGCCATTACTGCCGTGAGAACACCATGTGTGTGAATACACCTGGCTCTTTCATGTGTATCTGCAAAACTGGGTACATCAGGATTGATGATTACTCATGTACAGGTAAGCCTATTTGCTATTTGGTGCCTATTTGCTATTGAGTACTTTCTGTCTTGTTCAGTTTACAAAGTTTTCTCTTTCTTAAATTTCTAAGAAGTATGTCATAAATGTTTCTTATAAAAATTAAAATGGAAGTTATTGCATCTTGATTTAGCATTTAATTGTGAATCTGCTCTGAGCAATATAGTACTTGATATTGCATGAACTTTACTTGGGGAGACATGAACGAATCTTTACTCAGTTTCATAGGGCATTAACTGTAGACCAAAGTTACAATCATACCCAAGTCTTGCTTTGGCAACCTGTGGGTTTATTTGGTCTGTAAAAGCATGACTGAAAAATTATTTACAGGAGTGTGGGTGATCCCAAAACAGCTATCTTACTGAGACATCTCACTGCAGCATGGATGGTCCCCATGGCTGCACAGCTGAGACACCCCCTCAGTTAAAATTTCATGACCCTACACCCTGGAACTTCCTGAGAGCGGCTGTGTATAATTCTGCATCTGGAATAAAATTATGTACAGCTGGAATGGAGGTGCATGAGAGAGTACCTGGATTTTCAGGCACAGATCTAACAACTCTTTCCTGACAGCTTCTATAAGGGAACCTCAGTCCATCTAATCTTAAAGGTCTCTAGCCTCACACACAGTAATTCTTGGTAAGATAGTAATGGATGTTTTTCGTGAATGCAGTATTCTTTCTACCCTTTCTTCCATGATGGTCTCTGAGTCTTGAAGGGGATGATATGGACATTAGGCTATTTTCTTCTACTTATGGGCCTTGGACCACTGTGCTACAACAAAAATCACTTATTCTTCTGGAATTTGATAGAAAAAAAATATATACATTAACAACCACTCACTTCAGGAAGCATCTCTGACCAAGGATGACTGTAGTAATAATTTTACAGATGTAAACACAAATATTTAGGGGAGCAATTTGTGCTTAATGCACATCATATGCATTAAGCAAGCAAGCAAACAAACGAAACAACAACAACAAGAGTAGTAATACCTCCCCTACTCTGGCTATGATTTCCCTAGACCTTGGCTCATCACTGGAGTTCCCCTGACCAATGTGAATTCCCTCCTGTGGGAATTTGATCAGACCTTAAATCCAAGTGGAAAACAGTAGCTTACACTCTTCACACTGATGTAAATTATAACACAGGTGGTTGTATTCTGCAGATAGTAAAGCACAGAGATCTGCAGTGAAGTAGGTCCACTGGTAACAGTCCTGTCCCAGTAGTTCACACAGCAACTCCTGGCACTATATGAGCTAGCCAGCAAGGAAGAAGCTTCTAGTACAGTCCACCTTGGTATCCCCGTAGCCCACGTTCAAAGTTCACAGTGTGGTCTTAAGTCAGCAATATGGTCCTACTATTTAGTTATTAGAGTCAACCAACAGCCATGGAGATGGTCTGTATTGGTTGGAAAGTCTTGGTCCTGTTCTACACTTACTCCTTCCAGACTGCAGCGTGCTCTCTGCCGCCTCATGGTTCTCAGGACGCCCCCATGTGCCTTTGGCATATAGCATTCATCAAGGGACCATGTTACCTCATAAGATATAGGAGATGGCCCTATAAGAATTTCTTTCTCCCAGAGGTTTTTTTTCACACTAGATGGACAGCTCAGCCTCAGTTGCATGTCTTACCACTTATGTTGGGGACGCAATGACTACTAAATACAATAAGAAGGGATACCATTCTACACTACATGGAAGCGGGCAGCCACAGACTCTAGCCTCAGAGAGCTTGGCTTCATTGATGTTTCTCATTCCCCACAGCAGCAACAATACAACTCTTCAAATCCATTCTTGGTTCTGCA
This sequence comes from Rhynchomys soricoides, assembly GCA_019843965.1. Taxonomy (NCBI): domain Eukaryota; kingdom Metazoa; phylum Chordata; class Mammalia; order Rodentia; family Muridae; genus Rhynchomys; species Rhynchomys soricoides. Next base: position 11,762,066 of record JADRCH010000028.1, on the reverse strand, counting down.
ACAGTCCCGTGTTGCACTGAACTTTTACTGGCGCGAGCACACACACACACACACACACACACACACACACACACACAATCTACTCACCTGAGGGAACATAAACAACATAACAAAATTTAGTTTCCTGGGCTTGCAGCAGCATAGGAGAGGGGTACATACAGGGTTATGGGCTATGTCGCTGAGAAATCTCACCCTAGCATGGATGATGCCTTCCCATGCTGATGGAGATGGAGTCTGTCTTCATTTGACTTTCTGTAGTCTGTATATTCCAGCAGCTTCCTGGGGCAGGTGGAAGGGAGTGGCTAGAAGCTGAGATGAGAGTCAATGACTCCCTTGTCCCCTCTGATAGAGGAGCCTCTGTAGACCTAATCTTGAAGGTCTCTTGTGGTTACCACAGCTGCTCTAATTAAGACGGTCATGATAATGCTCAGGGGGCACAGTCCACGGCACCTCAGTCAAGAGAACTTTTATTTCTCTTGTTAGGAAGAGAAAGAAATGCTGAAGAGAAAAGTCAAGATTATGCTAAGTATATACTTAAATGTTCTCCTTCACCAGTCTTGTGTGAATTACTAAGACTTCTTCAGGAGGCAGCCCCTAAATGATACTTTATGTAATGGAAGAACACTTACATAAACTACTGGGCTGTTTTTTTCAGAAAGGGCTTCTTCAGTCTCTAGGAGGCAAGAATACTAAAGAGCATCTTGGTGATGTACAGTTCGACTTACACTGATGTGTCCCCCTCTGTATGTTTTCTGAAATGCTGTTCCCTTCAGTACCATGCCAAGTCCTGCTCGGGGATGTCCCAATTGCTTGTAATATCTGTTGTTGGTCCATGGTTCTCTATATGTGCATATGAAAACAAACAAGGTCACATTAGCTTTACCACCACAGGACTGGAGGAAAAGTGAGCAGGAAGCAAGATGTTCCTTTGGATTCTACCTTTTAATTAGATGATACATAAAATTAACAAAATATCTAAAATCATAGAGTTGGACAGCAGCTACCTTTTCTGTCATTTTCTGTTCTCTCCCCCAATTTTATATTTCTTCATCAGATAAAATGATGTTACACATACTCTATAGACTTTCTAGGAAAGAGAAGCCTACCACACTCTCTGGTCATGAAGGTATGGGTTTATATTAGGGAAGACATCTGTAGCACTTCCGGCCAAGGTGTTGTTCTATGTGTTTGTGTAATTGTCCACCCAGAGTTGGTTATTACTACAGTGACCCTACTGTGCACAAAGGACATTCTACCTACCAGAGCAAGGAGACATTTATCCTTTAAATTAGATTGTTGGCATTAAACGTGGTGGCAGTGCTGAGAAAGCACATCTCTTTCTGTGGGGCATAACCAAATACGTCTTGCAGATAGGCATTTAACAGACATACCAAGGGGTTTACGAATTCCCACTCTTCTGTCAGTTCAGTGTAAACATTTATAAATCCTGGGAACAGTTCCCTCTTTCCTTGATCAAACTTTTAAGCAGAGTGGGTGGCAGAGTGTCTTGAAAGAGGGTAATAGAAATTGTTTTGATATAAAAACAAAATAATGTAAGTTCCTGTAACTAATGGAGAACCCACAACTTACTATATTAATGATCATATCAATAGATAGATTTCATGCGAATGGTTAAACTGAAGTTGTGCGTCTTAAAAGGCAGAGTTGTACTGGTTTCTGAGGCAGCTGATGGCACGTCCACGGATACTCAGCTTTGCAGCTTCCTAGTGGTTCTCTGCTTTACTATAGCCATGTGTTCCAGGGTTTGAGTAAGAGGTCATGCTGATGCTTCCCTTGGGGCATGCTTCCTGGGGTTCATTTCTGTTCAGCGCAGTGCATTGGCTGCAGGTCTAGCCACAGTGAATCCAATGGCCAGTTTTACGCCCATTATGGAGTATGTCCTGCGTTGCCTTTCTGTCTCTTACTGCATGCTCTTTCCAAATGAAGCCTCACCAACCACTGTTTGTTTCTGACTTGTGAGGGAGAATGTCCCCTCATGATTCCAGAGTATCTCATGAGATGGACAAAGTGTCTCTTCAGCAGGATGCAGAGGAAAGCTGAGATCATTTTCAGAAAAGCTGCTTGGGCTGAAGCTTTTGTGCTGATTAGAGAAGAGCCAAGACTAAAAGCCTGGCAGAGGACAGGAACATAGTTCCTTAATTAGGCACTGGCCTTCCCAACTAACCCATTTCTTCTGCTTTCTTTATGAAGAAGAAACTTCTCTGGCCCTTAAATTCCTGTCTACTTAAACAGGATCGGCCAGTTTAAGAGGTATGGCTGTACCCAAAAGCCACATTTCTGGGGAATATGAATAGCTTTTATTTTTTATCTAGAGCCCATGAGTACCTTCAAAACTGTTCAGCCAGTCCCTTACAGCAGCCTCCACTTGGGAGCTTATATGCAATAGGCTCAAAGATGAACCTCCTCTGTGGGTTTGCCTTATGCCTAAATCTATCTTGCATAGTCCTCTTTAAGAGACACTGGAAGATCTAAAGAGGACTCAGCTTCTCTGTCAAAAGTTGCAATTTATTGGCTCCGAGTTTAGTGAAGAGCACATCCTGCTGCAATTGATGTAACAGAGAGTGTCTGTGGCAATGTGGAGCCATCTCCACCTCCCCACCCCCACTTATGGCTGAGTCCTAAAATTTTTTCTTCTTCACTTTTTTTTTTTGATGACTGCTGCTGTGAATATCTTTTATGTCTGTGTCCCCCTCTCTCTTCCTGTTGAAGAGTCCTCTGCCTAATACAATTGACACTTTTAACTATACCCAGAAGACTCTTAGTGCTGCCTGTCTCAACTGAAAATCCATCACAGACATTTAAAGAAGACTTCAAGAGCAATACACATGACTTCACCATCTAGGTCTAATTGATACAGGAAGCCCTCTGTGCTCTGAGAACCTTACACTGCCAGTGTGGTAGTCTTGCGTGCTAGAAGTAACTACCCCCCATGGTTTGGTGGAGTGTGCATCTGAAAATCTCAAGTGCTTTGAATTAGGTTTTCCCTAGGTTGCTAAGTTTGAAGGAGCAGAAGAATTCATGAAGACAATCTATTCTAAGCTCCTGACTTCATCAAGTGAAGAAGCAGAAGACTTTTTCCATCTGCCCCCATGGTGCTGAATGGCAAGAGGTGACTAGAAGCTAGAGATAAGTCTGTGGATCCTTAGCTTTGATTAGAGCCACCACTGTCTAATCATTAGTTGTCTGAAAATAAATAAGGGAAAAGGTCCCTATTTTATGTCGACATGCACTATTCATTTCGTACTGTTCAATAATTAAACTTTCTTATAGGCTGTTTTTGGTTCATTAGCTTCAACTTCAAGAGCAATCTCTCAGCCCCCACCACAAACATGGTCATAATCCTAAGTCAGTAGTTGGTAGACCTGTTCTCTTGGCTTCTGACGTGGCCAAACAGCCACCGGGATGACTCAGTGAACCATTTTCATAAATGCCTCAGCAGACCATACTTTTATAAGCTCATTAGCACAATCAATTCCCAAGGAGATTCTATCAATTCCTAACTAATGATTCATAACATATCTCCCTTCCACATCTGCTGTAGAGGAAAATCCTGTTATAAGGTATACAGGGGAAGGGGTGAGGAGGGAGGGGAGAGACAAGGGAAACACAGGAGGAGAAGAGAAAGAAGAAGAAAGGGGGAACAGGGAGAAGAAGGGAGGGGAAAAGAAACGGGCTTTGCGTGATTTCACGCAAAGCCCCTAACGTCCATCCTTAGGGTCTTTACAATTGTAACAGTATTTATGCGTTGATTTTTTTTTTCTTGATTACTGTTTGAGACAAATGGCTTTCTCTGTTCACTTACATGGGCATAAACCAAATTAGGAAAATCACGAGTCCTACTGGGCACATCTTCCTGGCACAGGTTGTAGGTAATAAACAGATCAAAAGTAAAACAGCTGAATAGTAAAGATAAAACCAAGAATTTCCTATTATGGAAAGATAGACACTCAGGTGGAGAGACCTGCTCCTAGAGATTCTTCCCATGTCTGTGATTGATTGTTACAATAAGAAAGGGTTTATTTTATGATTGTTACCTATAACCTTCCGAACACCATGCAATTCCTTGGAGTGGGACAGGAGGATGGGAAGGATGGGCTGATGAAAGGCTTAGCAGAGTCTTTCCCCGCTTAGAAAGTGAGATGGTCCTGTAGAACACACCTGCCCACAGAAGTTACCTAACAGTTTGGCTATCGCAACCACAGGGGGCTGATGGGATGCTATGCGTACCTTGAGGTAGGGCTCCCGGGTGCTACTGCACCTTTTACAGCCCACCTGTCCTCTTTATTATTATTAAATTGTTTTGTTTATTTACTTATATTCCAAAAGTTGCCCTCCTTCCGGACCTCCCTCTTAGAGTTCGTCACCCTATCCCCCCTCCCCTGCCTCTGAAAGGGTGCTCCCCACCTGCCCAACCACCCCTCCTTCACCCCCACCAGCATCCCTCTTCCCTGGGGCATCAAGTTTCCACAGGATTAAGTGCAACCTTTTCCACTGAGGCCAGACAAAGCAATCCTCTGCTACACATGTGCCTAGGCAACTCATGTGTGCTCTTTGGTTGGTGGCTTAGTCTCTGTGAGCTCTGAGGGGTCCAGGTTAGTTGATGTTGTTGCTCTTTCTATAGGGTTGCAATCCTCTTCCGCTCCTTCAGACCTTCCCCTAACTCTTCCATAGGGGTCCCAGACCACAGTCCAATGGTCTGCTGTGAGTTCTGCATTTGTCTCAGTCAGCTGCTGGTAGAGCCTCTCGGAGGACAGCCATGCCAGCTCTGTCTGCAAGCACAATATGGCATCAGTAATAATGTCAGGGTTTGTCGAACATGCAAATTTGGATGCTTTAAACCTACTTAGAAGGAGAACCAAATAATCATGGGAGGCAAAGGGAAGGAGGAACTTGGGTTGGAGATGGGAGGGGGAGGGAAAAAGGGGGGCAGGATCAGGTATTAGGGGGACACAGGAGAGAAGCCCAGAGAGGCAGGAGAATGAATTGAAATATGCAGCAGTATGAGGTTGGGTGGGGGTTGTGTGGGGGAACCTCTAGAAATTCCCAGAGACCTGGGATGTGAGAGGCTACCAGGACTCAATGGGGATGACCTTAGTGGAAATGTCCAATAGTGCCGAGATGGAACCTGAAGAGACAACCTCCAGTAGATAGACATGGCCCCCAGTTGAGGCAGGAGGCACCCATCCATCTTAAAAATTTTTGACCCAGAGTTCTTCATGTCTAAAGGAAATGCAGGGACAGAAATGGAGCAGAAACTGAAAGGTCACCCAGTGACCAGCCCAGTATGGGATCCATTCCATGTTAGTTGTCCTTTTGAGAAAATGATTTATTTTCCTGGGACTCTTGACTTCATGCTTTTCCTCATTACATTACAAATGGCGCGTAGTCTCTGGAAGACAGCTCTATATGCCACTGAGGGTTGGGGTAATACCCAAGTTCAGAAATCCTATGTCGGAATTCCCGATCAATTTGTAAGATACACTTATTTTTAAACATTCTCCGCTCACCTCTATGACCTCTCCAGCTCTGTGCAGTGATGCCTCCTAAGTCCTTTATTTCCTTGGGACCTTTCTTGTTCCCTTTGGTGACAAAAAGAAGCCCCCCTCACCAGTCCCACCTCAAACAAGTTTCTTTGGTCTTCTTTCTCAACTAAATGCCTTGTTGTTTCTTGCTTATATGCATGTCTGTGGATCGTGTGTGTGCTTGATGCCCGCAGAGGCTAGATGAGGTATTAGATCTCCTGGAACCATAGTTACAGACAGCTCTGAGCCACCATGTGGGTGTCTCATTCCTCTGTGAAAGTAGCCAGTGCTTTTAACCACTGAGCCATCTCTCCAGCCCCTAGAAAAACATTTTTAAAAATATCAAAAGTAACAATAAAGAAAATTAGTTGGACTTAAACCACATTAAATATTTAAATATCTGTTTGTATATGTGGGCACACTCCTATAATCCAGAACAGAAATAAACCCTGTTTCAAAAAGACACACACACACACATTCACGTATATGTATATATGTATACATTTGTGTATGTATATATGTATATATACATACATATACACACATTATTTTGAAAAGTGCCAGCAACATTGCTTTACTGCCTTTTTCTAAAAAGAATTTAAGTCATTGTTCATAATCTTTTGTATGAATGGAAAATAATTTTATCATTAGTTATTTAAAATAGCCCTTGATGGAGTCAACAAAGTGCAAGTACTAAGCAAGGTACATAATTTATCTTGCTTAGTGAATATCAAAGCAACTACTAGTGTATAAATTGTAAAGGGATTGAGAATTCTGGAATTCTGGGGCAGTGACATAGAGGACAGAGCCCACAAGAAGTCCCTTGTGAGAACAGTTACAGGAAGTAGAACTAGGTGTGTCAGCTTTCACAAAATGTCCTAAATAAAGCTATACTAGATATAAAATGCCCAGCTCAGAAGAAATCTTAACAAGCATTAGCTGCCTTATTATTGGTGCTATTATTGTTAGACAAGCTATCTTCTTGAAGAAATGTTTTATTTCTCTGAGACCCTTCTGTCTCGGTGCTTTTCAGTGGTTGTATTTAAATTAAATTGGGTCATTAATTTCATAAAGTAGACAGCTTCCTTGGAAAGTTGGCCACAGCTGTCATTACTTTTTCAGCTGTGCTTAGTTGGTACCTGTGAATGGGGACTTTAATAAAAGGCAATGAAACTCTGGTATAAAAGAAGAGCTTCTTCTCTGGAAGTGACACTTTTTCCTTAGAAAAATCCACTGTGCTTCCTCAACTAGGCATGTTCCCAGTGCTGTGGGCATCCAGTGTCAGACCAAGGCCAGATGGAGGGAGGCATCTGGGACTCTGCTGGGATACACACCTGCCCAGACTAGAGAAATAGAGCACCCGGGAGTCAGTGGACTTGGTTAGGTCTCTTTGGAGGACAGCTTTGATGAACCTGGTTTCTTTCATATGGATTTCTTTTCTAAGGAATCTCAACAAGCCTACTGTCAGGCAATCCTATCAAATGGCTCTGAGCTGCCATGGCTATTGACACACTTTTTGTGACTAATTATTTCATATCTTGTTTTCTTGACATTGCAAACTATAAGAAAATTACAATATATGTCAACCTTTACCTAAGACCTGAAACTCAGACAAATTTAGGTTTGAATTTGTCCAAATATATTCCTGGAGGCAAAAGGATGTCTCACTTGCCTCCCATAGCTCACTGTCTATTATTATACTTTGTGGCTATGATTGCATAAGTTAAAAACATAAACACAAAGGTTACAAAAGCAAATTAAACTTCTATGCTCCAGGATTAAAAGAATTAATTATGACAAACTACTTCTCTAAACCATCACCTGAGGCTGGAGACACGGCTCAGTGGGTAAGAGCAACTACTGTGCAAACATGAGGACCTACGTCTGACTCCTTAATGCCCAAAGTAAAAGCTTGGCCTGGATGTGATTACCTGTAATCCAGCTTCAGAGTACAGACACACATAGACGCTCGAAACCATTGGCTGGACAGCCTCAGAGAAAAGGCAGGCTTCTGGTTCCATGAGAGAAGCCTTCTCAAGGCAAAAGGCACCAAGTGATAGAAGAGACAATGTCTTCTTCCAGCTTTTATATACCTGAATAGCCTTGTGCATGCACCACATCCCGCATACACACAACACATCACACACATATATACAGCACATTTCACAGGTATGAACATTAGTACAGTGCAACACACACACACACACACACAGACACATAACACCCACACATATACACAAGATATACATACATATACATGTCACACACATGTTCACATGCATGCAAGTATACACAATGTATCTCACTCTCTCTCACACACAAACATATATACAACTTACTTCTCACTCATTCACACGTATACACAATATATCACACAAGTGCACAAGCACATACACACACGCGCACATGGAGATATGCACAACACATCTCATACACACACATACACTCATACATTGCATACATCATGCACACACACACACACACACACACACACACACACTATGAACTAAAAACCATAACCCAGGACACATTTCCAGGATAGTGTGTACCATAGCCACCAGGAAGGGTTGATGTTTATGGAACCGCAGACAGTGTGCTGCACAGCAGCACAAGAGGCCAAGGCTGCATGCTTACTTCCTTTCTAAACCACATGTGTGCATGTGTGCAATTAGCACTTAGCTCAGAAAAAAACAGCTTTAAAGGCTTAGGCAGGAGAATTGCTTTTCAGAGAGTGAAAAGCTCGGGAGGAATCTGTTCAGAATCTGTCAGTGAGGAGAGGAAGCTTGACCGTTCAGACACCGAAGTTTTCAGGCATGTCAGAGCCTCGGTGCCCAGCCCAGCCCAGCTGTCAGAGCCTCGGTGCCCAGCCCAGCCCAGCCCAGCCCAGCCCAGCCCAGCTGTCAGAGCCTCGGTGCCCAGCCCAGAACAGCTGTCCTACCCGGCTTTGACCTCCAGCCTAGCTGACTACAGTTTGATCTTCAGAATCTCAGAGTTATGCAGTCAAGCTTGCCTGCCTCTTTGAGAGCCAGTCCACCTCTGTCCTGAGCACACAAATAGACAGCTGGAGTGGCCTCATTATGGGGCCCCACCAAATTTGACTTGGTTACTCACTAGACTCTGGACTCTCTCCTGTTTTAGATGGATGTATTGTTTGATTTATGTTTCAAGATTTTTTTTTTTTCCATATGAAAGGCTTAGAGTTGAAAATTCACATCTGGGAAATGCAAAGGTTACCCGTGCCGGCAGTGTGACAATAGCTACCTCCTAGCAACAGATGCCTGCAGAGGGCTGGACTGCTCAGGCTCCACAGACACCTTCCTTCCCTTCCTGATTGCTGATGTATGGCCCTTTTGCTCCCTCATATTTCCGATCACTCCACGGCAGAGTTCATCTCCCAGTTCAGTTGCATGTCTGATCCTGAGGAGGATGGCATCACCTGATGGATCTTGCTGTCCTGTCTCCTTCCCCAGCCCAGGGCACCTCTCTGGTGTCACGGCTATGGTACATTATAGTTTGCGGATCCGGAGATGAGCTTTCCCTATCATATCAAAATCCTTACTTATTTATGTTTTGTGCCTCGGTTGCAATGAGGCCACCCTCATGGTCTGGAAGAGAAACAGCTTTCTCTGGTCCCCTTCTGTCGCTTATCTCAGTGATTAATTCTAGGTTCCCTAATGTTATTTTATCAAACGTAATAGCACTGGGCTAGTTATCGACTGCTGTATAACAAAGACCATCACACATAGAAACTTAAGCAACAAGCACAGCATTTCCCGGAGTTGGTTTCCAGGTCCCTCAGGCTGCAGTCAGGGTGTTGGCAAGAACTGGGGAAGTTAGTGTTCACTCCAAGGTCACCTCTTTTGTGGGTGGCTGATACAGTTGCCCGCTGGTAGCCGGTGACAGATTGCCCTTAGCTCTTTCCAGCATGACATGGACCCTCTCATATCATGAGTATCTCCACCTATCAATGCCGTGGCAGGAACGAGCCTGCTAACAGGAAGAAGTCAGTCTTTGTGATCTGAATGCAGAGCCGCCAATCCCTTGCCTCTCTCATAGTCTGCTGCTATGAGAAGCAAATCACTGGGTCTAGCCTACACTACAGGGAGAAGGGTTTCACGAAGGTATAAATGGCCAGTCTGTTCTGGCTATAGTAGAGATTGACTACTATATATGTTGACCATATGGAAAAACACCCCTCCCCTTGTGCTAGGCATGAGGAAGCAGCCCCCAGCTGACTAAGAGGAGAGCTGGGACATGAAGCATCTATTAAGCATTGCATATCACCTGAAAAACTCATGCTGCACGTTTCTTTCCACCAGAACTATGACAATGGGTAGTGCTGGGGTCATCATCCTGTCTAATAAATACAGTTTAAGTCAACATTGTAGAGAAGTGTAGTGAAGAGTTTTTAGCTACTCTGCTTGCTTTATGCTCACAGCGGGCTGCATGCTTCCAGCCACCTGCCCAGCAGCTCTTTGGATCTGAGAATGAAAGACATTAGCTTCTTTTTGAAATGCTTCAGCTAAGTCAACGACTGGGCACTTCTAATTCTCTGCCTGCTACCCTAGGCCCAATCAGGGAGGTGGCCAGGGCCCACCTGCCTGAAGTCTCACATGTCTGGTTGGCTTTATCTCCTGTAGCTCCTACATCCATCTGTCCCTCCCCACCTGAGTCATGAAGGTCCTGTAGTGTTTAGACATGCAGATTTCTGATTGGATTAAAGCATCAGAACCAATCTCCAACAGGGAAGCATAGTGAGTGAGGAACCATGAAAGCACTCTGAGAGAGCCCAGGGGAGGCCATGAATGATCTGGTGGAAACCTGTGTAGACACACTGACAAAATGATATCAAACAAAGGATTTTTTTAAAAAATTTATGCCTCTTCTGATTTATCATCATCACCACCACCACCACCGTCATCATCACCATCATGTTAACATATTCACTTTACATCTCACTCACTGCCCGCCTCCTGGTCACCCCCTCTCACATTCCTTATCCCATTCCCCCTTCTCCTCTGAGCAGATGAGGACCCTCCTGGGTATCCCCCACCCCAAAACATCAAGTCTCTGTGAGACTAGGTGCATCCCCTCCCACTGAGGCCAAACAAGGCAGCCCAGCTAGAAGAACGTATCCCACATAGAGACAACAGCTCTTAGGATAGCCCCTGCTCCAGTTATTCTGGACCCACATGAAGACCAAGCTGCACATCTGCTACATATGTGCAGGGAGGCCTAGGTCCAGCCCATGTAAGCTCTCTGGTTGGGGGTTCAGTCTCTAATGGCCCCAGGGTCCAGGTTAGTTGATTCAAAGTGAGGTTTTTAAAAAGAGGCTGTTTGTATGGATATCTGCTGAGACACAGAAAATTAGTTTTCTTCAGTTGAGTGACTCTGGGTATATCAGCCACACTCAGGGGCAGGGCCCAGTCTAGGAATAGTTGGGCACAACACAAAACAGACCCCATGGTTTTTTGCTTGCTTGTTTGTTTGTTCTTGCTATATGTTTTCTTTGGGTATTTTTGTCTTACTGTTTTTTGTTTGTTTCGATTTTTGTTTTTAAGGGGGAGAGAGAAATAGAGAGAGGAGAGAAACTGAGGTTGAGTGGGTAGAAAGGTGGGGTAAAATCTGTGAGGAGGAGCTGGGGGAAGGCTAAGAATATACTCAAAGTATTTTAATTAAAAATATATTAAAAAGAAAAAAAATTAAGTTTTTTTTTAAAAGATAAGCGGTCCTCTTAAGACAGGAAGAAGTAAGAGACAACATTTTAAAGAAGTAGGAAGGGTGAGGATGCAAGGTTGCCTGGTACCCGTAACTTTGGTGAGAATGGAATTGCAAGAGATAAAGCCGTCTTGTAGGAAAGCAAACGTGTATTTTGCAGCTTCTATGACACTGGCACATCCCTTCGTCCCCAGGAAGTCCGCGCTGAAGTGCTGGCGCTTTGTTTCCATCATGTGCTGTTGTTTTTCTATGAAAGCTTGTTTATTTAATTGACTATACTTCCCACAGCCAGCGAGGCCTCCTTTAAAAGGAGAGGGATTTCACTCTCACAAAGACAGAATACTTGCCATTCCTGGAGCGCCACAACAGGTTGTCGGTGTGGACCCATAAGAACTCATTTTCCAGGTTTTCAGAATACAGCTGCGTTGATTAACTAACTGAGGCATGTTTTTTAAAAGATTCATTTGTGTATGTCCATCCTTCCTTCCATCCATCCATCCATCCATCCATCCATCCATCCATTAAATATGAAGAAGACAAAAACAAACAGCAGCAGAAAGCAGACAGAACATGAGTACAAGGTTCACAACATCTTGAGAATATAGCCAAATCAAATGACATGCTCTTTCTGGCCTACTTCTCCCCGAGCGTTTGGTGGCATTTTAGCTTATTCCTGACATCTTAGTTAAGCCTCTTAATTTTGAGTCTTTGTTCTACATCTAATTGGATATGCTCTTTGGCAGTTTACCTCAATCTCTCCATGTTTAGAATGGAATATAACACTTACTGTGTGGTGTTTTTAAGTGTTGTTTTAGCATGAGAGGAATCATGCTAAGTGATTAACATGAGAACTGAACACAAGGACTCCAGAGGTAGCCAGTGATAGCACCGGCTATGTGCGCCACCACATCTGCAGCCCTGAAAATCTGTGACTTGCCATCGAAAAGGGGACCTCTCAGATGTGAGTAAAGGTTAAGGACCACAAGATAGAGACTCATCCCGGAGTGTCTAGGTGGGCCCCTATCACTAGGAGTCATTAAAGGAGAAGATTTTTTTTCCCATCTGTGGTCAGAGAGAGCTGTGAATTCAGAGACCATGATGGAGATACAGCACAACCATCTGTGAAGATGAAGAGGGGCGTGAGCACAGGCTGCCTCAGAAGCAGGAGAAAGCCAGAAACAGCCCCTGCCCCAGGCCTCAGGAGCACAGCACTGTACACAGTGATTTCAACCAAGGCAGGCTGGGTAGGACTCCTAACATACAGAATGGTGCAAGCCCATGCTATTTTAAGCCTTTGATTTTTAATTGCTGTAATGGGAATAGAATAAAAACTGGCACACTGTTATTAGCTAATACTGTTGAGTTGTCTCTATGTGTATTTATGCTTAGACTCTGTGCTGTCACGATTAGGTGGCTTCTGTATTTCTTAGGTTTTTGCTCTAGAAGTTAAGGAACTGGTTATTTCTGAGACAGTTCGATTCAGCTTTTTGTAATACAAATATACAACAATAATGTAGAAATAGATCGTGAGCTTACTTAGATCACAGTAAATTAAAAGATAATAAGAGAACATTTCTTATCTGCCTCTTTTAAAAGGGGTTTCTTAACTTAATAACAGGAATGACCAGAGAGATAACGTAGTAACATTGGGTTTCAGGATATGAGGCATTGTAGGGAATATGTGTTGTCTTCCGAATGCAGGGTTTGAGGGTAAACTTTTAATTCAGGAAGAATCTGTGCCAGCAAGGCTTCATCTGAGCCACAAATCAGGGGCCCGTGGGCCACAGTTGGCTTCCAGTGGAGATTTATTTGGCTTTTGGGGGCATTTTAATGATTCAGCCAAAAGATTTCATTGTGAAACCTGGATTTCCAGCCAGATTTTCAAATTGTTCTCTGTTAGTTCTGGGTCTGCATTGCTGCACTTCATGAGAGCAGACACAGGGATAGCCTACCGAGAAGTCCTTCACCACAGTCCTAGTTGCTGAGACTCACTGCTTCCATGAAGAAATGTGATGCATATATAATACGAGAATCACTACCTCCAGGCTGCCTCGTCCTCTCGCCTGAGCCGTCAACACACAAATCAGACAGGTTGTACTTTATAACTTGTGAGTCATAGATTATGATGAATATGCTCACCTAAAGGCTTGGAGATGATCTAAGCAGGGCACAGTGCTAGTGCATGCTGATAATTCCAGTACTTGGGATGCAGAGACAGGAAGATGGTGGGGTTGGTCAACTAGACTAGCGGTTTAGTCAGTTCATGCTAACCTGGGAACCTATCTCAAAATAAAATGCTCCTGGAGGGCCAACATCCATGGTTAAGTTTTAGCCTCATACACACCCTCAAATATGTGCCAAATATGTGCACATACACCTTTGTACACAAATGTATTCCTTCGGGACATACAGCTTCTCTTTCACACATTAAAATGGGTGATATGTCTCTCTCATTAGGGGTAAGTATTTCCACATCTCTATGCAGCATTTGGTGAGACCCAAGGCTGAAGGAGCCAAGATAAGCATGGCTGAGGTGTCTTCTTGTAGTTTTTACAGCGTCATACAAAGGTACCCTGAACATCTCCGCTTATTGTCAGAGACCAGCAGTGCCTTCGATTCTAGGAACAGCAGGCCTTGCAGACAGACCACGTATGAAAGATCATCCTGGAGCAGGAGTCAGCATCTTCACAGAGCCAGGTGTTAGAGAGGGGGTGTCTTTCAGGGCTAGGTGGTAGAGAGGGGATTTGTCCTTTGGCCCTTCTTATAGAAGCCAAACTGAGATAATGGTTAATAGACCAATTTGGCAACACTGCTCACTTCTATATATTTTATCTTTCCTCCCAGCTAGCCCCAAAATTCATGAACACCTTGAAGAGGGCCTGAAATGCTGAATTTCTGCCTTCCCCAAGTGGCTACTTTGATACCCATCTCCCCTTTTGTGGGAAACGAGGTCATGTGACTTGACATGTTGCATCCCCAGGGTTGACATCTGACCTAGCACTCTGTTAAATGAAATCCATACGCTTCTGCCTCCCAAGAGCTAGGATTAAAGATGCACACCATCAAGCTGGCCCTCTCTCCTTTAACAGACACTTACTTAAAACTACCTTTGCTAAAAGCATGGGTTCCTCCATTGGGTCACTAATATGATAAAAGCCAGGATGAAAGTCTGGCATTTTTGATTCCATTTTGAATCTATCTCCTCTTCACTGGGTCAGACTCCCACTTAAATCTCAGTAGCTCATTCTGAGCATATTCACCTAAAAGCTGGTGAACCCTAAACAATCTTGCTTTTTGGCAAAGGCAGTTTTTATCTGTCTATTAAAAACATAGAAAGGGCCAACTTGGTGGCACACACCTTTAATCCCAGCATCTGGGAGGCCGAGGCAGGTGGATCTCTGACCTGCTCTACATAGAAAATTCCAGGCCAGCCAGGGCTACTCACTGAGACTCTGTCTAAAACCACCAAAACAACAACAAAAGAAGAAGTAGAAATAGGAGGAAGAAAAATGGAGAATGGGAAGAAGGAGGGGCAGATACGATATGTTGGTGTAGGGTTCTCTAGAAGGTTGACTGTGTTCAAAGCATACTAACATAAGTTTGGCTGCTCTGATGGCCATGTCTCAATCAAGCCTCCATCGTTCTTATCAGGTGTCTAATTAGTGTTTCATTGCTGCGAAGAGACACCATGACCAAAGCAACCAGTCAATGTACTGGCTGGTTTTGTGTCAACTCGACACAAGCTGGAGTTATCACAGAGAAAAGTGCTTCAGTTGAGAAAATGCCTCCTTGAGATCCAGCTGTGAGGCGTTTTCTCAATTAGTGATTGAGGGAGGAGGGCCCCTTGTGGGTGGTGCCATCTGTGGGCTGGTAGTCTTGGGTTCTATAAGAAAGCAGGCTGAGCAAGCCAGGGGAAGCAAGCCAGTAAGCAGCATCCCTCCATGGCCTCTGCATCAGCTCCTGCTTTCTGACCTGCTTGAGTTCCTGTCCTGACTTCCTTTGGTGATGAACAGCAATTGGAAGTGTAAGCTCAATAAACCCTTTCCTCCCCAACTTGCTTCTTGGTCAAGATGTTTGTGCAGGACTAGAAACCTGACTGAGGCAGACAACATTTATTACAGTTTAGAGGTTAGTCCATTATTATCATGGCAGGGAGTGTGGTGCAGATGCTAAGAGCTACTCCTTCTCTGTAGAGAGAGAGAGAGGAGAGAGAGACAGACAGACAGAGAGAGACACACACACAAAGAGAGAGGGAGAGAGGGAGAAAGAGAGAGACAGAAAGACAGACTGAGTCTGGGTCTGCCATGGGTTTCTGAAACCACAAAGCCCACCATCAATGACATGCTTCCTCCTACAAGGCCACACCTCCTAACCCTTTTAATCCTTTCAAATGGCACACTTCACACCCCACACTTGCTCACTCAACCACACCCAGATAAGTTCTGCTGTCTTGTTGCCTATAGCTTTTTGTCTCTTTCACATGATGTTTGCTCTGTCACCAACTTTGCCTCCCCTTGTATTGTATTCAGTTCCTTCTGTAGGAACCTCAGTGACTTCTCCATTGCCCACCATTGATTCATAATTTCACACAGCAGCCCAGATGTCAGCTGCTTCTCTGCAGCTTCTGACCTATTTGCACATCTGCTTTTTTCTTGTTACATTATGTTATCTGAACGCACGGACTGTACCGTTTTTCACCCCCATGTAACAAATGTCCCTACCTAAGAGATGAGAAACCTGCCTGAGATAATGAATAACTTGCTTAAATTCTCGATTCTGTAAGTAGAGGACCATTACTCAACAGATGACAGTGAACCTTGGCTGCTCTCTTCTTTCATCCTTCCCGGAAAGGGAAACCATGGCTGAAGTGAAGGTGAACCCTGACAGCTGTGTGTCTCAGCATCCTTGAGTTCATTTTTGTTGGGTTAAACATCGGGGCCTCTCTCTGCTGGATTTTCATCACAGGCTCCTCTCCCCAGCCCTTCACACTTCACTCTCTTGGTTTCTGTTGGCTTCTGATTTTAGATGTCTGGGATGACCATATGCTATTCCATTTTCATGTTCTAGGCATGGGGCATGTTTACCTGAGTCACCATGGCAACTAATAATAAGGGCTAATGGTATTAACCCCTTCATTGTACTTTCTCAGTTAATCCTGCCACTATCTCCATTAACACTAGTGCTGTTCCCAGTTTAGAGACGAAGGGAAGAAAGCCAAAGAAATTTATGTAGCATCTCAAATTAGTCACTTATGAACTGGCTTTGAATTCTGGCTGTGTAGCCAGAACAGCGAATGGTGTGGCCCTCAGAAAGTTACCAGACTCCATTCCCTCTTCTGGGGAACAGAAGTTAAAATATTAATCATCACTTCATATTCCAGTCAAAGTCTAGATAAGGCAATGTATATGTAAGAACTTTATAGTAGCAGGAGGCACAATCATTTAAAAGTACTTTTAAAATGCTGCCTTACAGACATGTGCTCAACCTTGGACTGCTGGAGACTTACAACTCACAATGGGAGGTAGGATGTAATTGTTTGTCATTCACCTAATGGGGTACCCTTCAGTGAATAGGGCCAATCAGTCCCATACACAGAAACCACAGAAGTAATTTCAAAAGTAGACTTGGCCATGGTGTACCCCTGTTTATTGACATAAAAAAGATAATGAAATAATTGTCAGAGAGAGTTTTAAGCGAGATACTCTTGTCATTTGTCTGTGTGAAGTTATAACGGATGGAAGCAGAGATCACGAGGGAAGGAGACTGTGATGTATTAACTAAGCTCGTTGGAGTTCAATAGTGTGTGGATAGCTAAGAGCAGCAGGTATTTAACATGTCTCTCACAGTGCCTGTAAGATAATGGTGGTTAGCCAGGTAACCATGAAGTACTAGTGAACTGTGGGGTGGTTGGACTATGGAGTGGATCACTGTGTCCAGGAGGCAGGCTGGGATTACAAATAAGAAACATGTCTCTTCCAGTCTTACCCACGCTTGCCTCATGCCCTTAGTGTGCTGTGGGCTGAGAGGTCAGCCATTGGCCCTCACTCATTCTTCACACACAGTTCACGGAGATGCCCTTGCTTTTAGAGTTTAAAATAAAAATCCAAAATCCAGGCCACCATCTTTGTCTCCCTCCCATTACACAAGGCTGAGTCACCCGCTCTTCTGGTTTCTCACATCTGCTCTCACCACGGCCAACCCGTTCTACCCAGAAGTTACAGCAAAAATGTCACAAATCATCCCGGCCCATGGTATGCCCTGGATACTCCCTTTTGGTGGCTGCCTGTTCTGCCCCTTGCCTCTCCTCTTCTTGCCTTCCACTTGGCATTTCATTTCCCAGGGGTTGTTTTACTCCTATCATCTTTTCCTGTCTCAGGGACCCCTATATTCTATTGCTTTTCCCTGGACCACATTTCTCCCTTGCACACTTGACTCTCATCCTTTGGAACTGATCTTAAATGTCAGCCTCCTCGTGTGCTCTAGCCATTCACTGTGGTTCTGGGTCTTTTCCTGGCTGCTTGCTTTAAAAGCAAACACACACCAAGCCCGCCTTGTATTTCCCTTACTTGATGCTCATCTCTCTGAATCTGTTCTATGCTCTACGGGGAAAGGGGCTATGACTGTGCATTGGTTTTGCTGCAGTAATTCCCGACTGCCGGAATCCTGGGGTGGTTCTGGAGAAGCAGTAAATGAAGGTGTATTAGCAGGCATTCAGTTCTATTAGTCAAGAAATATCACCCCACTGGAATCATGAAAAAATATGATTTCAGGATTCTAAAGAAAGAGGGAAATGCCTTAAAGACAATACATTTAGTCTCCGCCTCTCCTTTCTTCCTCATAAACCTGGGATTCTATTAAATGCAAATGTTTCCTCTGTTGTCACGCCAAATCACAGTACTTACCTTAGTCTATGTGAAGAGATCAGGGTTTCCCAACAATGCATGCCGGCTTCTTTATTTCGGTGATGTCGCCGGGGCTTTATCTCAAATGTATTTTATAAAGTTAAACCGAGCCACGTACCACAGTCACTTGAGTCTCTCACTCAAAAACTCAAAAGGTTTAGCACTTTGCAGAACCTTGCCAATTTTATCTGTTATTTTGTTTTCTTTTACTGCAACATAATGACATGAATACTTTCTTGTAAGTAGCCTCAGAAGATGACTGGGATGAGGCTATCTCTCCTTCTCTAGCTTCTGCCTTCAGAGTCACTGATAGAGAGATATCCTTCCTATCAGCAGCAAATGTGAGTGCAGCACCCTTCCCACAGGTCTGCTTTTGCATACCGGTTCATGCCTGCTCCTTTCAGATCTCCCCTGGTTACATTATAATTTACTCAGCAAATTCATTGCTGTCGATTCTGTTAGAAACTCTCCCCTGTGTCCTCATTGCTTGTAAAGCATTTTAAGTATTTGTAAAAGCACAGAGAGCTCATTTCTGTCGCACAAAATCTTTGTATTATGAATATAATAGGGCCGCATAGGAAGAATGGATTTAGATATTTATCAACACAAACCCTACTGAAATGTGAGAAATAGCAAACATGTAAAATTTAAAAGCCT
The DNA here is from genome assembly GCA_019843965.1 of Rhynchomys soricoides. Lineage (NCBI taxonomy): Eukaryota > Metazoa > Chordata > Mammalia > Rodentia > Muridae > Rhynchomys > Rhynchomys soricoides. Next base: position 11,743,246 of record JADRCH010000028.1, on the reverse strand, counting down.
GACACTGGTAATTTAGAAATACTACTTTAATATGGAAGTTGATATTTGGTCGTTCCTAGCCCTACATTTTCTTAATACATATACTTCTTTCTGATGTAGATATGTCTGGTCTCTATACACGCAGTGCAATAAAAGAGACAGTCCCAAAGAAGGAAACCAAAGTCTTCATATCGGTTCTACTAGAGATAGCTCTGCTAATTTTTGAAGAGCAAAGCTTTAACTTTTATCCTTGCAGCCAGCAGCGCCCAGTGCTTTCACTTGAGACAGGAAATGCACTGCAGTGCTGTATTTAGTCTTCCCGGGTAATCCATTAGTCAACAACTCTATTTCAGCACTGTTTCAAAGTGCATATTTCCGTGTTATCCTAGCACTCCATAAAATAGAGAAGATGAAATCAGTTAGCCAGTCACATATGGTTGCCAATTAAAGTTCTTTCACAATTTACTCATATATGCCAAATATGATATGTATTCTAAGATTTTTTTTCTTAACACCCCACTTCTGTTAGAATTATGAGGCCTAGATCCCACACACCTTAATTGCTCTTAGACAGTCAGTTCGTATTAATTTATACTCCCACTAGAAGTATCTTAAAAGGGCTCATACTCTGAATTCTTGTATGTAGTAGGGGCATTTTCAACTCACCTGTCGTAGGTAGACACACAAATAGATTAGAAATAGATCCATTTTGGTTCCGTGAATGTCTTTTTTAACTGGAAAGAATACAGCCTGAGGTCTTCTCTTGGCAGATTTTACATGTGCAGTGAAACACACGGTGCTAATCGGCTGATGCCCAGTATGCAGTAGACTCTAGAACAGTGCTACTCGACCTGTGGCTCACAACCTCTCTGGCAAACCCTTGTCTCCAAGAATATTTGCATTATGATTCATAAGCGTAACAAAATCACAGTTAAGAAGTAACTTTATGGTTGGGGGTCACCCCATGAGGGACCGGACCAAAGGGTCCCAGCATTAGGAAGGGTAAGAACCAAAGCTCTGGATTTTTAATTTTTTATCAGTGAGACTTCTATGCATTGAGCAGCAGCTCTTCTCTTCTCTCTCCTGCAAGTTCTCTCAATTTCCACAAACGTAACTGTGTTACATTTAATTGTTTAATTGTTTAATTGGCCTTTGGGCATTGTCTGATCGTATGTGCATCGCTCTTTTATCCTTTCGTAAATGGATTATTTAAATCTTCCTCACTTTTGTTTCTTTGGGCTCTTGGTATTTTTTCGACTGCATACTAATCAATTGTACGTGTTTTTAAAAATTCTCACTTTAATGGATAAAGTAGTTATCAGTAAGAATCATACAGGGGGCCTTTCCCAGAGAAAAGGCCAGCAGTGCATTCTACTCATGAAAGGTCTCCATAGAGACTCGTAGTGCATGTGGTAGGGACATGCGATGGTCTCCTTATTGTGGGATTTTCCCTCGCTCACAAATACCCATGAGTTAGGCGAGGAAAGTGATGTATTCATTACACAAGAAAAGAACAGTATAACTCCCAGTCAAGGAGCTGGCCCAGGACCTGACAGTTGAACCACTCAAGTGCATGGCCAGGTGTGCGGACACCAAGTGTCTGTGTCTTTGTGCTTTGGCCTTCCTCACAGCACATCTCACGTCCCTGTCACCCTTTCTTCTCCATCAGACCTCTTTCTCCTTTTTTGGAAAGCACCAGAGCCCACTCGGCCTTTTAGCCCTATGTTTAGGCTTCTGTCATCTTAATCAATTATGAGCCAAATATGATTGAGTTTCACAGTTAATTTTATCATTTACTCCTTGAAATATAATTACAGTTTTGGCACAGAAGTTTTGCATGCTGGACAGACCAGCTTCAGACTCACAGAGCTCTGCCTCAGTTTCTTAAGCATGGACATTGAAGGCATGTGCCCACACCTGGAAAAATACACATAACCTAGTGCACGGTTGTGTGAGCTCCACATTGTATGTTTATGCTCTGTGCTCTTAGCATCTCCCATAACAGAATACCACTCATTTATGTTCATATTGAAGTATAGTTTAAAGGCCATCATTTTTAGATATGTACTATAACTTAAACTTTTAAATTACTTTTACTTAAGTGTGTGTGTGTGTGTGTGTGTGTGTGTGTGTGTGTGTGTGTTGGTCCAAACTTGCAGAAATTCTCTTTTCCTGTCTACCTTGTGGACAACATAGATACAAGGCAAGTCAGATCGTCTGGCTTGGTGGCAAACTCCTGCTCCCACTGAGCTACTCACTGTCCATTTCCTACTTTTTAAACTAGTGGCAGCGGCTTTCGGTGCAGTCAGCACTGTGCCGTTTCTATGTCACATCTAGTTCCAACCTGGATACCTTCTGATATCTCCAGAAGATTTTGTCCCCATCATACAAATAAATCATCACAACTCTTCCCCAGTCACTCGACTCTTAACTAGGTTTTCAATTTTAAAGTTTCAACATCCCGAGTTTCACGAGGTCAGGCCCAACCGTGTTAGATTCCAATTACTCCTGATTAATTTAGAAATATCTGGAGTCATAAGTTGCCTGCCTGTCTTCGTCTGGGGGTGAGACTCAGTGAAGATGTTCCCCTTCCAAGTGATCATATTCTTCCCATTGATGCTCATCTCTGGCCTCGTTTATGCTGCACCCTGTAGGAAAGACCCTTTAACAGCAGACTTCCTAGTATTCTAGGTCTTACAATCTTTGTACCTCCTCTTCTGTGATGTTCCCTGAGTCACGGATATGGAAGCTGTGATGTGGATGTGTTTACTGAGGCTAGGTGCCACATGACCCATTGATCATTGTACTGTACACAGTTGTGGTTTTCTGTGGCTGTCTCCATTTGCTGTAACGAGAAGTTTCTTTCATAAAGGGTGGGAGCCACAGGAATCTGTGGGTGCAAGGATAATACCTAAAACATAGTGAGAAATTATGCCATCAACATGGTGGCCATAGATTCTTTTCTAAGATCCATGATTATCAGCCCTGGGAAGCCAGCTAGGCTCCTAGTTCCCAGCATGATTTTTCTGTTGACTGGGCCTTAAGTCACATCCGATACCTGTTGGTGCCCAAAAAATGTTAGTGACACTTATCACACTTTTTTTATTGTGTGTTGTTCGGGTCCTTGTTGCAGTTTATAGGTTTTGAAACTGGGAAGGACTATTAACCACTTCCCTTTCTTGGCAATTTGCATGGTATCTTCTTGAACCAAAGATAGAAAGGAGGCTTTCAGGTTAGATGAAGCTCAAATACTCTTGAGTCCTGTGTCGTAAGTGTGTGCTGTCTTCAGCATTGGGCTTATCTTCAACCTTTGTGTGACAGCTAATGGCTACATCCATAGTCTGTATTGTATTGGGAGCCACTGCAACTATCAGGCAAATAATTTGAAAGGAGATTTATTATGTTTGGCTTTGGGATATTTGCTAGCCTGTAGTTCTTATGGAAAACATTGTCAGCCCAGGTGACATAACTTCTATACATATATACATACAAATACACATACACACACACACACATATGTAATGTGTGTGTATTTAATAACATTCCACATATGTCCCATATATATTGCATATATATTCCATACATATATGTCTACATATATATAATTTTTAATAAATATATAAAATAATATGCTACCTTAAGGCTTTAAAAATCAACTTTGGTCTCTCTTTTTTCTCCTAATGACAGCTGGGAGAGAGTTAGCTTCTCTTAAGGATGTGCCTCCTTATTGGTGATCTGATACAAAGTGGCCAGCCCCGAACCCATATACATACAATCAAAAGCAGACTCAGCAGGTTGTATTTATATATTTGTTCATATATATACATGCACATATACACATATGGCAATAATAGTAAATGAAAAAGAGGCTATTGATTTGAGAGTGGGGTGATGGGAAGGAGCTAGAGGGAGAGAAGGCAAGGAGGAAAGATGTGTGGCCCTGCGGTCATTTAAAATGGATTCTTAAAAAGGAGCATTTAGAAATGACAGTGCCACTGCAAAGGAAATATCCATGTTATTGTTCCACATTGGGGAAAGGGGCTGTTTTATAATGCATTACAAGAACATATCCCATCTCAGCTATTTCTATATGGACAGTCTATGAAGCGTATTGTTTTAAAAGTACAATCCAGGAGATCCTTTCTTCTAATGATCCATGTTGCTATGCTACCACATTCCCAAAATAGCACCCAAAGCAAGGCAGTGCCAGCCTGGCAAAGCAGTGTAGACCACAGAAGCTAATCACTTGTGTGCTGAGTTTACCATCTTTCAGTTGCTTGGGTGATTGGTTATCAAAGCTAGAAAAAAAATTAAGCCCCCAAAGCTTTCGGAGGTTCAGGGAGACACAGTTCCTGGCAGAAAGAGCTCGGGGTTCCAATCTCAGCTCTTTCTTTAACTGCTGAGCAACAAAAGGCCAGAGACTCACCCCTTGGTGTTCGTGTCATGCTCTTTACCACAGGTTGGAAAAGAGCATCTGCCTTGTGCAGCTGTTGGACAGTAATCAGAGACCCTGTGAAGAACTTCACTCAGTACCAGATGCACAATGTCTCATACATTTAAATCGTGTTCAGAGAACGCCAGTGGCTGTTTGAAAAGTCCCGAAACCCATTTGGTAAGCCTTTAAGGCACTGAGTCATGTCAGGAAACATCATCAACAAACCAGTGACTGTAGCTGATGTCAGAATTGAATTTCACTTGCAAGACACGTCTAATACTCAACTCGATGTGGGTGACATGTGGAAACAATCCTGTGGCACTGCCAACCCTTTCTTCTCATTTATCTCTTGGTTTCCCTACAAGATTCAGCCTTTTCTCCTCAAGTTTACCTGATAAATACTCGACTCTATATATCCTGTAATTATTACTGCTTATGAAGATATGTTCTTCATATTCCTTTCATTAGTCAGGTGAACCAAAGACAATGTTTATACAGTAAACCTTGCTAAATCGACTTTTAGATATCTTTAGATTCCAGAAGGGTCATTTAGCCTCGAGTGGTGCCTATGATGTGGTAATGGTCGTGAGTGGATTTTGTGGTGGTTTAACAGAAAGATTCAAGTGAGTAACTACCGAGCATACAGGAAGCAAAGAATTTGTACATTTGGAGAGAGGAGAATAAGCTTAGCAATCACTGGAGTGTCACTGGTTGAGAAAGACTTTCAGGCAGGAGGGATGCCTTCAGGAGGTATTAAATGGATTGTTTGTAAATTAAGGGTGCGTGGGGTAGGGAGTCTTATAAATTTATAGAGAAAACAACGTTTAGAGGAGTGTGGAAGAGTCATTGCAAAGGCAACAGGATGAGTGGAGCAAGTAGTGGATAAGAGAACCCGTCAAAGGCATTTGAGGAAGCAAGGGTCTTAGAAAGTCCAGTCCACACCTAACCTGAAGGTCACAGAGAGAGCTGCTCGAGTGATGAGTAGGGAGACACTGCTGGAGGAACTTTGAAACTGAACCAGACACAACTAACACAGATAGGGGTGGGTCTTCAGAGGATGCGTCTCATGTTTCTGTAAATGGTTTTCGCCTGAATTACCTTATATTGCTGTAACAATTTCATTCTGAACTTTTAAGGCTAGGTTGAGACCCAATGTTGTCAAAACTTAGTTTTATGTGTTTGGTTTGTGTGTGTGTGTGTGTGTGTGTGTGTGTGTCACTGTGACATTTTGCTTTTCTTTATTTTTCAGACATCTGTAGATGTCTCAAAACAAGGTTGTGTTAGCTACTTTTCTCACAGCCAAGAACAAATATCTGAAGTAACTTACAGGAGGGTGGCTTTATTTGGCCCTTTGGTTTAAAACGATAAAACCCATCATTCTGGGGAGAGCCTGGCAGCGGTGGCTTTGTAATGCCCTGCTCACACGTTCTTTGTAATACTTTGATCACATATTCCTGGAGCAGGAAGCAAAGAGATTGAAATGAGGGGGCTATAACCCTCAAGGCCTGCCCCCAACCACCCACTTCCTTCAGCTAGGACCCAACTCCAGAAGATTCTACAGCCCCTACCCCAAACAGCTCCACAGGTTGAGCATGAAGCTCCTGGGGACATTTTCTACCCAGACTGTACCAAGGTCTTTGGACAATCCTCTCCTTGGCCTGCAGCAATTCTGTTACTTGATTTCCTCTGGGCCAAAAAGAACCCTTCCCTTAGGTCCAATGCTTTCTGGGGTCATCCAGTCTCATCTTGCCATTCACATCATTCTCTAAGATGTGCACGTATTTTCTCTCACAATATTTACCTTCTTATATATATTTTTGTTGAATTTTTTTTTTTTTAATTCTGGTTTTTTGAGACAGGGTTTCTCTGTATAACCTTGGCTGTCCTAGAACTCACTCTGTAGACCAGGCTGGCCTCGAACTCAGAAATCCGCCTGCCTCTGCTTCCCGAGTGCTGGGATTAAAGGCGTGTGCCACAACTGCCCGGCTTCTTTTGTTGAAGTTTAATTTGCCTCATTATACTAATAAACCTTGAAAGTACAGAAAACAGATCTCCGTTTTAATTGGTTTGTAAGCAATGCCCGTGGTCATGTCTGATACAGAGTAGCCAGGCATCAGAGCAGCTGGGTGAACTGGAAACCTGAAAGAAGAATGGCATGATTTACTTCACCATCTAATGGTGTCTTTGCTCTTTTAAACTGCTTGAAAAGTTCTGTAATATTTTGTATGCATTCTGCTTCTTAAAAACAATTCCTCTTATTTTTTGCATGCTTTGTATTCTTAACTTTCGATATGTACCAAAACCATTCAATTGAAAAATCAGCCAAGAAGCAAACTTTCAATGGGTGGACTGCTTCCACAACATGTCTGTAGACAAATGGGGACGTGCATTATATATATATAGCTAAAGAAAACCCTTAAAAATCGCCTTAAGTCCACTATTCTCGTTTTAGAAAAACCAAAACCAAGAAAGACTTGTCAAAACTGTCTTGTCGGAAGTAGTTCAGGATGTTACATAACAGAAGCAATTGGATCTGTGTCAGTTATGAAGAGGAAGTGCGCTCAATTAAAGGTTTATTATAGGATCTTTGCGTCTGGCAACTTTTGAGATTTTGGAATGTCTTCTCCTTGGATAACAAACAGTATAGTTGTAGTTATGAGTATAGGGGGAAAAGCAGATTTACCAGGTAGTAGAAACAAAGGCAAAACCACCCTCCCAGCAGATATGCCGGCACTGTGCAAATATATGCTTTCCACAGAACATTGCACATGTGAATGCAAAAACTTGGTCGGGTCACTCAAAACGTGTTATTGAATTACATGTAAGGCGACCGTAACATATTGGGAGAACCTACTGTTGTCTATCTGGTTGTAAGTCTTTATTGAACTTCTTACTCTAAGTAAATTGGAGCAGGAACCCCTGCAAATTCGGTGGCTGAGGTGGTTGCTAACTGCATGAGTTTTATCTCAGAGACATGGCCTGCTACCTGGGCCCTTCAAGCAGCTCCCATGCATTCATGTTACACCATTAACACTTTCTTTCATAGCATGAGCCTGCTCCCCTGAAATGTGAAGTCCATCCCAAGAGGCCCTTGTTGTCCACATGTAGCACCCCATACGTTCCTAAGTGACTTCCTGCCGACATTTCTGAGCTGCTCTTGCTGCTGATTTATTGCTGTGGAGACAGCACAACTTTGTATCCTGTTTTTAAAGACTGTCTTTATTTAATTTGAAACCTCCAAAATCAATCTGTTTTGTAATAATTCTGTCTAGCAGATAATCACATCAATAAAGAGCATGTTCACAATAAATTTCAGATTTTAAAATTCTCCCAAGACAGTTTCCAAATGCCCCTTTTTAAATCGCTAGATTCTGCTAACCTGCTATTTTTCCTTTATAGTGGACTCTGTTAAAACGCTGAAGCTGAAATTACGCCCTTTATGTTTCTATTTCAAAGTGACTACTTAGACCGTTTCTATTGAAATAGTTCTCACTCATGGTTAAAATTAATATAGTAGAATGAAATTATATTATTGGATCCCTTTGTATCCAAATTTAGATACACTTTATATAATATCATGTCTCTTGAAATGTAATTACACTTCAATAAAAGCCTGATATTATAATTCCTCTACTGAACAGGAAAGCTATTTATCTTTTCTCTCAAGTGAGCCTCCACTAGTCTCCAGACCTATAGAATTTCAAACTTGGAGTGATGAAGCATGTAAAAAGGACATGCATGGGAAAGCCTTTCAGTCTCAGGATGCATTCATCTAATTCATATTTATTGGGGACTAGACACAGGGCGAGTCAGACACCAATTTACCATCTTTGCTCCCCTACCTTTGGATGATGAGCTAGAAGGGAGGGGGTCACAGCATTTGAAAACCCACATTAGAAGTAGGTTTTTTAAAAAAATCTTAGCCAACAGACACCCAAGCTCGGTTGAACTTGCCACCAGGAATAGAAGGAAGGCAGGTAGCAGATTAGGAAACACACAGATGGGTGAATACTGCCTTGTGCTAAACGGGTGTTATAAACAAAGTGAGAGGCCAGCCCTGTGTTTAGAGGGACATTCTGGAATCCTACCACGTGAGCCCTGGCGTCGTGGAGGCATGCCAACCACTACTCCAAAGCTAAGCACTGATGGTGAGTGGCTCTCAAAACCAGGATAGACATGGAGAAGGAAGTGGGGGTGGGATTAGAGAAAGAGATTTACTCAGTGAGAACTGGAGAGGACACATCTTGAAGTGCTTTGTTGTGGGTGGGTGGCTGTGGCTAAGGTGCTCTACTGTCCTCTATTGAGCAGTGGGAATGCTCTAGGTCTGGGGTTTCCATAGGGAAACATCCAGGTCTAAGAGTCTGCAGAGGGTGTGTGGACTTACCTTTGCTTTTCTTCTAAAAGTGCTACAATCCCCCAGTCGTAAAACACTGTTCCTTAACACTGACTGCATCCTGTATCCTTTAATGTGCAAAATCTTTAAAAAGTACTAAGAATACCTCACTATTCACATCATACCTCCATTTTGGTGTTTGAGTTGCGCTGATTTGGTCTAATTTTGTTGACAAGAATATTACATTTGAAATTAGAAGTCAAGATGGATTCAGCTCTTCCAGGTAAAGAACTCTGTCTCCAGTCAAGGCGTGCTAAGTTAGACATCAGCCCTCCTTTGTCATTCTTGTGTATCAGTGATGGTGAAAACATGGTCCTCACTGTTGACTGCCTCACCCACCTGTGTATACATTCCTGCTGATGCCAATTTGTGTAAGAACATGTGAACTCAATAAAGAGCCGATTAGTTCCATGTAACAGTAATCAGCCTTCCGGTGTGGTTTCCAGGAATTTATTGCACCATGAAAGCAGGAATCTTATCTGTAAAGGCTAAGTCAACCAGCTATTAACCCACTTCTGTTTCTACCATGGTGGAACACAGAGGAGAAAGGTGTGCTTCTGGAATGTACAGTGGGCGAGCTCGGTCTGCTTCCTCATGAGTGGGCTGCTTCTCATACTGTGCTTAATCTGTTTAGTCGGCTCACTCTGCTCTGGGATGGCAGTTGGCAGCTGTACTGTTTTGGAAAACTATCGAAAGAAGTTATAGCTGCAAATAAGCACCCCTGCACGCACTTTCGTTCGTTCTTTCTTTCCTTCCTTCCTTCCTTCTTTCTTTCTTGCATCCTACTTATGGCCTGTGGGAGATTTTGGCAGGCAGCCAACCTCAGAGCAGTTGGCTATTACCAATGTTCATGTCTGTGTTCTCAAGAATTGTAGTTCAAATCAAATAAGCAACAAATCCAATGTGCAGCCGTCCCCTATGGACATGAGACATTAGTGAAGTTTCGTGTCCTCCGGTCGCTTGGCTTGTGTGTGCATTTGCCTTGCTCTGAGGTTTCCTCTGAATCTTCACTAGGGAGAAATGATTGTGGATTGAAAGCAAAGCTTTCCTAGAAACGGTTCCCACTCCCACACAGGGAATCAGGGTCAGGCAGAGAATGTACACAGCACGTGTGTTAGACTCAGCCACGGACGATTATTTAGATTTAGGTTCTGACTTTAAATATTTATTCAGCAAAGTACTGCTCAAAGTACGTAGGCAGAGGTTTTGATTGGATTGACAAGAAAAGCAGTTTTGAATTTCATAAAGCATCCCCGGGGGACACTACATTGTCAACAGCAGTAATTACACCAGGTAATTGTGTCATTTACCCCGTTACAGACCACTGAGTGTGATGAGCAGGGGACAGACCAGCTGTCACATCCTGTTAGCTTTCACATGCAGGGATTTGTAAAATCACACCAGGGCTCACTCTCCACGAATGGAAGGAAAACAAAAATAAACCAAGATTAAAACCCATTATAGAGAGGTTTGTCTAAAAAATAGAAATGGCCAAATTTTGTAAAGCTGATTCCAGTATGGGTACTGTTTTCTTTATCATCAAAGGCTGTTGTGAAATCTGGAAGACTTTAATTAAGAACCAGTTTTGCTGCTCATTAACTGTGACCTTGGATATGTCACTAAATGCCCTTAAACTCCAGTCTCTTCATGTGTTCAGCAAAAAACAAATGGTAAGAGATGCAACATGTAGGGTCCAATTTGCTTTCTTGAATTCCCTACACCCCCCCCCCACATTCTTGTAGGAGCTGGATAAATAGCAAAAACAAATTAGGGTTTCTACTTCAATGGAATTTTTATTCTAATGTAGAAGGCAGATGCAAATATACAACCAAATATTTTTATACAGAATACCTTATCCGGGGACATACCCTATGAGCAGAGCCCTGAAATCGGTGCACACGTGAGCTGTGAAAATACGTTAAAAACGTGTGGATTAAATTATCCAAAAAGGACCGGATGGCGAGATGCCTGTTTCAAGGAACCCAGGAAGCCAGTCTGAGTGGAGGAGGCAGGCAGGTGAGGCTGTACAGAGGGCATATGCAGTCAAGGCAAAGACTCTGGATTTTATTCGACGAGTGAAGAGAAGCCAAGGAAGACAGCAGGGAAGGTGACACGAGGTCCTTTTGTTTTGATCATTCTGCCTGCCATATGAGATAAGAACACGGTACATTTGCATATTCATAGCATCTATCCAAATAGTTGGGGTATAGAATCACATCTAGGGATGGTAGTTAAGGAAAACTCACGATTACAGTTGAGAGTCTTCAAATGCCTTTTGGATTCTTCCCAGTTAAGTTTTGGATTTCACTTTATCTTAGCTAAGATAAAATCTGTAGAATGGACGAGAATCAAGATGAAGGAAAAGAGGTTGCTGTATGCGTTAGGTTGACAAGATTGAGGGTTCTGATCCAATTTGGGGAGGATTTTGAGATCACATTATGTAGTTTCTGGGGTTTTTTTTTTTGGGGGGGGGGTGTTGACCAACCACACAAAAACAAACACTTTAATAACTTTTCTGTGGAAGATCTGTGGAGACAGAGATAAGAGAATCTGGGTGTGAATCCAATTAGATGTGAGGAAAAGCCTTGGTTTGTAGGTCTTCAGTTCTCAGGCCAGGAGCTACTAAGACCCAGCTGAAGCTATTCTGATGTCAGGATATCATGCCAAACTGACTCATTCCTTTCCACTGGTGTAAGTACTCACTTAATAAACATGGATGGAACAGTGAATCTCAAGGAGACACTATGCAGAGCACTCAGGATTCAACAGGGCACCTCTGGAAGGTTTGAAAAAATAATATGCTTAATACACGGAACTCCTGGTCACCCATGAAGTTGAATTACTCAGCTGTATGGATATCACAGGAGAACTGGCTGTTAACCACTTGGCATGGCTAACTCACTCTGAACCATTCTTTGTCATCTGCCTTATAGTCAAAGAGCTCATAACCTCTAAGCAAACACTGACAGGTAAAAACCAACTATGATCCAGGGTGTTCTGTGCTATGATAGAGTAAAAGCATTCTAGTCTAGATTAGGCAGAGAGGCCCAGTTATGAATGACAGGGTGTGATGTCACAGAGCATGGGGATTTCCAGGAAGACCCTGCTAATCTAAAAGTAAATCTAGGAGGACAGTGGTACACTCCCTAGCACCATGTGTATGATATGTAGCTGAGCGACTGCATCTTTTTTTTCCAGAGAATTCTGTCTGCTATCATGGTTTTATCAGATCCAGAGATTTTAGAATAAATGTTTTACTTTCAACATAATCCTTCTTATTTATTTATGGTTTTCCTTGGGCTTGAGACTAGGGACTAAGAAGCAAGAGTCGAGGCAAGTCCGGGATTCAGGCGATAAGCAAGCTGTGGTGAAGCCAGCCATGTGTACCCCAGAAATCTACTCGAAATGGCAGTTCTTTGACAAAGACAGATCTTTTTCATTTTGCTTTCCTGCCTCCCCTTTCACCAGCTTTTCCATAAGAAGATAATAAATAAATGGATGGGGTCTATCATTTTGGGGAAGATATGAGAACCATGTCTAAATAGCATCAAATGAGAGCTACGACGAGCGAAACTCTGCTGGTTGCAATGAAAATATCCACTTCCACTTCAGGAACAGGTTATGCTTATAAGTCCCTTGAGTGTTATTCATGTTATAGTCCAGTAATCGAAGAAAGAATCAGAGAAGGTGTCAGGGAGCCTTGGGGTTGGGAAGCAGATGGTAAAAGTGAGGAAACAGAGTCCTCTGCAGGTACCTCAGGCTATACCTCTTCTGAGATTACGGTCAGATTTCCATGAATATCTAAGCAACCATCTGGCTGGGTTTCCCCAAGGCCAGGGGCTCAAGGAAGAATGATGGGCAGAAGGAGATATAGAGACCCAGCTTGCTGCTGTGTGGCTCACTATTCAGGGAGAACGTATGCGACTTCAGCAGCACACTCCTTGGGTCGCTCCATAAAACGTCCAGTGGTTCATGAGGACAAGAATCCCGTGAATCTGTGAGGAAAAGCAAGGAGAGAGTTACTGTATTGGAAGGAACCTCATTAAGTAAATGCGAGTGGTTCTGAACGAAGCTTAGAAGAAAAGGCATTTCAAATCGCCAAAAGGAAACAAAGGAAGAGCCACTCCAGCCATATTATATTATCCAAAAAAGAAAATACTTTCTGAATCTTAAGCCGATGGCTTTCAAGACAACAGAAAACATACCGTATTCCTAGGTTGATTCTTAAAACCCAACACCAGAACAAAGCACTGGCCTAAGCTAGCCACCAACTCTATCTCTAGTGCCTGAAAATTATACATATTTACACACAATATATGTGTATATATGTGTATGTGCATATCTGCATATATAATATATGTCTGTATATAATCTATGTGTATCTCTATATATGTGTATCTGTATATAAAACACATAAAATATATACAAATACATATACATGTGTAATATGTGCATGTCTATATGCATATATATGCAGGTACATCATGTGTATGTGTACACATTTAATAGGTTATACTTGTATGTATTGTATCTGAGGCAATAGAAGCCACAAACATCATGAAGGCAGGGATTTTCCTCCTTATTCTTCTAAACTATACCTGTTATTATAACATGAGAAACCCTGACATTAAAACCAATGCATTCACAACATCAACGTGATTCCAAATAGAAATAGTGGATATTAAGATATTAGTAAAAAAGTCAGAAAAAAATTAAATCCCACAACTCAGTGTTCACAGAAGCATAAAATGAAAGGCTGCCAACAATGCTTCTCTCCTCTTGTTTGTTCAAGTGCACTGACAGATAATGTAAGCTGTCCTTTGGGATGGACAGTGGTATCGTGTTTGGATCGCACTATGGTGGAGGGTCAGGAAAACTGAGGAAGGAAAGAGGAGCTGTGAAGTGGAGCTCACACTGAAGTGAAATCCCCAGTGAAGAAAATGATAGGTTTTGTTTGTTTGTTTGGTTGGTTTTTGGATCAAAGAAGCATTCTTTTAAAATATGAATTGTTCAACTTTTGTAACTGGAAGATTAATAGTCAGATATGCTTTTCGATGTCAGCCTGGCATTCTTCTGAGAGTCCAGGTCAGAGCGATGCACCTTTTGTATCTCAAAAGTTCCCTCTTACACTGAATTTTGCTCTGACATATTCTCTGGCATGGTTCATTGATGGAATCCTCTAATACTACGTATACATATTACAACAGGGAAAAAATGTATCATATTTCCAAAGCAGAGCAGGAGGCTGGTGTGCTTCACGTAAGTTCAGGTGTTGGTGACTTTCCCCTTTGTAGACAGGCATCTCAGTAGCTCAGTGAAGACTCTTCACTTTTGAATGGTTATAAGTAGGTTAGATTGAGAGGCTTGGGTAAAGTTTCTGAAGAAGACATAGCTGACGTGAGTAGAGATTAGTCATGCAGCATGGAGGATGGCTTCTGACAGACCACAACATACGTGTGAGCATCAAAGCCCATGTGAATATACACAGCTCAACTCACATGCCTTTAGCAGAACCTCAGTTAGGATGATGTAATATGTGAGTGTGTGTATGTATGTGTGTGTGGGGGGGTGACTCTGGTAAGAAGAAAGGCCACAGTGAATGTCATATTAGGTTGGTAGTGCCTTGGTGATTGTAACAAAGAATACTCTGTTGCTAAATGCTTAACTAGAAGAGAGTAGGAGAGAGAAATAAAAGGGGTGGGGCTCGGGGGAGAGCAAGTGTCATCTGACAGTGGTGTGGAGGTATGCCTACCTGGAGACAGTGTAGACTTCACAGGACCATTGCACTCATCCAGGCAAGAGGTGTTTATCGCCCACACCTGAGAGCTGCTAGGTACTGCAAATGGAGACGAGGAGTGGAGACAAGAACTACCAAAGATACTGAAGTCACGAGGCCCCTGGCATGGAGCTGGTGAGAAAGGGGAGGGCAGTCCATCATGGCTCCTAGAAATCAGAGGGTGTGTTTCCTGATGGCTTAGGTGTTTCCCTGCGAAGTTCTTAGTACCAAAATTGAAGGGAAAGAAGAGGAGCAAGCGTTTGAAGAGAGCAAGAAGAGGTCGAGGCTAGCCACTCTTCGGTACCTAGAGGGTTTGCATCAACAGACCTCTCTGAGTGCTCAGTGCTCATCTTGTGCTAGTCACTGTGCTAAACGTGCTACATGAAGCTACTACCCCTTCTACACCCCTGGATTGTTTTCTGAGAATTGTTATCATTGTTTGTCTGGTTGGCTGGTTGATCTTTTGAGAGGAGGGTGTTTATCCCACTCACTAGCACTCTTGCTAGAATCACTTCAGTCTGACATTGTCCTTGGTCTTCTACTTTCTGGCCTTGTAATCTTCCTGTCACTGTGCTGAGCAGTGGGGTTACAAGAATAAGTCACCACTCTGGCCTGAAAATTTAAAACTAGTTAGGGAAGTCTTTTTGTTTTGCTTTTAAAACAGGATCTTGCTCAGTAGCCCAGAGTGGCTTTGACCTCACTATCCTCCTGCCTTAGTCTCTAGAGTGTTGGGATTGCCGGTGGGTACCCCCACACTCAACAAGGTTCTTGCTTTTATACTTCTACTTCTTAATTCTGTCTTTTGCCTTAAAAAGAAAACAGAATATATCATGGCTTCCAGTTTTGTGTTTTTGCATGTGTATGGTTGTGGGATTCCTGTGTGTCTCTGGCTCTTTATGTGTTTATATTTGTGTTTCTCTATATATGCTTTGTCTTTGACTCCTTTTCTTCTGTTTGTTTGTTTTGTCCTATCCTGCTTTGGACTTTTTGTTTATTATTATTATTATTATTTAGATTCTGATTTATATCAAGAGATAGAAGGAGTGTATATTTAGATAGAAGGAGAGGTGGGCAGATCTCTGAGGAGTTGGGGAAGAGGAAGCCACAATCAGAGTATATCATATAGAAAAAAAAATCTATTTTTAGCAAATGAAAAATAGAATAAAAAAGTAATGAAGGAGTGAGGAAAAATTAAAAAGAAGAAACCACAGAATGTGTGCAGAGAACAGTTACAGATTATTTGTCTGGCAGTCACATCAGCGGCCACACAATGCCTTAGGTAAGCTGATTTCATGAAACGGAATGAAAGAAAACATCCTCACCAAACCAGTTTGAATTTCTTTGTGGAATCACTCAGGGGCAGGAGGACATCTGAGGTGCTTCCCTTTGGACTCTTGTTCAAATAAGGGTTAGTTAAGGAGGTGGGCACACTGGTGTAAATGCAGATAGGAGCAAAGCAAGTGCAATCTGAAGAAACTCCTGGAAGAACATCAGGGAGTCACTCTTGAGCCCGGATGGCCAGTGGGCAGGAAATTCAATAGTGAACAACAATGCGAGTGCATACCCACCAAGCTTTTGGAGGAGATTTCTTGCAGTTACTCCAACTACATTAAAAATATATTTCTGTGAAAATGATGTGATTCCTATTTTTCTGCAATATAGAGGGAATAAAATAAGCAATCCTAAGAACCAAAATGAGTAATATTTCATCACTCTGACAACCAGTAGTTTTCTCTTTCCACCACTAAAAATAGAAGCATTCTACAAAATATTTAGGCTTTACCCAACAGATTGAAATAGAAAAGCCAGGACATGACCCAGTGAAGGAAAAACAACAACAACAAAAATACAACAAGTAACAAGCAGATTAGAAGTATTTGCTAAGTATCTGTCATGTGTCTTTGCATTCATTGGTTTTTGTTTGTTTTGTTGCTGTTTGTTTGTTTGTTCTTTTTAATGTGTTCCCTCTAGAAGTTGTAATTCCTCCATTTTAATCTAGAAAAGTCATCTGTCTGTCTTTCTGAGGCCCAATATCTAAAACCAGGTCCTGTTTGAGATTCAGAACATGCACTACAGAGCCCATGGTTTCCCTGATACTGCTCATTAAAATAGCTTGTACTTTTTCGCCCTTCATCTTTAGTTATGGTCATAGTGCAGTACATTTCACCCTAGACTTTTGAAATCATCTAACATATTAGTAATGTCCCACCGCGCTAGTGATATTAGGACACACAGGCTTTAATCATGAGGATATGCTCTGCTGGTGGTAGGGAGCATCTTTGCTAAATAACCCATGCAAAAGTAAGGAGGGAGGTAGAGAATGAATGAATTCTAGTCCCCCCCAGACACCCTCAGTCATCCAAAAATCATTATGTTGTAGCATAGAATGTTGTTCAAATTCAGATTACGTCCTTCTTGAAAGGATCGACAGTTGGGTGATGGTCTTGTGCTGATACTAAGAAGCGGTGTGCAAGTTCAAAGATCTGAGTTGGTAGGATAGAAATGGTGTGTTGCTTCTGGCTATTTGATAATTGTCAGTCCTGCAGATCTACAGTTCTATTGTTTTGAGGGTCTTCATCAGTCAGCACAGAGAACTACATGTTTGTTATGGCAGGTGTATGGAACAGTGTTGGGCAGGGGAGGCTTTATGCAGACTCTGTCACTTTTTTAAGGCATGCAGTATGGTCTGCAGAAACCAGAGGAAATCCAATAGGCAGCCAGTCCTTGTTGAGGTAAACCAGTTGTCTAAACTTACTGACACTATTATCATAAACCTCTCAGAACTACTGTATACTTTTTCATGAGCTTCTATGAACTGACTACCTTGCATCAAAGGCAAGTGACTATTTTATGTACCACACTTTTCTTTTTAAAGGGTCTCTTGGCTTTCTAAAGTTGAGTCTGTTAATACGCATGGAAAGTTACGTTAATCCTGGGAAGCTCTATAATTCTGACAAGGCTTTTACCAGACAGGGTTAAAAGTATGCTGGAAAAGGCAATAATAAAATGACAACTTTTCATTGTAAAGCAGTGGAAAACTACACACACACACACACACACACACACGCACACACGCACACGCACGCACGCACACACGCACACACACACGCACGCACACACACGCACACACACACGCACACACACACCGAGAAATATCAAACTTTATGCACAGTGTAAGCTTTATGTATAAGCAAGCAAAATCATGGATGCAGGTAATGCACTCTTGAGTCATAAAAGAGAGTATAAATCAATTATTTGTCTAGCCTTAACTCTCCCATGGATTTTACAGTTTTGAATGGTGGCTGAATTTATAAAACTTCATTTGATAATGCAAGTGTAAACACCAATGTCAAACTCCATAGCCTCAAAACGGCTAGTCTACCCAAATAGAAGATTAATGAGATTAATGAGAGGTTTTGGTTCTGATTAATTGCACTATGTGTGTGTGTGTGTGTGTGTGTGTGTGTGTGTTGTTTAATTTGCAAGTTCTTTATAATATTGTTTTAATAAAATCATATATTTCTTTTAAAAATCACAGAAATATAAAGGAGACTATCTAAGAAAGATTTGAAGAAATATGCACATGAAATATATGACCAAACAATTTTATGTCTTTTGGAGTCAGATATTATGTTTCACAATTCTGATAGCTTCTAACTCTGTAAACTTGGGGAAATTATTTAACCTCTACAGGGAAAATTTAATTTTTTATAAAATAATGATACATAATTTCTATCTAAAGCAAGAATTAAGTTATTTACAAATTATGTGGCTTGTAGTAAACAATGACTCATACTGTGGATATTCAGAATAATTGTTTCATTCAAATCTGTAAGAACATCAATATTACAAAAAGAATCAAAGTTCATAAATGCCATTGTAATTTAGAATCTGTGATTTACACATACATATGTATGTACACACTCAGACACACATATATATATATGTGTGTGTATATATATGTATGTATGTGTGTATCACGTCAAATATTCAATTCTCCATGAGCTCAGACTTTGACCTCTACCTGGCTAAGGAGAAATAACTCCCCCTGACCCCGATTCTGTGACCATCTGTGACTTTCCTCCTTTGCTTTGGTACATCTTATGGTGGCCATCATGGGCCATGCTTTCTGCCTTCTCTCCCAACTAAGCTACAAGTTTCTGAAGTTGCCCACAATTTATAATAATCTATTTATTTTGAGAAAAATCCTAATGTGTAATATATAAACCTACCAAAGTTAGGAGTGAGTGACGAATACAAGTTGTTGTTTTATGTGACATCTACATTGGAGGGAATCCCACCATCTGAGGAAAAACTTTATTTATTGAATTACATCATTGGCATGAAATCAGGTTACACTGTATACCAAGAAAGAAAAAAAAACCTTTTAACACATGAAACATGTCTTTGCCAGCTATCTCAATAAGATTCTGGATTCTATATATAGAAAATGTGGATTGAATGTGTACATGTGTCTATATACAGAATATATATATATATATATATATATATATATATATAATCTACTTGTATATCTCAAGAAGCATTCTCTATTAAATAATGAAGGGAAATCTAAAGGAAAGCATTATTGTCTAAATAGTAACAGTGCCCAAGTGGAGCTGAGGTTGGATGAGTGGGAGAAGCAGCTCCATATAGTAAGAGAGAGCAGCGGAACTTGGTATATGGTTCTCAGGCCTAGAGGAACCCTGACTTTGCAAGCAGGACCCACGAAGGTGTTCCGCAAAGGACTTGGCACATTAGCATGGTTTCTAAGGATGGCTAGTATTTATCAGGAGAACATGAGGCACTGTAGGCAGTGCCAGTTGTGTGTGAAAAGGCATATTTGAAAATTGGAAATGCTGTCTCTGCCTTTCAGTTGCTCAGGAACACACACTTCCTTTCTGAAACCCTGAGTAAGTCAGAAGAGAGTAAGCCAGGTTGTTTTATTGGGTGATTATTTAAGATTTGTAGAACACTAAGTTCTGGGGGCTAAACGAATCATGTTTTGCTTGCCCTCTACCCAGTGAGCATGAGCTAATGAAGAAGACAAGATGGACAGGGACGGAAATGGTGCTTAACCTAGCAGCAGCTTCTTTAACAGTTGGACAGTTGTACCCATACAGATTCATAGATTAACTGCAATGCTTCCAACTGTTCTGGAATTAAACTGACAGCAGGCACAAATTTTAGAGCATACATTCCTCTTGTTTCAGTCAGAAGAATTCAAAGGAAGTTGGAGTGCCCAGTCTGGCCCCACTGACGTTTTATGGATGCCTAAGTGTAAAGAGTCTGTGTAACTGTGCACTTTTCCTTCACTACAATGAGCAAGGACTCACACAATTGTGAAATGTTCTGATATAAGAGAATGTTAGAGAGTTAGACTTTAGTATTTTAGTAATTTTGCTAGGAACTTACAAATATCCATTGATGCAACTCTAAAGCACTGGTATTGATAATTTTGTGTTCCTTTAATGGGTTATTGGGAATAGTTTCAAAAAGTTTTATTACAGGGCTAGAGTTAAAATGATCTTAATTGGGCTGCCTTGTATTATGAGACATGAGATCATAGTGGAAGGTTAATGCATATTTTAAAAAAATGAGACCGTCTATTAAGAGTTGTCTTAAATCACATAGTGTAGTCTCAACTGTACATGGCAAATACAGAATTGTTGAAGTTACAGCTACGCTGATGTTAAAATGTTCTAAAATGAAAAGCCCGATCAGTGATGTGGAAGGAACCCAGATAATAGGGAGTTCAGGGCCCTAAACTAACCTGTGTACATGTTGTTAAATATTTTATTTTCTGCCCAACATGATTTGGATTTTAGATATTTTTCTCTCAACTTATATTTATTATTAACTTCTGTATCTTGACTGAATGCTAAACATCTGAAGTTACCTAATACCCTGGGAACCTGGCTAAGCTGTGTGATCAATTGAGCCACAATTGCCCCCTCCTAGGTATTGTGATCCATCTAGTCCACCTCTCTCATAGGGGTGCTAGAGGGACCAAGTGATTGAGAGCTTTGAAAAGGAACAAGCCATTCCTGGTTTGAAGGGGACATCATGTTGGCTGTGTATCATATTTGCATTTGTACACATTAGATACATGTACTAGGAAAGCAAATCCGTCTTATCAAATAGACACAGGATGGTTTATTTGTGGAGGGAGGGCATTGAAGGTAAGATCTCCCCACAACCATGCATAAGAATCTTATACTGGCAAGTGTTGCTGCAGATGTGAACTACTGGTCTCTAACTCCCAGAACTTGCCTGGTACCAATCACATATTACGAGGAAAAGTTAGATGGCAGACTTATTTTTACAAGGATAACTCCCTAAATGTCAATCACAGAGGTTACTTTGGCATCTATTTCAGAGAACGTCTGTTCTGTCCTGCCACTGGTAGGCCTTTGTTTCAAATACTTTTGGACAGACTAGTTAAAAATATGGACTATATGTGTAATTTTATAGTAGCACAATATTACTACAAAATTTGAAACCACCCAGGGCTGTCTTTATAATTTGCCTACACCTATATTGGGCAGAACTACTCTGTAATAACTGAGACGCTGATGTGTGATATCTGTGTGATATCTGTGTAATATCTGTGTGATATCCGTATGGTATATGTGTGATATCCGTATGGTATATGTGTGACATCCATATGATATATGTGTGATATCTGTGTGATATCCATGTGATATGTGTGATATCTGTATGATATATATGTGATATCTGTATGTTATATGTGTGATATCTATGATATATGTGTGGTATATGTGTGATATCTATATGATATCTGTGTGATATATGTGTGATATCTGTATGATATATGTGTGATATCCATGTGATATATGTGTGATATCTATATGATATATATGTGATATCTGTATGATATCTGTGTGATATCTGTGTGATATCTGTGGAAACGCTCCTTGAGTAACAAAACTGTATTCTTCATTTCAGAACATGACGAGTGCCTCACCAACCAACACAATTGTGACGAGAACGCTTTGTGCTTTAACACTGTTGGAGGACACAACTGTGTCTGCAAGCCTGGCTACACTGGGAATGGGACCATGTGCAAAGGTAGGGAGCTGCTGTGGCAACTCAGCTGCATCACACCCAGAACCCCCGTCTCTTCCCTCCCATTCCTTTGCATCCATCCTTTGTACCTCATGGTCAGGGCATTGCATGAGTGTTTCAGAGTGCTGGCATATGGCTCATCACCCTCTCCTCAGCTCCTTCCTCCCTCCTTGGCCATGTCAGCAGCTAAGTAGCCAAGCAGTTCAGGTTGTCCTGCACATCTGTGACCTCAGCCACAACATCTGCATACTGTCTCTCTCTATACCCACAGCCATGCCCTGGTCCTTTATATCACAAGCTGCTTTATCTTTGAAATCATAAGCCTCTTCACCCCGATTTCCTCTCCCTCTAATTTACAAATTCCGTTTCTTCTTCAAAACATGCTTCAGCTTCTGTGAATCTTTATATTCATTAGGTTGACCAGTTTTGTTTTGTTTGGGGGCCCAGACGTGAACATTTCAGGATATCCACCCTGGAATACCACCCCATCTCCTTAGTTTCTGTCACCGTGGGATCAATATTAACTATGCACACTGGCTTTGTGTGTATTGTGGTTTCTTGTGTTTGCTGGTTTGTCAGTGCCGGTTGACAATCTCCCTAATGTCCACCTCCACTTTAGTTGCCGTAGGTGGACATTCCAGCTGTAGTTCACTGCCCTTTATTAACTCTCTTTCTTCCAAACCTTTCGTCAGGTGACCTTAGGCCCTTCTTCACATGGGAAATGTGAAACTATGAAATCCTATATAGGATAGAGTTCATATTCCTTAGTGTCAATTCGTGTAATGTAGACATTTTGGACTCCAAAGCTGCTCACCTCTCAAATATCTGGTACCCTCTGCCTTGGCATTTGATAAAGGAGACTTACTGTGCCCATATGACTGTGAGAAGAAAAGACCAGAGTCAGAGCAGTGTGAGTCCTAAGGCTGGGTCTATAGTGCACTGTCTGTTGCACTGGTATTCAGAATGTCACGGATTTTCAGGTAGATCATCATAAAGGTCTACTCATTTCAGAGTCCAAGTCTCACAAGCATTTGCCTGGGAAAAGATGAATAATATAACTAAAACCTTAGAAGTTCCTTCAAAATGTGTGGCTTGGCATGTTGGCCTCAGTGCTTCTTTCTCTCATCTTTGCTTGATACTGATTCCTGTCTGATATGAAAACCAGGTCATAAAGTACATGTAACTCAGGAAATTATAAGCAGGTGCCAACAGATTCACAGTGGCCCATGGATGGACAAACATGTCTAAGAAACTTTAAAATCCCTCTGGAAGTTAGGACTACACGTTTTCTGAATTACGACACTCAACTTCCTACTGAGGATGGGGGAGGAATTAGACATGAAAGTGTAACTGGTCCCTAAGTCCCTGTGTTCTGTGCTGCTGTCAACAAGCTTGTGAATTAGTTAAGGGAAGTCTCGAAATGGCCAGATGAAGACATTTGTTATTATGTATGATGTTTAAGCTCCAAATGCATCTAAAAATCCTTGCTGGGTCACTGCTCTATTTTGTCTTGGTTTTGTTTGTCTGTTTGTTGTTCTTTTTCTTTTTTTCTCCCCCTCTTTGTGCAGAAGATAGAGACAGACTTAAGGCCTAAAACCAACACAGCCTACATGGCTTTGGTTGTCACCAGAGTTAGGAATTTCCCTCCCTTACCACCTTCAGAAAGCATAGCTAGCTATTCAGATGAAGCTTACACCTTCCCATCTCTAGTTGAACCCTTGAGCCAGTGTCTGGCACGAGCTGCTCACCCACCTGGTCAGGAGGGCCATGAGGCAATGGCCTTCATGAGTCAGTGGGTAAGCTGAGCTGGGAAGAGGAGCTCTCAGAAGCTCAGGCTCCCCCCCCCCCCCCCCCCCCCCCTTTGTCTTCCACCTTCCTTGGTTTTCCTCACTGCTGTAGCTTTCTTCCTCCTCACCTGTGTCAGAGGCAGCCTACACCAGGAAATCATGTTTCCAGTGGCTCCCACCTCAGTTCCCACCTCAGCC
Source organism: Rhynchomys soricoides (assembly GCA_019843965.1). Lineage (NCBI taxonomy): Eukaryota > Metazoa > Chordata > Mammalia > Rodentia > Muridae > Rhynchomys > Rhynchomys soricoides. The sequence goes on along the minus strand of JADRCH010000028.1, from coordinate 11,719,589 downwards.
CTATCCTTCTCAGCGTGCCCTAAACTCAGCTTTTAGTACGTCACGCTTCACACGTCTCTGCCCTGGCTTCCCCTCAGTAGGCGGTTGCTACTCTCCCAGAAGGCCACTGGAATGAATGGTTCTTGCAGTTGGTGAATGTAAGTCAGCCGGCCAGCTCAGAACTTTCGAAAGGATGAGAAACTTCTCTCGTGTTTTAGCACATTAGCCAGTGTGCAATAGGCCTGGAGCCTCAGGAGTCCACCATTTCTATTTTCTCATCTCATTTTCTGATGATTTGCTTCATCTAAAATGGTTACCACTTTTAAATGTTTATTTTCTAGTGTGATTTTACAAGGGAATATAATACAAACTGCAATGCACTTCACACAGCATGAGGTTACTGTGTTTTGATATGTTTCAGGCAAGCTATCTCTTTACTATTAAAACACAGGTCCTGTTTCCAAATTCAGTATGAGTAGGAGTTTGGAAACATTCTCTCGTGTGTACAAACTACTATCTCATGATGAAATCACAGTATCCTTCATCCTTTGCTATCACGTCTGCAAGGGAGTAAAGAAAGGCTGGGCATAGAGATTAGAGTCGTTTGATTACAACGTGGTGATAACCGTGTGACTGATACTGTCTGATTTACTCCTGTATCTGGATTATTGTAGCTTTCTGCAAAGATGGCTGTAGAAACGGAGGTGCCTGCATTGCTGCCAATGTGTGTGCATGCCCACAAGGCTTCACCGGACCCAGCTGTGAGACAGGTAGGACTGTCATTTCACCCACAAATGTCTTTTTGCCCTGACACATACAACAACTCAGGAGGAAAATGCCAACCTCAGGTTTCAAGTGGACTTTAAGTCCGTGGCACTGTTAATAAGGACGTGCTGGAGGAGGGGGTGGGGGAGAAACTTCAGTGATGCATACTCACTGGCCAATGGCGTAAAGTCACTCTGAGGAGCTTTTACAGCTATTATATCAAGATCCGTATTGCACTTTTCCAGAAAGATGCGTGGGATTGCCCAGGATCTCAAGACTTAGTAATTCTTATTGCTCATTCAGAGTACATTTTTACAGTAAATGATGGCTCCATTTAAGCACAGAGTTGAAGGGGATGGCTGTGTCTGACCTTAGGATACACTCCAGTCTGCATTTACGTTTGAAATATTAAAATAGAGTCCACTTTCATTCATTGCTATTAATTAGAAAATGTTCAGACCATTAATTTATGAGTTATTCATTTAAGTGGTTGCTGAACTGATTGTTTCTGAGACATGCTAATGGTAAAACCTTCAAAAAATGTTAAAGACTATGTGGCTATGCATGCAGCTTATGACACCACAATAACAGGTTCTGTCAGAAGAAAAGCACACGTTAGCAGTCAAACCGAAGGGTTCCCAGTGGAAATCACAGGAGCGGTGCTTTGGCCGCCATTATGGAGTCTCATGGCAGAGGACATCAGAAACTGCCTTGGGTCCCAAGAGAAATCTACCACTGGTGATTGCAGCTGTATGGTATATCCCTTCTCTCCAGTCTTCCTATAGGAGTTGTCCTGTGTGCTGTGCTTCTTTTGCACCTACAGAGCCGTGTGCTTTAGTACAACAAGTACTGCCCAATTAGCGTGTGAAACAGACAATGACCTGCTCTCCCTGGGAAGTGCACATGATAGTTTAACACTCTTCTGGAGTATGCGGGCTGTACTCACCAAGTTCTTGCCTTCCTAGTTCACCTGGCTCAGTTGGGCCGATAAGGAATTGTTCTGAGTCTACAGTGACTAATTGACTCAGATCCCTGTTGTGAAATAGTGACAATTTTATATAGGGTTCTTTTAAAGGCATCATTTCCTACATCTGAATTCCACAAATATATATATATATTATAAAAATATAAAAATATATATATATATTATATAAATCAAACTGGTTAATGTTCTAAACATATGGCTTTTGAGCATCCAATTACCATAGAATTTGCTGGATCAAAATCAAACACCATTGATTCAGTGGTTCTCTGCAATTTTTATCAGTCGATACTTATTTCTCCACGATTATTTCCAGATGTACAAAGGCGCACTGTGAACTTCTGTACTTCAGTGTTTTGCTGATCAGATTTCCTGGGAATGACACTGTGTGCCCGTTCAGGTTAAAAGTCTAAATACTGGCTTTTTATAGACCTTTCCCGGATGTGAGGGCAATAGTCTAGAACTTTAATGAATAAGGGTTATGTCCAGTCCAGCATATCATCCATCTATTTAAAAGTCACATGATGAAGTGGTAAAATCTATAATGGTGTTATATTAATTTAGCAATGACACATTCAATACTAAAATAAAAATAGCCGCTAGGATATTTCGCTTTCTTCAATTATCCCTGAACTTTGAGTCTATGTGCAGACAGTTCCAGGGTGTCTCTAAGTAGCTTTGAGTAGCAACCAAGGACTTTGAGCACAGACAGAGAAGCTGGAAGCTAGCCCTATGGTTTACCTGTAGCCTTGACTTCACATTGTCTATGTCCTCAATACCTGACCTCAATCTTCACAGTTTTCTCTTGGGGTAGTTCTCATCTGTGTTGGAGTTTCTAAAACTCCGGGTTCCAAGTGATTTAATTTTTTATATCCCTAAAGTCAGTTGTCAGCTGCTACAAAGATGCTTTTCATCCCAGCTTCTTGCTTTCTTAGCAGTGCCTCCTGGTATCTTTGGAAACCTTAACTTCAAAGACCCTAATCTGAACATATTGTTCCTAATTGGACCAGGCTCTGTTCCTTCCCATCATGACTAGTGTACAGTAGCTGAGGGTTCTCCTCCTCCATTCTGCACTGAACATCAGGACACAAGTAGCTTCATATCACCCCTATATTGTGTTTTCGACTCATGAGATGTTTTATTGCACTTTATGATAAAGACCATATTTTCTTATGTTACAATCAATACAGGTCCTCAAGGTGTTGATTTTCTCTCTGTCTCCTCACCTTATTTTCATTTGTATATACTAAACTTCACAGTCACGGGGCGTATCTTGTTCATGTTCATACCCTTTAACTATAGTACATGGTCCAAATCTTGGTAGATATTCTTCTGTAAATAAAGGTGTAAAGGAATTACCAATTCAGCGATGAAGGAAGTGGTGTAGTAACTTCCTTGACAGACCATTTTTCATGTTAGTTTAAAGAGGTCTTTAGGGTCACCTGCCAGTCCTTAAACATCTCAGGTGAGAATTCCTGTTCTTTCTTCATCTTGTCTTTTTTTTCTTACACCATGTCCAGCCATTTTCCGTTAGATCTCTGTTTTTGCTGTGCTCACACCTTCAGCTTCATGTTAATCCTATTAGCTTTAACAATGATGATTGCAGGGGATTTCCCATCTCTCAGGGTAAGGAAAGCATCCAGAGGGTGGTGCCTTCCAAGTGCAGAAGTGGCCGAGCTTTAGCCAGATGGAGCCGGATGCCTGGGAAGCCTGGGAAGGTCATTGGCACGTCGGTCCTACTGTACTGAGCATGGGCTGGAGTAAAGAAATTTCACCTTTGCTAAAAAAAAAAAACAAAAAAAACAAAAATAACTTTGTGAGCAGAGCATTTACTGGTTTTTGTGATTTCATTTGAGCATGTTCCCCTAGAAGGTTCTTCCCCCCTTTTATTTAATCTGTTTCTGCATTGTGTCTTAGCAGAAATAGCGGAAGCGATTTAACTTACTAACCTCAGAAAGGAGTTATGTGCACATTCCTTATTGCGCTAAATTAATTTTTCATGGACTTTTTAGCCACTGTACAAAATCACCCCCATGAAGAGTATAACTTCGTTTTTAATTAAGCATCCAAATATTCTAGGAGATGTTTGACTGGGATTTAGGGGGGTGATTATTCCTGGCATAACTCAATACAATGTGCTAGAAATGTGTGCACCAAGATTTAACAGCCTCGCCATTGCCATTCTCTATTTATTGGCCATGGCTAAACCTCAGCAAACATGTGTCTAGTGATCTGATTAATATGCAAAGCTGTCTTACACAAAAAGTAAATCTTTCATAATGATTTAGTACATAACACTAAAAGATCTGACAGTCTCCTATGAGCAACTGCTTTCTTCGATGAAATTAAAATGTTTATAACTGGAAAAGAGTAGGTATCAAGTGGCAAATTTGAAAAAAACAAACAAATACAAGATGAAATATCAAAGAGGATACCTTGTATTTCAGTGATAAATGCTCCCTTAATCCTATGTGTAAAATGGCGAGTTTGTTAGCCATGGATCAAAACACATGATGAAGTTTGAGTTATTTTTAGTGAGTGGTTAAATAAGCATAGGTTTAAGTTGCATTAGCTTCTTAATATAGAAGACGGGAATGGGTGGGTGGGTGGGGGAATACCCTCATAGAGGCAGGGGGAGGTGGGATGGGGGTTTCCAAAGGGGAGACACGGAAAGGGGAAAGCATTTGAAATGTAAATTAAAAAAATGGGAAAATATACATAGTTTCAAACAGAAGAAGCAAAGGCATATGAGTATCAATTTACTTCAAAATAATTTCAAATGGATTAGAGCTGATTGACTTTAAATTATACATTGTTATATTAAAATATATTAGCAATTATAGATGTAGTTCTAAGTAGGTAGTGAAAATCTTTTTTAGTATATAATTATATCCTGATCGAAATATGTATAGCAAGCATTGTTGGTGCTAATCAACCAGAGATAAGTTGAATTCCCACATTTTCATCATAATTGCATATATTTATAATCTCCTAATTTTATAATCTCTGTGAGGTGAATCTTGCAGAAGCCTGTTTAATTTGTGTCACTTTACATGAGAAGGCTAAAACATATTTAAAAAGAAACCAGAGAAAATCTGCAAAAACATACATTTTACCTTTTCTTTTTTACTTTTACTTAACAAAATTTACACAGGGTGGAATTTTGTTACCCCCAAATTCCATAAGTTTATAAAAATACAGGGGCAGAGTGGTGCAGTAGTCAGTCGATTGTTTCCTGTATAAAGACCTGGGTTCTGTCCTGCCTTCCCTGGACCGGAGTAACGGCAACAGAAATCATCTCACCAAAACCTTCCAAGTGTAGCACTTCTATGCATGAACTTGAGTACTTAAACACACCTACTCTTTATGTAGCAGTCCTTGGACTCTTTAAAGTTAGGTACTAATGCCTTAATGTTATGTGGAAGTGTGGTCTTCCTCGCGGCATTTAACCCAGGGCTCAAGAACATGAGACTCCAAGCCGGAGTCCCATCAGCTCAAGTCCCAACTCTCTCATCCACCAGCTGCGTGACTGTTTTCATGCTATTTCACCTTTCCATGCCTTAACTTATGCACAACAATGATACCTTCCACCTTGTCCTAGAGATTAAACAAAACAGGCAAGGCAGCATGAGATTTAAGCTTTGACAAGTGCTGGTTGCATGGTATTTGATACGATTATCAAGGCTTTGGAGCATCCCTGAGTGACCTGGATGGCCAGGAATGCTGTCAAAGAAATTTGATTTTCTTTTTTCATTTATAAATAGCTTTGGTATAGTTTTACTATTGTTTAGTAGTTTAAAATATTTGACTCAGCAATTTCTAGCCTTTTGAAAAGTTAGTACAAATGGAAATCTTTCAAACTTAATCTTTACGAAAATGTAAACGCTATTCTGTCTTCTTTAAAGATTAGACATGCTGTTGCGTGTCTGTAATCCCAGTAGTTGAGAGGCTGAGGCAGAGGAGTAATGTGAGCTTGAAGCCACACTGAGCTACTTCACAAGTACCTATTGACCCAGGACTACATGACAAAACTGTTTCAAAATAACCCTAAAAAAGTAGTTCTTAGTGCCCAAGGTCAACGTCATTCTTCCGAGCCCTTCAGATTAATTAGAAAAAAAGTCCTGCTTGCTCTTTCCCAGTACCAGTCATGTATAATAGATAAAAAGCATGATGGGGACATTTTTTATACTCTTTACTGTAAGGCCTGCCTAATTAGCCCTAGAAATGAGGACACTCCATGAGCCTAACACAAGGAAGAAATCGTTTTCTAGCTGCTGCAGAGCATGGTTTCAAGAAAATAGGCCAACTGGGGCTCTCTGAGAATATCAAAATATTTTCACTTTTATTTTTTAAAAATGTTGATTTAAGTGTTTATTTATTCTTTCAAAATTTTCACAATATACAGCTGATTTCATATTTTCCTTCCTCCAAGTCATCTCGAATCTTCCTGTACTTCCCTATCACCCCGTTTCATGTTCTCTCCCTCTCTTAACCCAGAAAACAATCCCCCAAAATTAAAAAAAAAGGAAATAACAGGGAGCCTGATTTGTGTTGGCCAACTTCTCCTGGGAATGGCCTGTCCTGGAGTGCGGTGATATACCCAGTAAGACTCATAGAAGGAAAGGTACCCACCCTGTGCCTCCACCATTTCAAATAGGTTCTTGGCTAGGGGAACATTGTACCCACCTCTGTTTTTCATGCTGGGATTTGATCTGCTTCCAGCTTCTACAAACCCTATGCATGTTGCCACTGTCTCTGTGAGTTCATATACATATCTGCCCTGTTATGTCTGGAAAATACTGTTTCCTTGGAGCTGGCCCTCCAGCTCTGGGGCGAGATTTCCGAGTGGCTCTTGGCAGGTGGGAAAGGTGATGGGGAAACGTTTTCTTGGAGATGAAAGTTTTAGAGGAAACAGGCACAGCTGCTGGACCAACCCTTGCTGTTTGCTTATTGGGTAGAAAAAAAAATGAGAGAATGGACCCATGTGATTGTGTGAACATAAGTTATCCTTAGGTATGTGAAGGCGTGTGGAAGGTATCCTTAAATATGTGAAGAGCTGAAACAGTGTATGGCTCCAGGAGTCACCAGATCAAAGGGGGTTTAACAGTAAAGAAAGATCCTGTTCCAAATATCAAGTGATCTGATCACAAGAACCACCTATGGAAAGGAGTGGGCCAGTTGGATTGGTTCAGCAGAGCATGGATAACTGGATGCTGTTTGTTTCTTGTGGGGTCCTGGGATTCTGAATGTCTCATTCCCTCATAGTATTTACTGCTCAAAGTTCCCCTCTGAGCCCACCGCCCAAAGGCCTCAGTGGGAGGGTGGCTGTCATGTCCAGGTACAACCCCTCCCACTACCAACTGTGTACGTAGACTGGGGCAAATTATTTAACTCGTTAAGAGTCTTGATTTCCTTGACTATAAAGGAATAGGAATAATAATTTTCCTTTCTAGACTGAGAAATGAATGACTTAGTAACAGCTAAGGCAAGCTTAAGTGTTCTTTGTTTGCGACCTTACCTCTAATCCCTATAATGACGAAGTAAAGCAGGTGGAGGAGCTAACTAGACACTAACTAGTAATTTGCTTTGGTATCTGTAAGGCCGGTGAAGTAGGGAAGTAGGAATCGTGTCCAAGGTGCTCCTGCTGCATCATAAGATGGCAGAATGCCCTCACAACAGCAGCTAGCGTTGTGGCACGCATGCGCCAGTTTCTCTCTATTTAACAGTCATTAAGTTCCTGCACATTCCCATGACCGGAAGTTTGTAAAGATGCAAGAAGTAAATAGTTTCTATCTTTGAAGCTTTGTACTCTGTCTGACTGCACAAGGGAGCATTTTATCCAAATGACAGGGAAAGGACAGGTGGCTCCAAATCTTTGAAGTGACTGCCAACCACACATTGCATCTGGCATGGTAACTCCCAGGGGAAACTGGGAAAGGGCTCTCAAAGAGTTCAGGAGCTGTGACAGACTGCAGCAAGCATCATTCACAAGGAACTTCCCAGATGGCTTCCTGCTGCTGGAGCCCAGGCAAGCCCATAGCCAAGGAGATATGTGGAGAGAGCCCAAGAGGCTTCCGTGGCCAGTTTTCTTGGTATCCACGCCCAAACAATTGTATAAGACTGAGTAAGAATGGAGTTCACCTTGTGGTTCAGTAACAGTAAGTGAAGGAACTCTGGGGTCCTGGTCGGATCAGGAGCTCATTCACATGCCCCTGACTAAGAAGGTTCACTTTGCTTGGTAGCCTTTATGCAAAATACCCTCTCTTTAAGGAATTCTTTTCCCTTCAGATTTTAAAAGGCTCAACTCCAGTCTTACAAACAACCTCGTTCTTCCCCTTTTTTGTGAACAGCCACTTATATATATACTGATTGTTTCTCTTTAAACTATTTAATTCAACAAAAGTAAAATGATTATAACTGGGATTTTTTGGCTTAAAGATCAATTAATGGACCTTGTAAGAGCAGTAAATACATATTATCATTATTATTATCATTATTATTATAGTCATGACCATTAGTAGTAAAACTAGATGACTTAAAACCCAGTGGGCAAGGACCAAGAGTGCAGTGTATATTATAAGATGCTAATAAGCTTTCACTCAATGACTGAAGAGCAGGACTCTCCACAAAACTTAAACCTGAGTTACAACTGGTGGGAAGTGGATCTCTGTTACACAGAACGGTGCACACTACATCAAGTGAGCGCTAACACAGACTGCCTAATTAACAGAGCGAATAGTTGCTGTTAGCTGATATAGGAACTGTTAGCTCATATAGGATTATGGTGAGAAAGACTTAGATTTTATATCTAATGAATAGTCATTGAAATTAATCAAATTTACATTCCTGTAAAGAGAATAGGACTAAGAGACATCGCTCAGTGCCCTGCACTTAACGTTAGTTGTTGGCTGTAGACTGTCCCCTTCTTTTGAATTACTCTTACAAATCACATATAACTTCTTTTTTAAAAAAAAAATTAAATTTATTTTACATCCCGATCGCTGTCTTTTCCTCCCAGCCCCCCCCCCAGTCCCTCTTCCCATACCCTGTCCCCTTCTCCTCTGAGAGGGTAGAGGAGCCACCTCCCATTATCTCCCCATTCTGGCACATCAGATCTCTGCAGGACTAGGTGCATCCTGTCCCACTGAGGCTAGACAAGGCAGCCCAATTAGGGGAACATATTCCACAGGCAAGCAATAGCTTTAGGGGCAACCCCCACTCAAGTTGTTGGGGAATCTACATGAAAAACATATGCTACATATGTGCGGGTGTGTGTGTGTGTGTGTGTGTGTGTGTGTGTGTATGCTAGGTCCAGCCCGTGTATGCTCTTTGGTTGGTGATTCAGTCTCTAAGAGCCCCCAAGTGTCCAGGTTAGCTAACTCTGTTGGACTTCCTAGGGAGTTCCTATACCCTTCCGGGCTCTCAATTCTTCACATATAACTTCTTAATAAATGTTACCTGTGTTCATATTTCTTGGCCTTTTTTACAACATTTTATGTTGTTAACCAACTATCTTATGTAGTAGGTCTTTCCATTCCTTCTCAAGTTTAGAAGCAAAAGCTAAAGTCAGTGAATTGCTGCTCAAGATCGCATAGTTATCAAACTTCAAGGCAGGTATGCACACACCCAAAGCCCGTGTCCTTGCTATAGAGGAGCATGCACGGGAGCCTTCTCTTTTTTTGCATATTCATGGTGTTAAGGAAATAATTTGATACATGCAAATAACATGTTTTGATCACATCAAGGTAGTTAGGATGTTCAGCTCCTCAAACATTTATCAGTTTTACAAGCAAAAGACTTCAAACTCTCCTAGTAGACTGTAGGTACCTGACAGTGCAGCGGAGTGCTGGAATTAAGTTCTCCCATCTAGCTGCAGTTTGGCAGCTGTTATCTGACTCCTCCATCTTTCTTAGCCTCTGGTATCCACTCTACCTCCATGAAATCAACCTGTTGACCATCCCATGGAAGGAGGGCCTGTGACATCTGTCTTTTCTGCCTGGCTCATTTGCACAGGTGTCCTCTTCCTGCTGCGGTCCTTCTGGTTGACATTTTTCTTCCTCTCATAACACAAGCGTAGAAATTGCTCAAGAGTACATACACACTTGGCCGTCCCATTTAGTTCCAGACACTATTGGCTTGACGGAACCGTGGAGTCTACAAAAGGCATCCACCTGCCTATGTCGTGGTTTCTCCGAAGCTGATCTTCATGCCCCAGGGGGATTCATGTCACCCACACAGTATGAGCTTGCTCTTCAGCATGCTCTCTGCCTTGTCTCTTTTCTTTCTGTTAGATGGGGTGTCAATTCTCTTGCCTCTGTCTCCCCAGTGCTAAAGCCTGTACTGCCAAACCACACTCTTTTCCTTTCTTCTCCAGGCATTGTTGAAGTCAAAAGACTTCCCACCTCTCTCCATTTTCTTCACCCCCATTGAAGCAGCACCAGTACACACAGTTGAGGCAGAATTTTATCAAACTGTTGAGAACAAGAGGAAAAGGGTAAAGAAGAACAAAGCAGTGGAGAAGATGAAAAACACTACAGAAGCCAGGCTTTCTAAACATGATCTGGTGATTTCTTGTCATGGAGTGAGAAGCAGGTTTTCCATTAGGTTCTAATACTAAAGCCAGATTTTCAGTGGTTGTCTGACCTGGCAATGTTGTTTCAGTAGTTGATCTAGCCCTGGCAGTGTGCTGACCAGGATTCACACTGCCCTAAGATTTACACCACAGTATGTTTCGTTGTTAACTTGTCCTCAAGCTTTGCGTTTGCTTTCTTCCCCAAAGACCTGTCCCTGCATAAGATCAATTCCTCCTAGCTGGCATATCTGCCACCTCACAGCCTTTTTTTCTTCCAGATTGCTCCTGTCATTTCTGAAATTTTGTGTGTTCTTTGCATCTCTTTAAGCCTTTAAACTTCCTATCTCTTTCTATCTATCTCGGTTTTATCTGTCTGGCATTTATTATCTGTCAGTCAGACGATTACCTAATTAATATCTATCTGCTCCATAGTCTCTTTATTTCCCATGTCTCTAGAGAACAGAAGCATGACCATCTTCATTCACCCTCTGCTTTCCCAAACCCAGACCCTCCCTCTGTTATGACACCATCCGTCTCCCTTATATGCACTTTTCCTCTTGAAGCCCGCTTTAAAAAGTCCCCGATACATCAGCTGGTCATTAATGAAAACCCAGCATACTCCAAGTGTGGTTTAATTAGCTTGCATTTATTAACTCATTTTAATCACAGCAACCACTTCCTTAAATATGTCTAATTATTTTCAGGATCATTTTTGAAAAACACACACACAATGCTTAGTAGTAGGATTAGGATAAAATAATGAGCCGAGGTCACACAGCAGGCCTGTGCTAGCCCTGAGTGTTTACACCTGGCCTTGAGCATGGCCTTGTATCTCCACTGTTGTGTCCAGATCCCTCAGAGTTTTCTGAGAACCTCTTCTTGATTTGTGCATGAAGCGTCTTCCTCCCTTACCAACATGTGCATCCTCCAAATGCAATGCCCCTTTGTGTTGTATTGTATATTTCTTAGTCATAAAGTAGGAGTTATTATCTTAAACATTTATGGAGCCTGATACATAGCTACAAGGGAATCAGTCTAGTAATTTATACAATACTTTTTATAGCTAAAAAAGAAAGATCATGATCTAATTTGATAATAATTGTCATGAATTTCATAAGCAGACTATTTTAAGACTTTCTTTTGAAGAAGATGAACACTTAATACCTCCAGTAAGACACAGTGTGCATGCCTTAGATCTTGGGAGAAAAACCTGAACTACATTAGGAAATGTGTGTAAGTGAGACACTCAGAGGGACCTGAAAGTGCAGGGCACCAGCCCTTCCAGGGATGTTGGCTCTAATAACAAGAAATCACTGGTGAAAGAAGCAGGTGCTCTTAGCTGGCAGGAGAGATAGAAGCAACTAAACACACAATTAATGGTCCACAAAAGTAGTTATCATCAGGATCTGAGAATTCTGCCTCCATTTGTGTGTGCAAAAAAGGAGAAATTCATACTCACGACCTATCTTGTGGAGAGTAGATTATAAACTCTAGTCCAGGAGTCAAGCAGTCACTGAGCAGAGTGAAGATTATAAACTCTAATCCAGGAGTCAAGCAGTCACTGATTTGGCTTAAAGAAGAGTGTAAATAATGGGGGGGGGGGGTTTCCTCAGATCTGGGGACTATTGAGTGAAGTGAGGCTAAAACCAGAATCGATCACTTGAGTAACAGACATAAGAAAATACTGGCAGGAAAGGGTGTGCTGCTCAGTATGCAGAAACATAAGATTTTCCGGAATCAGAGTAGATTTTTCAGGTCTTCTGATAGGGAAATTTAAATTAGGCATTCTGGGAAGGAAACATCGGGTCAAAGATCACAAAGTGCTGACATACCATCCTGCTGTTTGGATTTAGATGCCCTAAGGGCATATTTTTGTGCTCACGAGTTTTAACCATTTTAAAACCTGGTGGACTAAGATGTGTGACATAAACTTTAATTACCGTTGGTGCTCAGAGTTTCTGAAACACAGGCAGAGCAACGCCTATCACATGGGAGCCTTGGAGTCAGAATGCTGGTGTTGCTCTCCAGTCACGGGCCACGTGAGCCTGGGCAAGCAGCTTCTGCATCTCTGCTTCCTCCTCTGTGGAAAGGACTTGGTAGCAGAATCCTTATGTAGACGGATTAAGCGAACAAATTCTTGGAAAACACATTGCACAGTGTCTGACATGAGCTAAATGCTAAATAAGTTTTAAGTGGTGTCAGTGAAGTCAGCTGAAAGAAGTTATAGCCGGAAAGTTATTTTGATGTTACCAGGGATTGGGAGTAACAGGGAGTCATTATATCATGGGCATGGGCATTCTGTCTGAGGTGAACCAGGTCGTGATGTGCCTTCCACAACATGGTGAATCTACATAACACTGATGAACTGGAGAATAAAAATATGATTGAATGCAACTTCTCTCTCTCTCTCTCTCTCTCTCTCTCTCTCTCTCTCTCTCTCTGTATGTCTGTCTGTTTATCTATGTATCTATCTATCTACCTATCATCTATCATCTGTCATCTATCTATCTATCTATCTATCTATCTATCATCTATATCTGTCTATCATCTATCTATGTCATACACACATGCATACACACAGTCACATGCACAAATGCATGCACATGCACACCTACCTATAATAAAAAGAAAATAGTAACCAATGGCTCTCAGCTTTCTACATGTCTCAGGTTTTAACCTTTGGGGTCCCCTAATGTCAGGTAACATCCTCAAGCTTTCAGAACTACAATATCAGCTATGTTCTTTGCTGTTTGATATCCAGTGATGTAAAAGGAAAGATCCACAGAAAACCATACTACCAGACAGCCTCCCAGGAGGAGGTAACTCCTCTTGGCAGCCTCTCAGGAACAGAGACAGGGTAGGAACATTTCTTATTAGAGACACTCACAGTCTTAGCGGTAAAGTATGGCATTGGCAATCATTCTTACTGCCCAGTGGATGGTGTCAAAGAGAACATTCCAGATGCAGAGTCTGTCCACCACTACCAGATGTGCCTGCATGTGTTGCATTCAAATCCATTGAGTTCAAGCACTCTGGTACACACACCAAAATTTAAGCAGACTCACAGCATCATAAAAATGTATTTATATTTGTAATCCAAAGTTTCCCTGAGTCATCAGTGAATTTGAAAAAAATCTAAGTATTTAAATAAAAAAAAATAATTTGCTAATTGTAATCACTTGGGAATGAAATCTGTGCTTTCTCCACCCTAACTGAAGCAGAATGATGCTACATGGCTCCCAGTACTCTGGGTGACTCTGTGGTTCCATAAGTCAACACATGCAATCAGACATAGAAACAAAAAAATGTTGGTGCATGTCTGAAATTCTAGCCCTTGGCTGCCTTGACAGGAAGATCGTAACTGTTTATGACACTTGGGTTTTATAGAAAGTTTGGGGCCTGTCTGAACTAAATAGGTAACAGCTCAAAAACAAATACAGAGAGACACCCTTTCAAAATATCTTACTTTTACTGAATGATGAAAATACGTATAAAACACAAGACATTGTACATATTATAAATTATGTTATACAGCATACAGTTGATGAATTGTGGTGATTCCAAAGGATAAGTGATTTTAAGGTGCTCTTGTCCATCATCAGTAGTCCTACTAATTATTTTTAGTCTCTTTGCAGCCCAATTTGAGCTAATAAAGACTGTAAGTCCATGTTCTCTGTGCATCTGTCTGACTTAGCATTGTATGTGACACCACGTTGGGCTCTGTGCATCTGTCTGACTTAGCATTGTATGTGACACCACCACGTTGGGCTATTTCGTGTATCAGCTTTGCATGCCTTGCCCCCTCAGGGCACTGAAAGCACAGCACTGGGAGGTGGGGGTGGGGAAAGAGCACCCCAGGAACGAAAACCCTCCTGACATAGTCTCCTGAATACAGCCCATAAAAGTAGCAATTCATTTCAAGATGGATAGCACTTGAGCAATCCTTGCTTTAAAAAGGCTTCTATGTGTATGACATATCTAATAAATACATATGACATGTGTGACATTCTGTGTACAACCACTCTTCATGGGCCACTGCTTCTGCTGTCAGCGAGTAGCAGTTCCTAGAAAGGTTTTCATTAGTCATGTGACTGACGTGTGACACAATAGCTATACATGAAATATGTTGCTGACTATAGTGCCTCAACCACAGCACGGAATTCTTGGGCTCCATTTTCAGAATACAACAGCTCTGTGCTAGAAATGGCAGCTGATGCCCATTTGATATGTAAACTCCATGCTTTTTAAAGTGTATTTATGCCCCAATGCAATGGGCACACACATGGACTACACAGATGGGATGTTACAGGTACCATCTTGTAACTTGTTTACGGATAATCTATAGGTAAAACGTGCATTTAGTTTTATCTCAGTCCTGAGACCTGCATCATAGTCCTGACCGATGGATGGGTGGATGGATGGATGGATGGATGGATGGATAGATGGATAGATGGATGGATGGATGGATGGATGGGAGGATGGATGGATGGATGGATGATGGTAATTTACCATGTTCTCATATAAAAAGACATTTACATTGTATTCAGACTTTTCCTATTTCAAACTGGTGTAATGAGTATCACCATATGTATGAGTTTGCAAATGTGAAAAACATCCTGTAAGTCTCTCTTCTCAGAAGGAGCTGTGCAGTCAACATGTGTGAAGCTGGGGTATTGCCAACTGCCCCCAAAAGGAGTCACCCAAATATATTTTTACCAACTGTGTGTAAGAATGACAAGAATGTTCTCAACTTTAAAAATGTCTTTTAGTGAGGAGAATTTAATGAAAAACTAGTAAAACTTTGCTTGTTCTAAGGAATGTCTGGATAGACAAAGCCTGAAAGCCCCCCAACTGTACCAAATACCGCAGTAGCAGTTGTTAGAAGGCACAGTGTGCTTATACTATCAAGAGCACTGATTCACTGGCAGATGGGGAGATTGCTCACACGGCATGGGACACTTAGCAGAGAACCTCTTTATTGTTGCTGCCTCGTGAATACAGCCCACTGTGCCATCTTTCCTTGCCCAGGAGCATAATAACTAAAGCAAGAGCAATTGTCCGCAAGATTTATAGTCCTTTGCTCTCAGAAAAGCAGAATGAAAATAAACCAAAAAAAGTCACCCCCGGAAAGCATTGGAAAAGGAATCACAGATAGATTAATTCTAAGAACGAAATCTGTTTGCTTTAAGGGGAAGTAGAAAACATGAATCAAATATATTTTTCCTCCTAATTTTCCCCAGAGAAACAGCTATATAAATAAGGGCCAGCTACGACAGTCCACTTCATCTGTGAAACCAAAAGAGTTGGTTCTGAACCACAATAGAGTTGTTGGTGGCAAAAGTGTCACATGATACAAGATACCAGATTACATGGTTGTTGTTTACCAAGTCTTAAAGAAATCATCATTGTTTATGTGACACTTTTTTACACACTTCTCTATCATCAAACATTTGTCCTGTGGAAAGATGGGTCCGACAAGCTATCTGAGTAGGCTCAGTATCAGGAAGGGTGCCATTTTTCTTTTCTCATGGAACATAAGACATAGGAAGAGAGAAGAGAGACCTATTTTCAAATCTAATTGTTTAGCTTCCTCTGTAATCATAGCTGAAGGTGCTACTGAAGTATAGTACAGGGAGTGTGACCTCTGAAGTCTGTTGGGAAAAGCATCCTTAAAGGGGTGACACCCGAGCCAAGGTGTGGGAAATGAATCCGTTCTACTTTTGAACACCTGAAGCATTTTGAATCGTGCTTAGGGAGCGGTTCATGTTTACTGGTGTTGTCTCTCTCTAGGATTCAGCTTCTCTGTCAAATGACAGTTGTATAACATTCTATATATACAACTTTCTAAATTGTATATTAGAATACATTCTAAATCTTGGGTATTTTCATTACCAGTTCCATACAGAAAATGCCTAATAAGCATTTCAGTTTAATTATTCATTTGCATACTCATTCATTAATGGCTAGAACGAACCTGTCAGTTATTCTAAGTCCCACGACCTTGTAGTGATCCAGATGAGGAAGCTTCCTGTTCTCATGTAGTTACATCTTGAGGATTTGTCAAAGCAACTTGCACATAAATAGTGTATAATGTAAAGTGTTATTGTAAGTACTAAAACAGACTAATGTTGTGTAGTGGGAACACTGGTAAGTAGGAAAATCTTTTCTGAACGAATTTTATCCCACCAAGCCGTACCTCCCCATCCCCATATTCTTTGCTTATTCCTTGCTTTCGCTGTTGATTTCCACATCTGGCCAACTCCATCCTTCCGCCTCTCTTTCTTCCACACGTGCAGTGTGTCTGTGGACAACCCACCCTGTGTGCTGATTTTTGATTCGTTGGACTCACCACCTTCCCCCAGCTTGGATGCACAGTCTTACAACTGTGCCTTTACTCTCTTGTCAGTTAGAAATATGCCACTCCCGAGATGTCTCTTTTAAACTTTCCACTCGTCAATCTTATCTCTGCTGTCTTCACTCCATTAATGGCTCAGTTTTATGGCAAATATTAATCTTTTCATTTCAAGAATAGAGAATCTTTTAATTCTCTGGTATTCTGCAACTTTTCTCTGTGGTTCATAATAATAATACATTGGCTGGCTCATCATTATACGCATCCCTTTGTGACTACATTGTACCTTGTCACTCTCTCTCCATCCATTTGGTTGTCCAGAAAGCTATAGCCCTTGCCAGATGGGGTCCTCAGTATCCTCTTTTCTACTTCTAAACAGCAACTGAGAAATGTCCGCCTTCCTTGCCTGATTACATTTTAAGTTTGTGGGAACTGAGCCTCAAAAGGCAGTGGAGAGTTACCATTTCCAATGGTGCCCAGAGCCATTCCATATTCAGTCCCATCTCTTCAGACTCTGAACAACTTCCCCTATCAACCTCAGTTCCTACCTTTGCCTTGTACCTCTTTGGGACTTAAGGAACTGAAGATGGGGAATTAGCCTGGAGAAGATTTCAGGGGGTAAACTGAAGGATCTAGTTTCTTTCTATCTTTTTTTTCTACAGCCTACTGAAAACTGCCCGCTGGGCTATTGTGTTTATTTAACACAAATTCAAACTTTTGTTGAATTGAATTAAAAAACATCTGGTGGCCATGAGGTACACTTTCCAGGCCTTGATTTGCCTTCCCTCCCTCTTGAATCTACATAAGACTGTCTGGTATACCACAGAGATCTCTGCATTCAGGTTAAGATCATACCATCAGCCATGTTTTTCAATACACATTTATTACTTTATTATCTATTAAGAAGAAAATGACTTTAAAGCATTTCATAACTCTTACTTGAGACAGAACCTGAATCTTCGTGAGTATATGTTCCAACCAGTGTTTGCCACATACGTAGTTGAAATGAACCACTTAGTGGCTCTTACATGTGAAGGTTTAAATGCTGTGAGTTGTCTTGCAGTGAGCCACTTCCTCAGCCTGCTGTTGTCCCTGAGCAAACAAGGGTGGGGCACATGGCACACACGTTCATCCAGGTTTCTGTTATTGTTTTGTGTTTTTTGAGAGTGAGCACAAAGGTGTAATCTCATGCCCCAGCCCCCTTCACGCCTCTCCCACAGGCCCTCACCACTGCTCCTAGCTTAGAGATTTATTTGTAAGGGTGTGTGGCAATAAGATCATTAGCAAATCCACTGCCTCTTAATACAGCTCATTGCAAACCTCCATCCATCTGATCTGCCTCCAGTTACCAAGCGGGCAGTGCAGAGTGCACACCCAAATTGCCCTTTTGTTTTGAATTCAATTTCTGAAGAATGAAGAGTATTGATTTTTTTTTTTCTGTAATTATGAACATTTGAGTAGCTGCCTATTAGTGACACGATGGTAAGTACAAACTGATGGCTAAAATATGGGTTCCGGTCTACACCTATAAACCCTGTCTTTGTTTGCCGAGAACTCTGTAGTTAGAAACATGTAGAAATTACCTAAAATAGAAACAGAGTTGCTTACATACTTGCCTGAAGCATTAGGGAGTTGAAATGCCACTGCTCTCTGGAAATATTTAAAAGATTTAACTTTTAAAAGATTTGCTTCAGAATGATGTTACTGTGTAATTTCACTATAGTAATCATTTACACTCATATGCACTAACTTTAAAATTACCAGCATAATTTTAAGTTCAAACTCAAGTTGGTTCTACTTTACAGGCATTTGAGAAATACTTGTTACATGAAGGAAATCAAAATTCACAGCTCATTCGCAGGAAAGCACCAAAGCTTCTTTTTATTGATTTTCTTTTGTAGGATTTAAAGCCAATTTCCCAAATTCAGCAAACCCAAGCCTTCTGGTTTTGCTTTCTATATTAGTGTATGAATTGGTCAAGATACAAATTTATGTTTTCTAAATTCATAATCATTTTTTAGCAATAAAACCAGCTTAAGGAGGTAAATGGTGTTTCAAAATGACTTGTTTTGAAAGAACATGAAGTTGGATATGGGCAGGAAGGATGTGGGAGGAGTCGGGGGAGTGGGAAGAGTATGATCGGAATATACTGTATGGAAAAAGAATACAAATGTAAGCTGGTTTTCATGTGGTTTTTTTGAGAAACACATTAAAATCATTCATAGATTTTAATATATATATTATTCATATATTATTGTCATAAATTATTTCCTCACATCTAAAAACTCAATATAGGTATTTTGTGAACGTTGGTCATCTATGAGGTGTTGGCTGTACCTTGCACTTGGAAGGAGTGTTTCTGTGGAACTTCAGAATTTAGAGGGCCAGATAAATGTTCTAAAAAGAGAAAGATAGAGACCTGAGCTTCATAAATCGTATCAATCCTAATTCTGTGTCCTTAGAATCCTTTGAATCATTCCCACAGTGTGTCATCTCCAAGGTGAGTCACTCCTATGGTGAGTTATCACCATAGTGAGTCATCCCCAAGGTGATTCATCCCCACAGCCAGTCATCGCCATGATGAATCATTCATCCCCATGGTGAATCATTCATCTTCATGGTGAGTCATTCATCCCCATGGTGAGTCATCCCCATGGTGAGTCATCCCCATCATGAGTCATTCCCATGGTGAATCATTCATCCACATGGTGAGTCATTCATCCCTATGGTGAGTCATCCCTATAGTGTTTATGCTGCATCTTGAAGATCTACAAGACAAGGTGATGGAGGTCACTGCCACTCTCCCACAATAATATCTTAACAGACTTCACTTCTCCCTTAAATCATTGTGCAGTTCTGTAAAATTATGATCTCTACTGATAAATCTCAGGATAAGGTCTTGAACTGAGATTGACTCTTACTATGGAGGGAGAGCTCTCCATTCAACCTGAGCTCTGGGGGAGCTTCCTCTCTCAACACAGACCCATCATAACACATCTTTACAATCAGTTCTTCCAACCCACAAATCTCTTTGACAACTTAGTTTTGTTTACTGAAACCCCTCTGACCAGATATACACATATCCATATCCATATGTGTGAGTGTGTGTCTGTGTAAAACCTCAAAAACTGGCATTGCTATCAACATTGAATACAGGTTAACAGATCTGTAGAGCAACTGAACCATTAATGACATTTGACCCCTTTAGGAAGTCTTAACAGATATTGCGCACTTTGGGCCAAGGCAAGTGAGACTTAAAGGTGGTAATGGGTTTACTTATTTACTGTCGTCTGGTCTTTCCCACCCATAGACTGACAGCAGCAGGAAATACAGTCCCACCTTCTATGCCACATGTGTCTTTAAAAGACCTGCACCGTTGACCTAATAGAGTGAGATAGAGTAGTTTAATTATGTTATGCTAGATGGTTTGAAAACTAACCTTGAGTTTGGCAGGCACTCTTCTCCTTAAAAGAGACAGTAGTAAGAAATTCTGTCTGCTATAGACACAAAAACTAATAAAAATAACATTTGTAAAGTGGGAATATAAATTATGGAGTTAACATCCTGGGTAACCTGTGGGAATATGGTCCCACTCAACGATAATCTTTTTCTCTTGTTTGAAGGCCGTGGAGGGCAAGTGTTAGGCCAGCAAGCTGAGTGCTACACTTGCTTCAAGCTAAGTGGTTCTCTTTGTGTCACTGGTATGGGAGGCTGGGTTGCAGGCAAATATTTGCTCCTGCACTTCAACAGATTCAATCTGATGTTTAAAGTAATTTTCTAAAATTACCTGTAAAACTAACGAGGCTAATCTGATGAGAGCACACGAGCTCCACAAGCTGATTCAAATTCTGTGGGGTTTTTAGTTTGTTTGTTTTTTGTTTTGTTTTGTTTTTGTTTTACTGAAACTCACCAACTACATGCTAGAATCTAAGATGATGTGTTCTTAATCAGAAAAAAGATTTGGGTCTAGTCACAAATTCATAGTTGACATAAATTCGATGTAGTACTTGTCAAAAGTGGCTTATACACTCTGGTGTTTTGGAGAGTGAAAATCAAAAAGATATTGTCAAAATCCATCACTGTAGGCTTCTCCAGGTTCCACGCTTGTATGACTACAGTAACAACAAACAAGAATGGCTCACAAAAATGCCTCTGAGAAAAACCAAGCTAGGCTTAGTGGGTAGGCTTTTGAAGACTTCTGTGTCTCTGTAAAACAATGAGAGAGCATCCCACTGACTTTCCTCTTACAAAATGCTTGAGAATGCAAACCAGGAGAAGGGCATTTTCTTTAGGAACATTTTGCTGTATGCTAACCCTTTCCACATTGTTCTTCTGACTTCCTTCCTAGGCAGCAACCTGTTTGCCCAATCCCTGGCACAACTGCTCTTTCCTGGGGCTTATTTACTTCAAAAAACATAGCATGGGATAGGCTTCATTGCACACCTTTGTCTACCATGGGTTGCTCTGAGTATGATCCTCAGCACTGCTAAAAATAATTCTTTCCCAAATATATGTGCTGGGCTGAGGGTGTAGAGCAATGTTACAACATAGGCCTGACATGCAGGAGGTCCTGGCTTTAATCCCTAGCACTAAGATACATAAATAGATAGATAGATAGATAGATAAATGGATGGATAGATGGATAGATAGATATAGATCAAACATGACTTTAATGTTCTGATGTCTTAAAGAATAAAATTAAAATAATGTATCAAAATATATCATATAAGCATACATCACATATTTATCATATATATCACATATAAATGTGTGTACATGCATAATTTGAATAAAATGAAATCAAGACAAGAGGAAAGGAGAATGGCTGTGGAATGCTCTTTCAATAGGAGTGTGTGTGTGTGTGTGTGTGTGTGTGTGTGTGTGTTAGATATGGCATATCTTAAAGATCTAATGATGTTTACAATAGTTATGAAAGGAGAGATGTCACTTAGAAGAAACTCTGCTGAAATACTAGTGTTCTGCAATCTTAGTAGGAAGGGCCTAAGAACAGCCTAAAACCAAAACTACAGGGTCAAACAACTCAACTTGTTAGATACTTCCCTAGTGTCTGTACTTAAGGAAGAATACTTTGTGCCACAGGATGCTGAAAGATCAGCATAGCTCAGCTTTTACTCCAAAGATTTAAATCTCTAAGAGAGGACTGAGAATATACAGGCTCTTGGAGCACACAAGGTTTCATAAAATTCAAAACAAACAAACAAAAAAACAAGAAAACAAAGCTAAACAAAAAAACCACGGAGTTGCTCCAGTTGTGGAGAACTAAGCAGAATTCCAAACTGTAGATCACATTTGATTGAGACAGCTAGTTGTGTGGCTCAGGACATTACGATCCTTGTGATACAAGCCCACAGATGTTTGGTACTTTGCTTGGTGCTGGTTTTAACCAGCACACTCTAGGAATAAGATACTAAACGGCTCTTGCCTCAGAGTAAGATAGTGATGATGGTGGTGTAGGTGATGGTGATGGGGATGATGCTTGTCATTTTACTCTTAGCCTTAGAAGGGACAGAAGCCTGACCAAACAATCTCCCTAATGACTTGCAGGTAAGCTACATGATGCTAAGGGTCAGTCAGAGCTAGTGTAGCTCAACAGAAACTACCACCCTCACTCTGTCTGGGGCAGGGACAGGCCTGGGGTGGACTAGGGAGAGAGGGTTCAGCACATGACTTGAAAGGGCAGGGTATTCTTTACAGAGAAAAATATGTGCCAAGGATCTGGGATGGGGGCAACATGGCACACCTAAGGGATGGCAAGTAGGCCAATGTGCTGGGCCAAAGAGCCAGTGGAGTCTAGAGTGCTGAGGCATTTGAAGCCCTGTGGAAGCCAGAGGAAATACATCTCTAATGTTTTGGTTAGAATCCACCAGTAAAAACCATCTTGTGCTTTAGTAACTATGGCAGGTTTTATAGGGCCTGGGTGTTGTTTGGGAGTTTGTGGGAACAATGCAAGGGAGTAAGTGAGAGACTGAGGAGAGTTAGACAGTCTACTTGAGGACAGACTGCCGGACTCTAATGACAGTGGAGAAAGTTTTGTGTCTTTAATTTAAATGTATCTACTTATTCACTTTACAATCCAATGTCAGTCCTTCCCTCCTCCCAGTGCAACTCCTCCTTCCATTCCACCTTACCCTTCTCTTTTGAGAGGCCCCCTCTGGGTGTCACTCCCCAAATAGCCCCCTCCTCCCTGCATACCAAATCCTTCTGGGACTACCTGCGTCCTCTCACACTGAGGCCAGACAAGACAGTCCAGTTAGGGACTCAGGGTCCACAGGCAGACAGGCAGGCAATAGGCTCAGGGACAACTCTGCTCCAGTTGTTAGGGGACCCACGTGAAGACCAAGCTGCACATCTGCTATGTATGTGCAGGGGGCCTAGGTCCAGCCTGTGCTCCCTCTTTGGTTGGTGATTCAGTCTCCGAGAGCCCTCAAGGGTCCAGATAGAAAAAACAGATGACAATTCCATGTAAAAGGGCTTATATTGGAAGAAAAGAGGCAGACCATGAACCAGACATATAAATAGTATATATGTAATGTGTTAGATAAAGCAAAGGAAAGCAAGCAAGATGTACCTTTTAATTTTTACTGAATTCATTCTACGTGATCTTTTGGATGGTATATTGAACTTGACAAGAAGCCAGCAAGCAAAGATCTGCGATCGATGTCAACATGATGAGCATTCTGTATCAAATTTCTTAGAAAATAATGCATAGTATTTTTCTTAATGAGGAAAACATACATGAAAAATGCATAGGAGAAAAAAGGTTGACATATTTGGTGACCGCATTATTACGTATCTAAGACTTCAGTGACATCTTCTGCACTTCTAACGATAATGAAAGAGCCAGCAATATAAACATCAGAGCAAGAGCATCCTTTGCAAAATATCTGTAAAGCAATAATTTCTCTTGATTCAAATGTATTTCCTTTATGCTGATTTATAAGCAGACAATCAAATTTATAATACAATATTAAATATCTAACATTGTCACAAAGGAAGGTTAGGTGTTTTTCTTGCTTCGTTTTCTCAAATTCTACTATAAATGGCATAAGGATGCTCCATGGTTGGAGAGGTGGCTCAGTGAGTAAAAGCTTTTGCAAAGGATCTGGGTTCAATTAACAGCATGCACATGGCAGCTCTCAGCCATCTGTGACTCTGGTCCCTGGAGATCTGATGCCCTCTTCTCACCTCCATGGCCGCTGCATGCCCATGGTGTACAGATTTATGCCCAAAGCTAAACACCCATGCACACAAAATAGTAGCAGTAGTAGTAGTAGTAGTAGTAAATTTAAAGGTATTTAATGGCTTTCTTATAAAATAATGTTTTAAAAGCTTCTTCTGTGCTAAAAAAAAATCAAAGTTATAAAACCATACAATGACTGTAATTTCAAAAAGGCAATATGATAATGTCCCTGATGACACAGATGAATCACTCACCCACTTTTAGATTTTCGTTCTCTCTCTCTTTTTTTTTTTTTTTTTTTTTTTTTTTTTGGGTTTTCGAGACAGGGTTTCTCTGTATCCCTGGCTGTCCTGGAACTCACTCTGTCGACCAGGCTGGCCTCGAACTCAGAAATCCGCCTGCCTCTGCCTCCCGAGTGCTGGGATTAAAGGCATGCGCCACCACTGCCTGGCTTTCGTTCTCTTTTGTTTTAAACATTCATAAAGTTTATGGAATTTAAATTCTTTTTTGTTCCCAGAATTTCTTCACGTTCAAACAAAAGATCTTGCTGTGAACGCAAATAGCTGGTAGGGCTTGTGGAGTGGGTTCCAGTAGAAGACTCTAGGTGGAGATAACTGGGCTCTGAGAACTGTGCAGAGACCCACATGTAGGTCTCCATGCAGAGTTATGTTTGAGATTTCCTAGGAAGGGCTACAATCTTCCCGTGGACACTTCTCATATGGAATATTTTTAAGCGCACTTCCTCTTGTGTTTATTAAGATCTGTTTCAGAGACCCCCAAATGCCCACGGTGGAATTACATTGGTCAGTCTTCCACATCCGTTACCTTTACCTTAATTATGCAAATTTCTTTTCCTTTCTACTATGTATTCTGTGATTCCCACATGTCTGACTTTTTATGTTAGAAACTTTATTTTAAGGCTATATTCTGCTCTTTTCTGCCTCGCCTTTGCTTTTGGGGAGATGACTTGCTCTCCAGTTCACTTCCTCTGGACTTGTGATTGCTCTTTCTTTTTCATTACTCTCTGCTATCTTATCTTTAATCATCTCATTTACTCAGTATTTGCTGAGTCCCTGTGAGAGGTTTCCTTCAGCATGGAATTGCCATTTCTTGTGCAATATGTGTCCCATCCTTCTGTGCTGTGGTTATGATTATTGTTCATATATTCAAGAGCAAATCTCATTCCTTACATTAATTTACACCTGGGAAGTTTGATTCAGATTTTCAATTTAAGTTTGTTTTTCTTGTCTGAGAACTGTTTCTTGGTTCGTCTGCAGTTACATTTCGAACACTGGATATGTTCCAATTCATAATTTTTCCTGACTTGAGCTCCTGCTGGTTGAGGAGAGAGGCCAGCTGAGAAGAGCTGGTGGTGGTGGCTCTCTATTGTTACCTCTGGGTTTTCCTCACATGCTCACTATAAGGAAGGAAGCAAGCCAGGCACTAGAACAGATTCCTGCTGTTTACCCCCTGGGCCTTGGGTGCATCCCTGTCTGTGTGCATTTCACTTCAGCTGCAGCAAACATGTGTCACATGTGTCTCCCTCCTGCCTTTACTGCTGATCAGCAAGGGCTACAGTCTATTTTCTCTTGGCAGGTTTTGGAATGTGACAGAGAAATCCTAAGATTTGTTCTATGTCCTATATGGTTTGTTTGTTTGTTTGTTTTTTAGAAATGGAGAAGAGACAGGAATTGTCAATGTCATATATGTTGCCAATTGCAGAAGATTGGACATCTTTAAGATGTTTCTGTTAGTGGTTGGTCGTGATATCTGTTATTATTGCCAGAATATATGCTGTTATCATTTCTAACATATACACTTTAAATTTCCCATTGCTATTTTCTTCTAAGATTAATCTAATCTATCCTCATTTGTGTGTGTGTGTGTGTGTGTGTGTGTGTGTGTGTGTGCGTGTGTGTGTGTGTGTACTAAAGGATAAACTTGAAGCACTGTTCCCTGGAATATAATCTTATATTTCCTGATAGGAGTTTTAGTTCATTTCTGCCAAGTTTTGTGTTTCCTTCTTTCCCTCCTTCCTTCCTTCGTTCCTTTGTTTCTTCCTTCCTTCGTTCCTTCTTTCATTCCTTCCGTCCTGTTTTACTTTTGTAACAAGGTCTCACTATGTAGCCCTAGCTGGCTTGGAACTCACCATGCAGACCAGCTGACCTCACACTCACAGAGGTAGACCTGCCTCAGCTTCCGAATGCTGGGTTTAAAGATGTATTCCACCATGCCTAGTCTCATCTTATTTCTTAAATTGAAAATGTAGAGTGTAAGTATATCTCAGTGATAGAGATTACCTACCTAGCCTGTACCAGGTCCTGGGTTCAATCATCTACACTGCAAGATAAATGCTAAAAACTCAAAATTATTTTGATCATAAATAAACATCCAAATCATTGACTCATATCATACTGAAATGAAATAGAATGATAGTGTGTGGAATAACTGACTTTCTTTGAATAAAAGAAGAAAATAAGAAATGCCTGTCACAAACCATTGGAGAGTTATTTCCTTTCTGAGTTATGTGATCTTTTACCACTAACATAAAGAATTATACCACTTTTTATTTTCTCATAATCAGCTTCATTTTCTTTCTTTGTACACTGTACCTGCTGGAGTCTATGTATCCTAGATATGACATTCTTGTGACTAATATTGAACAGGATGTTCCAATTAATATTAACTTGAAAATCTAGAGCTGCTTTAGATCTGAGCTGGAAGAAAGACCTTTTTATGCAGTCTACTGTCCATCTGTGGGACCTGTAGAGATGACCTCCCCGAGGTTAAGGGTAGGAACTCCCCATCCTGCATGTATGATGCTGAAACACCTCTGGCTTACTTTGCTGTTCCAGTGAAACATGTATGGATGTATTAACATTGCACATAAAGTTAGTCTACTCCCTCATCTGATGAATACTTACTACATGTCTCTCAAAGACTGAACATGGCAGAGTCATTCCCACTACTGACTCTTTTCTTTAGATTGAAGCAAATTGGCAGCAAATAAGTAATGACCTGAGTGGATTCAACAATATTCTCTAATTTACCTATGCACTCCCTCAGTGTGATCATTGCTCAGGTGAGGTCGACTGTGCCAACTAATTGCTGACTTGCGCCTGCGTTGTATGACCTAAGTGACAGCCCCATTCACATGCTGTTAAGGCCTGAAAGCTGTGCAGGAATCTATCTATCTATCTATCTATCTATCCATCCATCCATCTATCTATCTATGGAAAATGAATAGATGAAACTGTAAGACTGTCCCATTTACTACTCCCAACTAAAGAGGATGAGCCAGAGCTATTTAAAAGCTGACCTCAGCAGCGGATCTCCCCTTGCTTCTCAAATGGCTTTTGTTCACACGGATGCCTCAGAACACCCCTTGATAAGATTCTACCTGGATTCTTTCTCATAATATATAAATGCTGCTGTGCTTTGAGTCTCGTAATAAAGCACAATAGGGTTGTTCTGACCTTGATTCCTTATTGAAGGGCCTCACCAGAATCCTCAGCACAGCTTTGTCAGGCCACCTGAAGAATTAGCTATCTTTACAAGGGAAGAAAATAGTACCACTCACTTTGCTAAATTTGGTTCAGACATAATACATTTCAGTCCATTTATTCAGATCACATGTCCTATCATTCCCTAATTGACACAGTATTCATGGTAACAGTTTGCTCAAATCTGAGATATAGAAAATGAAGCAATTTAAATTTCAAGGACTCGTTGGCACAGAGATGAATAGGCCATTTTATTTTTTAAAAAAAGATAATCCTTGCAAAATGCAGGAAATCGTGACATAGCTACTTGAGCTAACATTCAAAATTAAAATTGTGTTTAACAATTAGTGCAACATTCTTAGTTTAAATTTTAATGGATATGGGCATATTTCATGGCACTGATAGCAACAGGAAAATACATTGCATAAAATCTAAAAAAGAAAAAATTAGAAGCATATATCCAATTCATGCCTATTAAATAATCAACATCTATTGTTCCAAGTATCATCCCCCATGATGGTATTGACCATGTAATAGAACACTGTCATGATCTATTAGCCCAAAAGTCAGAATACCCAAGATTCAATTCACAGATCATATGAAGCCTGAGAAGAAGGAAGGTCAAAATGCGGATGCTTCAGTGTTTCTTAGAAGGGTGCACAAAATACTCACAGGGGGAAATATTGAGACAAAGTATGGAGCAGAGACTCAAGGAAAGGCCATCCAAAGACTGCCCCACCTGGGGATACATCTCATATACAGCCACCAAACCCGGACATTATTGTGGATGCTGGGAAGTGCTTGCTGGTGGGAGCGTGATATGGCTGTCTCCTGAGAGGCTCAGGCAGAGCCTGACAAATACAGAGGTGGATGCTTGCAACCAACCATTGGACTGAGCATGGGGTCCTGGATGGTGGAGTTGGAGAAGGAACTGAAGGAGCTGAGGGGGTTTGAGCCCCATGGAGGGAGCAACAGTGTCAACTGGCCAGAACCCTGTTACATGGTTACTGTGGACCTAAGAGCCTGTAACTTTTCCTGGCCAATTTGGACCTAGAAAAAGTATGTAGTCTATAGCCAAGGTAATGAGGTTCAGGGCAGTAAGCCTTTCCATTCTAATTTAGAACAAGAAATCAAGAAGAAAAATCTAACAATAAAGGCAATTTCAGTACTGTCGTATACTAATGGAAGTGAACGCACTCTCCTGTGTTCACGTTCACACCTGGAAGCTTCTTGCCCCACTTGCTTTGGTCTTTTTTCCATTACTGAGCCCTGTCTTAGTTTTTCATGACCCCAAGTCTCCTAGAAGAATTCTGAGTTGATGGAAGTTCCCATCCTTATTTTAAGAACAATTATTTGGTCTTGGTTTTTAAGCATCAAAACCCAGTCCAATGGACCGGAGAGTTGGTTCAGTGCTAAGGACACCTGTTGCTTTGGTCGCAATATTTCATCACAGAATAGTAACCCTGACTAGGACAGTAATATCCTTCACCCAAAGTAGATTTGCTAGCTTCGGGTTGAGACTGGTTTACCTAGCAATAGTGCAATGGTCTTGTAAGATAGCGTGGTAGGAAAGCCTGACAGCCTGGGTTCACCCCCAAGATCGACATGGTGGATGGAGAGAGCAAATCACACATGTTGTCCTCTGTCTTCCACAGGTACCTATACCAGGAAGACACACACACACACACACACACACACACACACACATACACACACATACACACATACACACACATACACACACATACACACACACATACACACACATATACACACACATATACACACATACACACATACACACACATACACACATACACACACACATACACACACACACACTATAATGCACACTAATATAATATAAGCAATAATCCTAGTATTTTAGGGACTGGCAGTAAATTGGCATTTCTATTCATTTTATAATATTTGTGACACTAACCTTTTCTTCATTCTATCTTGCCAACTTATTTATCAAGTCAAAAGTAAGAAAGGCCATCTCTCCTAAAGGGTGTCAATGAGCTGACAGTTGTGCATTTTCAATGAGAATTAATATTCATAATGTTGGCCTCAGGGCACTGTAAGATTCTCCAAACCAGTAAGGAAGATTGAGTTATGTTCAACACGGTTTTAATAGTTAATAGGTTTTCTTATCTTGTAGGTATTTAGCCTCATATCTTCGAATGGTATTTTTCATGGTCTAGTTAATTAGGCTCCCTCTTCAGTTTATGGGGCCATTATTTTCCAGAACAAATAGATGAATGATAACTTATGGGTATGGATATTAGCAATTTATGGGGAAAATCACAGTTCTGCTGAGAGTAGAGACAGGCTAAGAAAAAATTTCCACCCATGATTTCTTCTCCTTTCTAAGGCCTCATTTTTTACCTTCTATCTTGAACAGGAAACACCAAAAGACTTTGTCTTAGCCTATTTTTCATGCAACCAGAAATAGTGAAATGGCATTAAAATTTAATCAGTTATACATCTTAGGTTTCAAACCATCAGTCTTCCACTTTTCACCAGACTCATTTCTTTAGCATATAAATAATCTAAAGTTCTCTTACTTAAAATTCCTGGAACTCTTTCTTTGCTTAAAAATAATATCAACATGCCCTATTCCTTCTTATCTCTATAGCACAGACCAATTATCAACAGTAATGGGCTTCTTATGACATCTTATACATGTATGTCATGTATTCTGACCACATTCACCCCATGCTACCATCCTGTTCATCTGCCAGTCCCATTCTTCCCATCTCTACCATCTACTTCCATGGGACTTAATTTTGGTTTTGTGACCCAGTAAATTTCTTTAGGGTTGCTCGTATGAGCATCCCTGTAGGATTCCTCACGACAGCATAAGTAATTACTTACAGGAGAATAGTTAACTTACCATTGGGAACTCCACTGAACAAAATGTCTCTCAATCACCTAGCAAAGATTAAAGAGGGGTCGTGCCTCATCAGCATCCCACCCGGCACTTAACAGAATACAAATCTTCGAGGGCCACAATGTCTCACCAGACAGATAAATCACAGTTGTTGAGAGTTCAAGAGTGCACCAGCCATGTGCTACTTAGAGCACCATGCTCTGTGACACTCCATCCCTTCCTCTGGCTCTGTCATCTCATAGTTGCCAGGTAGCCTAAATATGCCTACATATGATTGGAGAACATGGTGAAAATGATAGACTTTCTTCCACTCAGAGCTCCCTTCCACAGGTCCTGATCCTTCCAACAACACCAAGGACAGGGACCAAGTTTTTAATGTGCAGTCCTTTGGGGGACATTCAATATGCAAACTATAGCAACATGCCACACTGGGTCACTCATCTTCTGTCATTGCCATCACCTATGTCTGTGCATAAGTGTTATCATCTGAATTCTTTCTGCTGCTTCTTCAGATAGACTAGATGTCACGGAGCCTGTGTGGTCATTCTGGGTTTGTTCATAGTTCTCTGTAAGAATGTTAAGACCTTTGCAAATTTTATTCTTTGTGACTTGCTAACGTGTACACCATCGAAATTAGCTTCCAGTGTGCTAGATCTTAGCTGGTTGATGCCTTTAACAGAGTCACTCCCGTGCATAGAGGAAGCCCCAGGTTGTGTTAAAAGTGCTTGTATCTGTGTCTTTAGATAAAAAGATTCCCCCAGGACAATTCTAACTTCTTCCTCACGTTTATTCTGCTCCATTCCTACCCACTTTGGACTGGTGAGCTACTAATACTGTCTTCTGGGTGCAGACTTCAGAATTTGTCTCATCCACATGTTGCTGTCAGACAGTGATCTCACACACTCTTTTATGCCCAAGGGCATGTTTAGTAGTGATCCCAACCATAAAGTTATTTCATTGATACTTCATAACTGTAATTTTGATACAATTATGAATCATAATGTAAATATCGGATTTGCAGGATATATGATATGCAACCCCCAAAGGGGTCACAACCCACAAATTGAGAACCACTGCTATTAGAGCCCATCACACAACAGAAAAGGCCAAGGCACTTCCAGATTGGGGATTGGATGCCCATTCCTGGGTCTCCTGTCCAGGTGACCTCTTCAAATTTAATAAAGCAAGTCTGAGACTTGGCATAATTTAACAGTTATTGTCACTTAACCTCAGATTCTGATGTCCACTCTCCACTGAGGGATACCAGATGGTGATTCTCTCTGTAGCACCATCATTGAAACATAGGATCCTGACGGGTGGAGAACACAACTAATGAACATTTGCTGAGAAAGCCCACAGCCTGACACTAGTTTTTGCTTTTGCTCACTCTGAAAGATCCCACACTCATAAGAAATGTCCTCCATTAAGAAACCCAAGTGAGGAGAAGGAATTAGAAGACACATGCCACAGCATCTCTCACACATTCAGTGTGCTAAGAGACAGAACAAGCAGAGAAGGAGACAGTTAAGACAGATCCACCTTGTGCTGGGTCTGACCTTCAGCCTTTGTAAATCTCTGCCCTAATCCATGACTAGGGACTAGATCTACTGACTTCCAGAGTCTTAAGCAGCCTGCTACCCACTATCCTCAGCCACTTCTGACTTGGCTGCCATAGAGCAGTGAGGTTATCTTTGTTTTTAGCAGCTTCTGATAAGACTGACCAGAGAGTTCAGTCACCAAAAGGGGCTGTAGCACCTTCTCTCCAGTATATATGTTCCCCATCCATAACCTGTGCTTCTGCGCCTGTTCTTTCAAATTTCTCTGCACTAATGTTTGGCTACTATGTGCCCCTGGAAAATAACTTCCCAGGGCTGTATTCAAGTTCCCAAGAAGGACTTGACGCAGAAGGTCTGGCCTCATCCATTTCTTCCTTTGTTTCCATTTGTTTTCATAACAATGGGCTAATTTTGTCTCTTATTGGAAGGGTTGTTTGTTACCTGTAGTGCCTGAATATTGTTTGGTAATTAACATCATACAGCAGTAAAATAATTAAAAAGCAAACACTGAATGAGATGCATGCCTCAAACTGAGAATGCATATGACCTTTGATGGAATATGTTTAATTACTTCCCTGATCTAAACTTGACCTACAATAAACTAAAGTGTGTTCATGGAGGCTCCGTATGTCATATGTATAAACCATTACTAAATGGACATTTCCTTACTCTTCCTGCCCTGGCTTTCACTCCAACTCTTCCTTCTTCATCCCCCTCGTGGTCACGTGGTCACTCATTTGCTTTCTAACGCCATGTGTATTAGTTAATTTTCTCAGTGCTGAGACAAAGTGCCTGACAGTAAACAGTTTAAGAGAGGAAGGTATTATCTGGGGGATCAGATCCATCACAGCTTCATCTACAGTCAAGAAGCAGAGAGTGATGGATGCTGGAGCCCAGTGTTCTCTCTTCTTCTTACTCAGTCCTGGACCACAGCCAACAGAGGGGTGCCTCCTAACTTAGGGTGGGTCTTCCCACTTCATACAGCCCAAGTTTGTCACAGACATGTCCAGTGATTTCTCTTACCAGGGTTATTCTTTATCCTGTCAAGTTGACAATCAACATTTGTTATCACACTATGTTACTATGCATGTCTTAGAATTGTATCTAACGGTATATATGGAACTTTACTGTTTTCTTATTTTATAGTTCACTTATCTGACTAGAGTCTTTGTTATTAGGTTGTTTAGGAAAGATGTGTAAGAGACTGTCCAGACAAACCCTGGTTTCATCTGTTGAGCTGCCATCTGTGGGCCAGATGTGGCACCATCTGGCCCACAGAGCTTTTTCTAACATTGCCATGTCAGCAATATCGCATTACCTTCTATATCAGCTTTACAATTCTTCCCATGGACTACTGGATAGGATGCTGGTTTCATTTATCTTTATTTCTTATCCATAGTGCATGGCATGTGCTGTCTAAAATCTGTTCTCTTTTGTTAGTACCTCTTCATGTGATATATGTGTGTGTGTGTGTGTGTGTGTGTATTCCATATATATGGAAATATATGGAAATGAGAATCTGTCGTCAGATGTCTTTCCTCAACTACTCTCCACCTTTTGAGACAGTGTCTCCCACTGAACCTAACGCTTATTAATTTGGCTGGTTGGCTGGCCCCTGAGCTTCAGGGAGTCACCTGTCTCCACTGGCCAACCACACTAGGGTCACAGATGTGCATCGCCACAGTCAGCTTTGGGGAGGGGGCAGCGGTTACTGAGGGCTCAAACTCAGGTCCTAATGCCTGTGCCTGGGCTTTGCCTTAGAAGCAATCTGCCTGCCCTCGTTTGTTCATACTTCTTGGTGTATGGCTAGCTAAGTCTTGCTTGCATTACATTTGAGTGAGACTTACATGTATAAATTAGTGATCAAACTAGGAATTATGCTTCAGAAGAAAATGTGTATACATGCACACACATGCATATATATGCATACATGCATAGAATAAAATACATATAAAAATCAGTCCTCTCTTCCATTTGAAGAATTTAAGGTCTTTAAACTCACAACACCCCTCCCCCCCGATTGTATTCTATTGTCTGACTTTATACTTTACAAAATATGTGGCTTTTTGTAAGCATTCATAGTCTGTAGGGATTTTACCCATTACATTTTACTTATTTGAAGAAATGCTGCTAAGCTGGTTCTTTCTGAGCTTCTTATTTTAAGGAAGAAGTGAATTTTAAATACTTAGTGAGGTAGAAGTTTGAGGCTTATATGTAACAAGGGTCCCTGGCTGTGGTTATGAAGTCAGACAGATATATGAAACGAGCAGTTACTCTCTAGCAAACCTGCCTCCTTGGGGTCAAAGGTCATATTAGGTCATGTATCAACCTGGGAGATTGAGGTGAAGAAACTCATTTGTAGAGAATGTTCACCTTTGAGCAGTTCTCCCTGGCCCAATTGAAAAATGGAAGATAAATAGAGTAGACAATAGAAGCTGATCAAATAAAATCTCAGAGATGAGGATCTCAAATTATAGGTCACATTTTATGGCACAGTAGGGATTTTTGACCTATGGCAAAATAAAAGTTGAAAGTCACAGCAATAACTTTAAGTTAAGACAGAAAGAGAGATCAAGGGCACCGTTGGCAGTGTAGGGGGTGTGAGCACAGGCTCTTGGATTCATTTTCATATTTTCAGACAGTCTTAACATTGCATGTAAAAAATCACCTGTCAGTCACTCTCTCTGTGGAGAAGTGGATAGGGGACCTGTTGTAGTAACAGTGACTACCACAAGTGTGATTTGTTTTCCCCCAAACTAGGAAATGTAACGCCCACTTGTAACATTTTGGAGTGAGTATTTTCATTGCAAAGGGACTTGTGATTGAAATGTTCAGGAACTCCAGAGAATGTTCAGGACAACCGTGAGAGATAAAGCAACTGATCTGAAGGAAGCATGTGGAAACTCTGAAGCACCTTTTAAGGCTTGGGAACCAATCTAGGAGCTGATTCGGGATTTTAATTTAGAAATGGAGAACTATAAGTTGAATCACACATTCGCTTCATCGTATTTAAGAATCAAAAACACATGGAAACTGTAAAGTTAACAGTTAAGTTGTCTGGAGTTTTTTTTTGTTTGTTTGACATTAGGGCTTCTTGCTCAAAACAGATTTGGACTTGCTGCGTGGCACATTCAGACCTCATACGCACAAGCCTGATCCTTGCAAATGTTGAGATTACAGATGTGTGTCAGCATACCCAGTTGATAATATCAACCTTTGGGGAAATTTGTATTTTATATCTAAAAATGTCAAGTTATGTGGAATAAGGAAACTGCCTAAATGGAGTAGTAACGAAGTGATGTAAAGCTAATCTGTAGGACCATTACCAAGCTGTGCACCCCAGAGGCTTGAAGATTCAGATGCTAGCAGCGTCCCCCAACTGCACCATGAGTCAGATTCTCAGCAAGCAAAGGAGAGTTTCCTGGACAAGCCTCCTCCAGTATTACCTAGGAATGCTTAACCGTGTGACTTGCCCTTCTCTGGGCCCCTCTAGTCTGTTCATCTGGATAAACCCATTCTCTCTAAGGGTCCTGTAGTTGACTGCCCAAGTGGGGTGTATTGTCTAGCAAGCAGCCAGAGTGTCAGCATTGATTTCCTTCTCAGTTTTTACCTAGTGATTAAAAAGCAGTCTCTGTGGGCTCTTTCAGCCCTGCCTGGGCACAGGTCCATCTGCACTCCCTTCAGGCAGTCCTCTGGATGTTCTCCAGACTCATACTCCTCACGTCAAACTGCTTCCCAAGTTCCAAGGCACCATGAGCCTCTATATATTCAACAGACGCAGAGTTACAGGTGATAGTGAGCCAACCACTGAGTGTGAACAGAACCCGGGTCCTCTGCAAGTGTAGCAAATGCTCTTAACTGCTGAGCCCTCTCTCCAGGGATGATCTACTTTCCTTATGATGATCAGCCATGTTTAATTATGCATGTGTACCACAGTTCCTATCTACATGGCCACTTAGGTTGTTTCCACAGCTTAGCTGGTGAGATTAAAATGGGCCAACAGTGGAGATAAGTCTTAGATACATGAATCTCAGGTCTGTTGATGATATATATCCAGAAATGACATTTCTCAGTCATAAACAGTTTCTATTTTTTTTTTAATTTTTAAAGATTTATGTTACTTTAAATTATGTATATTTTTAAATGTCTCTGTATGTCTTATGCATATAAGCACCAGTGTCCACAGGAACCAGAAGAGCTTGGTCCCTGAGCTTGGAGTTAGAGATGGTCTTGAACTATCTCTTGACATGAGTCCTCAGATCCAGACCAGGGCACCAGCAAGAAGGGTAATCCATCTTAGTAGCTGTGCTATCCTCTCCAGCACCTAGTGTGTGTGTGTGTGTGTGTGTGTGTGTGTGTGTGTTCTTCACACTATTTCCTGTGATGGTTATACCAATTTACGTTCTTATATACAAAACTGAAGGCTTATATTCTACTTTTGCCAACACTGGTTGTTTTTGAAATGTTCTGTTACACTCATATAGAGACTTGTATGCACACATGAGGAGATCAGAGGACACTGGAAGGTCAGTTCTCTCTTCCCTCCATGTGGGCTCCCATTTGAGCTGGAAGCACCTTTAACCACTGAGCAACCTTTACAGTCCTGGTTTTGCTTGTTGTTAAATAAAAGCCATCCTGACAGATAACCTCTTTGAAGGTATGATTTGCATTTCCCATTGATTGCGTTCCCGATAACCCCCATCTGTGTGTCTCTGTCTGTCTGTCTGTCTGTCTGCCTGTCTCTCTTTTCTGTCTTCTTTCTTTCTCGGTTTAGTTTTGTGTGTGTGTGTGTGTGTGTGTGTGTGTGTGTGTGTGTGTGTGTATGTGTGTCTGGTTTTTACTTTGTTGTTTTTGAGACACGATCTTGCTGTTAAGCCCTGGCTGACTCCAACTTTACAATGCTACTGCCTCAGCCTCTGAGGTGCTGGATGACAGGTGTACATTACTGTACCTGGCCTTAAAGTCCCCTTTCTAATTGGCTGATAATAATGACATTAACACATTCACAGACACAGAGTCCTCCTGATCTAACCACCTCATAGGGGTCCCACCTCCCAGGCTGTTGCATTGAAAACAGGTTTCCAACACATGAGATTTGATTTGGAAAACACATTAAATCAATAGTGGTAGTGTTTGCAGCAACCATGGAGCCTAGAAACATTATAACTTAGATATAATAGATGATTTCTTGTCAAGCAGCTATCTAATGTAAGTGTTTCTGTTTGGAAGAAAGCATAGCTATTTATACCTGCAGTGTTTGCTGACCCACCCCACCTCATGTTCCATGTGAGAAGTGTTTCCTGGCAGCAGAATGAGAAACAATGGGTACAGACAGCAAACGTGCTTCCTGAAACCCTGGGTTACTCATACCTACTGACTGAGGGTCTTCAGCTGCATCTTAGCAAAGGAGAAAGATTTCTGTGAACTGTTACAAGCAGTGTCTACCACAGTTGGTTATGGTACAATAACCATATGATACAGTTTCCTCACAAGAGAGATCCTGGGACTCTGTTCTCTTCAGTGTGAGTAAAAGCTTGACAGACATTGTTGATTCTCCACCTGTCCTAAAGTTCACCCTTCTGTCAGTGAATTCCTTTCATTCCCAGGGACTAGTATGGGAAGATTGACCGTGGCCACCACAGAGCAGGGAGAACGCAGCACTCGGTCATAAGTAGCAGGGATTTAACCAAAGGTGTTTTTATACTTGTGATCATCTTCCATGGGAAATTAGAAGCATGGGAACTGAAGTTACATGGGCTCCCAGTGCTGCTTTCATGATTTGTGTTTGACAATGTATCAGTCACACCATAGGGCAAACCTAACAGCGACTTTTCTTTTATGTCCTGGATTTATCTTTAAAAGCAGTTATTGTTAATACAGTTCTGAAACAGAGAGTCGGTTAAGTAGAAATAATTTGATAGGGATCAATGTACTTTGTAATCAGTAACTTAATTTCTCAAGCCTGCCTCTCAGGAATTTTTTCTTAGATTTCTAGAAATGTTTTATTATTTATTATTCTTCACCCCAGTCCCACTCATCCCCCTCCTGTTGTACCCACACTCTGCCCTTGCAACCTCCCCCAAAATAGAAAACGCACACACAAACAAAAATAAATGAAAAAAAAATAAAGCATAGAAAATATTTCACCATGGAAGCTGTGGTGTGTCCCAGTGTGGTGTGTCCCAGTGTGGTGTGTCCCAGTGTGGTGTGTCCCAGTGTGTCCCATAGTAGACCCCTCTATCTACACATCTACAGTTGCAAATATTCATTGTAATGAGTCATTGGTCTGGTCTGAGGTCCCTGGCTTCTGTGACACCATCAATTGTGGATCTTCACTGTGACTCCTCTTGGTTAGCCTGTTGTTGCCCTGTACCATGAAGACCCAGCAGTTTTGGATCCTTCAGGGCTGGCCCGCTCATACACCTCCAACAGTTCACAGATGATGTAGATTCTGGGTGGGCCAACTCAAAGCCTTGGATCTGGGCCTGAGTGGCAGCTGAGCTGGTCAGCCCACAGGCTCATCTATACCTGTACCACCAGGGCAAACTCTCCAGCTCTGCTCCAGAAAGGCCACCCAATGACCCCATCTGCAGGATGCAGGGTCAGCTCTCATGCTCTCATGCCCTTAGGGTCAGCTCACCCATAGCCAAGTCACCAGAGTCAGCTCTCCTGAGCAGACCAGTCAAGCAGACCAGTCAAGGCACAAGGCCTACTCTCCCAAGGGCTGGAGCTGGCAAGGGGCTGGGCCAACTCTCCAACTCTCACACCCTCTGGACTGGCTCACCTATGACTTCGCCATCAGGGTCAGCTCCACTGTGCTGCCCAGGCAAGGTACAGAGCCCATTTTCCCTAGTGCTATAACCGGTGAGGGGCAGGGCTAGCTCTCCAACTCTCATGACCTCTGTTGACTGCCTTGGCAAGGACAAGAAAGTGAGGGGTCCTTTTTATTTTATGCTTGCCACTGCCTGCCCAGGTTTAACAGTTGAACATTGCTACCATGTCTACCATTACAACCATTCAGAGTTGCTTCCTAAGAATAAAGACAGTTGCTTAACTGAACACCTGTCGTTAAGACTTTTCCTTTGCAATGGAATTTCCATATGGGAGCCCAAAGGCCTCTTGCTGGTAATCCAGCTCAGATTGGTGAGGGAAAACAAAGTGGAACCTGCTTTGCACAAGCCTATGTCTCCGAAGCACAGGGACTCAGAGCTGAGCAGTATAGGATTTAAAACTGCCAGTGCCCCACATGCAGCTGCTGTGAGGCCAGCAGACACTCAGCAGGCTGGTAGCTCCGCAGACCACCCCAGAGCTGGAGCCCAGAGAACCCAAGGTGACATACTGGATCTGAGGACATGGACAGAGCCTTGAGATGCACTGAGGAGAAAGGGCTGCATGTTTCCTAAAGAGGGAACATTCTGTTCAAGGAAGGAGAAGGGCTTCAGCTCTCAGCTCAGGGAGTCTCTGGCCCATGTAAGAAGGCAGCCATGCTGTCTGCTTGGCAATCATTCATGGTTACACAGAACCTGCTCTTCTAATCACTCTGACTTTATTCATAAATTCTAACACCTTTTGCAAATCTTCCTAAATTATAAAAGCAATGTATTTAATTTTAGAAAATTTATAAAATGAAGTAAAATACACAAAATAAGATATGATTGAATGAACTGCTTATTCATGAGTAAGTACTCATCTATGTATTGAAAAATATTCTATTCATTGTTCCCATCCTGATGTTTTTGTAAGATCATTATTTCAAGAATGTTTCCATGTCATTTGAATTTTCAAAATTACCATTTAAGGACATACAGTGTTCTTCTTTATACAGGCATCACAGTCTATTTAACCACAGCCTTATCGTTTCCTCATTTCCTGTGGGTTAATAGCTTAATACAGAGACAGAAAGGTAGGGTGGGTAAACAACCTTCCAAATACTTCATCCCAATTACTAGTGCTCTGAAAGAGGACAGTTTCTACACCTCCGAGCAGGGCAGAGTCCACAACAACAGCTTCTGCCGCATCAAACTATAACACTGTGACAGCCTGTTTATTTGGAGGTTGTTTCTATTTGGCTTCTTCTATGTATTATCTTCTATCAGGATAGAAAACTGAAATTAAATAAAGATGTACACATAAATGTATATACCTGATTTAATATACCTATTATATAATAAATTATATATAATATCTAAATTTATATATAAGTAAATATAAAGATCTATAAACAATATCTGTCAATTAGATGCAAAAGGCAGAGAAAATTGCCTAGCAGTTAAGAGCTAAGTAACTGTCAGCCACTTTCCCTCTTCCTTTTCTGTATCAGATAATCATCAAAGTGTTAACCAAAGGATTTCTTTTTTTTCCTAAAGATACACTAGTCAGATACCGAACTAAGCTGTGAGACCAAATACTAAGAGCTAAAAGCCCATTGATCTAGCATTTGGGTTGCCTTAGCAATGAAATTGGTTTGCACAACTGGGTCTGGTTGATCATGAAGAATTACATTGTTGAAGTGGACACAAATCCTATACTTAGTCATTTGATTAAGTGACCCCCACATTAATGTAATCAGACAAGCAGACAGTTCCCATCACTCTGCCTGGTTACAAGCTGGAGAGCAGCATTGAGGAGCAGTATGCCTTTAAGAAACTATAGGGATTGCACTTTACTGTAGCCATAAGGAGTTAGTGCTTTGCTCAGTGGGGATCTTCTCTGTGTTTTCCCTTCTGTTGTCTATGTGGAAGAGACACAACTTTCTGTTTGTTGCTGAAAACCCTGCATCAAGTTAATTGTGTCTCAGCCTAGCTGGAAGCAGTTATAATAAAGTGGCCTGGAAGTGGACAGGTATATGACACTTTCTCAAAGCCAGCATAAGCTAGGACCCACTTTAAAGCTCTCTTGTACATCTTATCCAGATGTATGGAGGCTGCAGCACTGCATCTCTCTATTTACAGTGAGCCCATTTCACTCAAGCAGCATGTCTGGTGATATACATATGTCTGTCAGTTTGCAAATAAATACAGAATAGCGATTTGGGCTGTCATCACGCCATCCTTAGCATGCCAGTCAAACCTCGTTTTCCTGAACAACCAGTGAGCACATCAAATGCATAATGCCTTTTGCATTGCTGTATTAATAATTAGAAAGCGTGCAGAGTGCTGCTGCACAAAAATACCTCAGCCTTCTTGTTCCTATTGATGGTTAGAGAAAATGAGCACATCTTTTCTCCTGGAAGGAATCTTAAAGGAGCTCAACTGCTTCATTGAATCCTTGCTACTGGGACATGGTTTTGGCAAGCATGGGAATTAGGGCTTTTTGACCCTACCCTGGTTAAGAGGAATCCTCTTACCATTGTAGACTAGCAAATGCCTTGTATACATGTCCTTATAAAGTCATTAAGTGTGCCTGTACTTTGAGTGTGCCCATCTTAGCTCTAGAAAAATGACACCGATACTCATGCCTAACACGAGCTACTGTAAAAACAAACAAAGCATGCCCATCAGCCCAGCAGAAGACACAGAATCCTTTCCATAATGAGAGTGCTAACAGGTCAACACCAGTGAGGTACTTTTTACACAGCCCACAGGGTATGGTCAGCCAAGGGAATTATATTTGCTCTTCTGCATCTGCAGGTGTTTGACAGCTATGCTTACTGTAGAATTCTACTACAAGGGGTATAACCCCAAGTGTGAGAAGCCCAATAACAGACCCATTCTTATCCTCTTTGTGTTTTATTCTTTGCGTAATCTATTCTTTTTCTTCTGGAATAGATTAAGATTTTATTCTTCTTGTGGAATTTGGCATCTGTGTGTTTAGATCTGTATCTGGTTCACTTGTAAGACAGCCTCCTGGTGGGGCAGATATGCATCCAGGGTAAGTGGATTCACATTTCAGCTTTGCCTCTTGTGCTGGTTTGAATACGCTTGGCCCAGGGAGTGGCATTATTAGGAGGTGTGGCCTTGTTGGAGCAAGTGTGTCACTGCTAGTGTGGGCTTTAAGAACCTCATCCTAGCTGTCTGGAAGCCAGTCTTCTCATGTCAGCCTTTGGATAAAGATGTAGAACTCTCAGCTCCTCCAACCCCA
Organism: Rhynchomys soricoides; assembly: GCA_019843965.1. NCBI lineage: Eukaryota > Metazoa > Chordata > Mammalia > Rodentia > Muridae > Rhynchomys > Rhynchomys soricoides. The sequence continues at coordinate 11,677,706 of JADRCH010000028.1, read as the reverse complement.
CATCTGCCTAGACACAGCCATGTTCCCACCTTGATGATAATGGACTGAACCTCTGAATCTGTAAGCCAGCCCCAAATAAATGTTGTCTGTTATAAGAGTTGCTTTGGTCATGGTGTCTGTTCACAGCAGTAAACCCTTAACTAAGACACTTCTCAACAGCCTTGGGAAGAATTACTTAAACTCTCCTGTCTGTGTTCTTCCTTCAGAATGGAGAGGGCAATAACACTTCCTCCTTCCTAGAACATAATCCATACTGAGTAAACATGGGCAAACTGCACAAGGTGTTGTCTGTCATACAGTTAGCTCTAGGCAACCATGTGATACAGATTACAGCTCTCAGTATGAAATCTGTGTGTAATCAGAAGCTGGCCCTGTAGATCTTTGCTTCTTCCCTGTTGTAGTTTTTCATCTGTTTTCTTTATACTTCTCCTTTACCTCTCCAGCCTTACTGCATTTAAAAAATGTGTTACTGTTATATAATTTTCAAGAAATAATCCCTAGTCTCAGAATCATTTCTTTGTCCTTATCCTGTAGATGATAATTTAGAAATATGTTGGCTGGTGCTTTGTGAATCATCTCTATCCTTCCATATCAGATCTCCAACAGGTTTGACTGCTCTCTTACATTTTGCAGGTTTTATCAAATGTTGATTGCTCCTTGATCTCACACAGATGTTTAAGAGTAGATAGACAAAATTCCTAATTTGGGACATGGATAGGAGATCCAGTTTAGTAAATCTAAAGAGGAACAGTTCTACCTTATGAGCCCTTAAACACTGCAGTGCAACCATGACCTTTGTTCTAAATGACAATGGCCTCTACACAAGCTGTGGTCATCTCTTTCCTGGATTTTTACAAAAAACTATGCACTCTGTCTTTGAGAGTAACTGCTTTCTTTTAGCACTTTGCCCATGGCAGGAGGAGGAGGGAAGAAGGTTGATTATTCAATCATAGATGTTTTCCTTTCTCTTTGAGACTAGGGCTCCCTTTCTGCTCAAGCTGACTTCAAACTCATAGCCTCCTACGTGCTATAGGGAATGTGCCAACACCTTCAGAGAATCAGTTTTCCTGGTTTCACCCTAGTAAGTGCAATGGCATGCCTCATCTCAGCTCTCCATGCTACCTCAGCCTCAACAGAGCAAGGTTGTCATAGCCACCATGTAGAACGCTCTGCAATCACACACCATTCCAGACTCTTGCTGCTTCTCTTCTGCCCTGTCTCTTCATCTGCCTTTTGTTTTCAACAACAAAGCATTTTTTCTCTACTGTGTTTCCATTTGTCTTTCCATTTGCACTTTTTTTCATATTTTATTTACATTTCAAATGATTCCCCCTTTCCAGATCTCCCCTTTGGAACCTCCCCATTCTCTCTGCCCTCCCCCTGCCTCTATGGGGATATTCTCCCACCCACCTCCCCACCCCACCCCACCCACACCATCTCTCCTTGACTTTCTCCTATACTGGGGGATATAACACCCTCAGGCCCAAGGGCCTCTCCTCCCCCTGACGGGTAACAAGGCGCTCCTCTGCAGTCTTTGTGGCCAGCACTATGGGTCCCTCCATATGTCTTCTTTAGTTGGTGGATCAGTCTCCAGAAGTGGATCTTGAAAACATCATTCTGAGCAAGGTAACGCAGTCACCAAAGAATGAACATGGTATATACTCACTGTTAAGTGGTTATTAGCCTAAAAGTTTGAAATACCCAAGAGTCACTTTGCAGGAACAGTAGGGCTGAGTGCGAGGTCCCAGATGGAGGGCTCGGAGAAGGGACTGAAGGAGCCGAGGGAGTGTGCAGCCCCAGGGAGGCAGCAGCACTGGCAACCCCTGACCCCCCATAACCCCTGACCCCCATTTGCATTTTCATATTTTCCTTTTCTCCCTTTAGCTCAGCATTTATCAGGGTGAGAAGAAACACCAAGAGATTAAAAAGTGCTTTTAACTCTCATTTTCCTCACTTCAAGTTCTGACGTACTTTTAAAATATGTGCATATATAGCACATATGTAAAATTAACACAGTATCATCGTAGCTGGCATCCAGTAATAGAACTAATTCTTGACAAGTATGAGCAGTCCGATGAGACAATAGATCACCATCTTGTCATTTCCCTGGAGGATTCACTCCATGCCAGCCATTCTACCTTGGCTTCCATTTGACATTGCATGTGTCAGGCATGGCACAGGTGGGCATCACAGTCAGACATCACAAACAGACTGATCATGTGTTCCCTCACAAGCTCTTGCCTATCTCTAGCCCGTTGTCTAGTTCTTTGCTTGGTGCTGAGGCTAGAGAAAAATTATAGAAACATGGTTTCTGCCCATACGTTATCCAGAGACAAAAGCTAATATTTAAGGAGCTCCTTTCCAAGCTATTACAATATGAAAAAATGTTAAATAGGAGGAATGCACGAGTCTTGACTATGCCAATGGTGCAGGTCAACACTCACGAAGTTGCTGCAGGTATCTATGAAAATTTTAAAATAATAAAGTCATGTTTTTAAAAATCAAGGGAAAAATGAAAATTGTTGCAAAAATAAGTCCAAGGCAAAATGTGCATGACACAAATAAATATGCAGATACAAGTAAGATAGGAAAATATTAGAGAAAAAGGAATGCACACAGAGATTTTAGAACTCAGTCCTGTAAGTTGTTAAAGGTTCAGTGATCAGTATATTGAATCAATGCAAGGTTACCTGCTTCTTTGTTTATTTTGTATTGTTGGTGAGAAGTCCATACACTGATTTTTTAAATAAAGTCAAAAGCCAAAAATCCCAAAGCCAGGATATTTTTAGAAACAGAAAACCATAGGTATGTTCTCCAGAATTCATGTAGTATAAATTAAGTCAGTGGAACATCTGTGCAGAACTAGGCCCTCCACCCCTCAAGAACAAACAAACAAACAAACAAACAAATAAAAACTTGAAAGCCTTGCAAAGGATGTGATAAAGACTCATCAGAGAAAGAATGCGACACAAACAACAGCCTTTGGTGTCCAAGAAGCCCCTCTAGTGTGTTGACCTTAGTATACAAGCACACCGGTTAACTCAACAGGAACAAGAAGAGGACAGAGGATATTACATAAGAGTGACAATGAACAAGGTCCCTGAGGAGAAGAGGCTACAAGAGGACAATGGGCTGAAAGTGTAAAAAAGGAAAGGTTTATTTTCCAGGTCCTTTACTGAGTTTCCCCAATTATCTTAAGTGAGAACCTGGTTAACTTGACCCCAACAACACTGGAGTGTGGACAGACCCTGCACACTCCCTGGAGACTATCATTCCAGAAGCTGTTTCTGTGACTCCATTGCCACTATCTCCCCTAATTAAAATGTTTACCTCCTCAGATAATGAAAAACAGCTTAAGGAAGTGATACTGCGTCTGGTCTCAGGGGAGGGGTATTTCATAGATCAAATACCTATCATGAGATGCTAGTCTTCGTGAAGGGTCTTATATAGTAACAGCTGTGGAGGGAAGAGTGTCGCTCAAAACCCAATGACTCAGAGGGGACTTAATAACATAAAGAAAGTTACAGAGCTTGCAAGGTAAAGAACCAGAATTCACCACAGTACATGCACTTCAGACACAAGACCCAGAGGCCCTTGAACTTCAGCATCGAAGGCACCATGCAAACTTCCAAAGGAGGGAAGCAACCAACAATGCTCTACAGCTATGTTGCCTATGAACCGCAGTGAGCAGCATGACACCACAATAACACGGGGTACAATACCGCCACATATAACAGTAACCAACAGCTCTCTAATAGGCCTGAAGACCCACTCACTAAGAGGAAAGCCGTGCCTGGTACTGGAAACCTACCCAACTACCCAGGGCTATGAAGTCATAGATCTTGGAGGTCTCTGATATACTCTAATGTATCTAATGATATATACGTCCTTATATCCACAGATAAGTGTAGGCATCATTAAGGAAACTTCTTTTTTCCAGCATGCAAATATATTATAATCTCAAGAAATGAAAAGAATGAAAGTGAAAGATATTCCAACTCATAGGCGGTCTCTCCTTGGCTGACGTCTTAAAGATCAGCATTCTGTGAGAGTTGGAGGGGCTGTGTCTGTGGGATAGCCTTGGGTAATGTGCTTGTTGTCATTACTTTCTTGCCTTAGACACAAGAATAAGAGTCCTTCACTTGGGTGTGGTGGTAAGGAAGAAAGAATTCGATGAAGAAGTGGCACCTGGCATTTTAATACCACTGATTAATGATTATGAACCACAACATAATGAAAATAACTGTCTCTAAGTCACGTTCTCCAGCTTCTGGAGAGGATTTTGTAGTATCTAAAATCTATTTACATGTGTTTTCATTTTTAAAAATTTCAAAAATTAAATGAGAACAAGCTTTAAATAAGAAACTTTAGACACTATTTTATGCATTTGCACCTAAATTTTCCAGACTCCCAGAAACTCATCAAAGACAAAGAGAAATGACCTTGTGGTTTTAAAAGCTGTAGATCATCTAGAAAGCAAATTGCCCCATGTGAGTAATAAGGACTTGACTAATTGTTTTGAGGATCCTTAATTGCCTGCTGTTTATCAATATAATTTAATTGCCAGGGCACAAGTTTGTGATATAAATAGAACCAGTCCTATTTTGTGAGAAGTGATGTCATCTTTGCCTTCACAATAGATAGTTTAAAAGACAACACTCTTGCTATTTGGCCTTGACACTGACACTGGAAATAATACCAAATACAACTGACCTTCATTCCTGTTTTCTGTGTGCAAAACACAAGAGCATCAGCTCATCTGTCTTCTTTTAGTTTAAAAGGAAGAGGGCTGCTGGTTTGTGTAGCAACCCATGAGCCAAATAGAAAGACATAGGTTTGTATGGTCCCTGCATATGAATGACACACTGATTTGTGAAGCATACATATTTTAGGAGTTGGATTAGGGAGAGAATGGAGTGGAAATAAGTACAATCAATCACTGAAATTCTCAAAAAAAATGTTTTAACAGGGGTAAATAGAAATAAAGTATAGACAGGGCTCATTTATGTACAGATGCTGCTAAATATTGACACAGCTTTACTCAGAGTTTGGAGTTATAGCAGAGAATATCTGCTGTTATAAATAGTGAAGAGTGTGTATATCACTCATATGCCTGATTCTGTACTAATCTTGGATTTTACAATGAACCATTTGTCACTTTCTGAAAGGGCCCCTTGAGTGGCAGTGATGTAAGTCATTTTCAGCTCGATGCCTCTGGAACCCACGAATGGTGGGAGACACTGCAGAAAATCTAGTCTCCAACTGCAAACCTGGGGGAGAAAGAGCAAGTCACCATCACATGATGCTTATAATTTTTCACGTGTTGGCTTGTTTTTAACGACTGTTTTAATATGGCTGTGCTTTCTGGGACAATCTGTCCTCAGTGGCACCTCTCATTTTTATTGTCTAAGCATGCTTTGCTCTCTGGAGTGTGAATGATACTCATAATTCTTTTTATGTAAACATTTTTGGGTTTTATAATCTGTATGTCTTGAGGTAGCTTGGTAATTCTCTCACTATATAATGTTCTAAATGTAGATGTGAAAAAGTTTTAACTGTCCCTGGTGAATCAGGGAACTAGTTCCTTAGAATGCAAATGTAGTAACAGATTTTTGTAAGATTGATGTTTAGTGTTTTCTATGCTATCCCTATACAGTACAAAATTAAAATTGTAAGACCAAATCATATGTATTTATACAACTAACATTCTGCCTCCTTTAATTAATTTTACAGCTCGTTTAAAACTGTTCATTAGCTCTTTAAATAAGATAGGGCCTCATACCTAGGCTAGGCCCAAACTCACTATGTAGATATTGATGACCCTGAACTTTTGATGCCCCTGCATCTAAACCCTAAGTGCTCCAGTCACAAATCTTTGCCACCATGTCTGTTTATAGAGTCCTGGACTCAAGTTGAGGGCTTTTACATGTCAGATCAGCACTCTTCCAATTCAAATACCACCCCAGGAAGCATGGCAGTTCTTACATCAACCAAAATAATATTTGTGTCTCCTAAGATTTGGTGTTCATTGTATATTTCATTCAACTGGATCATGTAATGTAATGTTAAGTGTGTGTGTGTGTGTGTGTGTGTGTGTGAACTTTATGTCCTCATTTGTTTGTAGACAAGCATACTAAATTCATAAATTACTAACCAAGTTTCATATTCTTTTACTAAAATATTATTGAGCACCTAAAGATTGCACACTATCAATCAGCTTATAGACAAAGATGTACTTATTTTAATTAAGTATCTGGCCATTCTCTAGTAATACCTTCAGTATGATGTGCATGCTTTGGAAATACACGCACACTTTCACTTTCTGTTGACTCTAATCCACAAATAATCAAGTCTAGTATGATATCTGGCCTCTCTGGCCTTCATTACTAACTGACTAGAGCAGTCCCAAGTTCTGTAACAGACTCAGTGGCAGCCATGCCCCACAGCTTGGGGCTTCACATCTAATCAGTGCTGCATAGGCTTCAGTGTCTTTAGATTCCTCTTGGTGGTGTGTCAACCATGGTGGCCCTGGATGGGATGTGGAGGTCAAGATGATACTGAGATACCCTCTCACTCCTGCTAGGATGGCTGAGGTCAGAGACAAAAGGTGGAGTGTGTTGATGGAAGTGTGGAAGAGAGACAGCACATGTATACCATTGGTAGGTGTGCCCAGCTGCCATTATGCAGATAAGACGGAAGCTCCTCAGAATGTTCGAAATGGAACCTAGTGGATGCGTGGGTATATTCCCAGGAAGTGCAATAACCCAGAACCCCATTTGCTGCACATAGTTTCAAAAGGAATAATATAAAAAGTCACATGTGAATGAATGGATAAAACCACATACGCAAATTTGCACCACTGAAACCATTCATCCATAAAAGGCCTGTCATTGGGTCATGACATTACAGTGGAGTATTCAAATTACTGGCAATATTCTGCATTCTAGAAAATTCTAAGAGATTAACACTTCTCACCACACGATGACAACCATAGGAACATTCGGCACATATGACATTTGATAATTGAACAGATTTCACCATTCTCTAATGAATAACTATTTCAATATGCTGTATAATAAATACCTATTATTTTTTATATTTAATAAAAATGTAAAATGTGGTGACTTGAACCGAATAGCTGGTTTTCCTTCTGAATCCTGAATGGTGGTGAGCACATCGTACTGAGCCACAGCATACAGTTTATAAATTGAGTCACATTTTAGATAAAGCAGAGTGCTTTGTTATATAAGAAATTACTGTGCAACCCCCCTTGAAATGTGAACGAGTGCATCCTGCTCAGTATTGCTGCTTTCAAGCTTCCTAATTTTGGTCATGTTCCTATAACATATATATCAATACTTACCTGAGGCTGCTCCTTTAATTTCTCTCTTTTTTTAGATTTAAGTTCTATTTCACCTCTGTTTTTATGATTATCCTTTGCCGTAAATGGAAATAATTGAGAAAATAAGTGCATAGCCATTAAAATGAAGTATTTGTGTTCTGCTACCCATAAACCACATCGATGGTGGCAGATATATCGCACGCTGGGAAACCATGCTCTGTGTGGCTGTACATTCAGATTTTCATAAATTCGATCTTGTAAATGTAATTTACATAGATGATAGCTCAGTAATGGCAGAAGCCACATGTGCCTTGTATATCCATTTTATCCTCCAGCACTTACTTGCTGCCATACAACAGGTATTAAGTAATTAATATTGAATTAAATTAATAAATGGGTCATATATTCATATACATATACATATATATATATCCATTCTCTAAAGAGCTATATGGCAATGATTTAACAAGAAAACAATGCTCAAACTGTATGTGACAATATACCACAGTAGCCAATGTTTGAATCCTTAGTCTTCAGAGTAGGAAGAAATGTAATCAACAGCATTTCTATTAAATGTCAAAGACTCAAAGAGCATGCCAGTGCGCAGATGAAGGCAGTACGCTGTGGTTGGGGGTGGGGGGGGAGGTGGTGTGTAGGAGGGGGCGGTGCCTATGGATGGGGGCGGTGCCTATGGATGGGGCAGGGTACGTGGGCACTATGGTGTGGAAAGGAAAGAGGTTGCACATAGGAGTGGGTGTGGTGACTTGAAAATGGGTGACAAGAGGAAAGACATGTGGAAATACATACCCATCTCATCTCACAGGGTGAGCAGACCTTACAGTCATGTAACTCAGGAAGACGGGATGGACTGGAAGACTGCATAGGCAGGACAGGTGCAGAAGGGCTACTTTAGCCAAAGAGTTGGACAATGACTATTTTTAAGAGTTCAGCTTTCTCAGAATTCAAGACTCTAAACACCCGCCCTCCCCCGGCCACCTTCTTCAAGTGAGCATTGCTTCTGAAGCTTAATTCTCAGCCTGCTTCCTTCTTCTGTGCCCATAAGAAATGGCAGTTTCCCACACCATCTCTGTTAGAAGAAAAGACCAGTTAAAGCTGAAGTAAGTGCAAGCAGCCAGACTCCTTTGACATCAGAAGTTCCTCAGCTGGTGGAGCCCTGAATTACAAAGAGGCTTTTTCTAGACCCAGCAGGCCTAGATGGCTGCATGGCAGGAAGGCACTAGTTAGCTGATTTGGCCATCAACCTTTATTTTGCTGGTAAGAATTTTTGGTGGCAGTAACTGATTCTTGGATAAAAGAACCACAGAGATAAACACATTATATTATAAAACAATGCTAAAATATTAGCACAGTATGAAATTTCTACTGTTGGTCCAGTACCTCATTCACCTGAGGGGATGTTCTGTGTTTAGTTTCACGGGAGGAACTCTTACCAAGTAGCAAATGAGTTAGAACTGATTGTTAAAAGGTATTTATGCAATGCATTAGCAACTCTATCCTTTTCAAAGTTGAGTAGCAGAGCTGGGCATGGTGCTGTCCTGCTGACTCCTGACACTCAAAAGACAGAGGCAGGAAGATCATGAGTTTGAAGCCAGCCTGGGCTATGTCACATAGTCCCAGCCAGTCTGGGCTATGAGGCACAAGCCCAATCAATAAATAGAATTTAAATGAGTGCAATAAAAAAGGAACAACAGAGAACAAAAGAGAAGCAGAAACTGCATCCTGGTACCAGAGCACTTATCTAGGATGCTAAAGGCCCTGGATTTTAGCCAAAACCCAAAGTAACAAGGCTAGCATATGAATCTACAAGTTTGTCATTACTGAGACTGAAATAGGCATACGTTCTGCTAACCAAGTAGACAAAGAGGAAGGACTTGGAAAATCAGTCAGCCATCCTTCAACAGGAGAGTACCCTTATGCCTGATCACATGCTGTAACCACCATGTGCCACAAACCTAGGAAGCACATAGGAAGATTGCCTGCCTGGGAAGACAGAATCTCCCTCTATAGCTTGAGGCTACCAAGATGTGGGTAGTAGGTATTTGTGGATACTCTCGGCAGCCAAGGTGAGGTAGGGCTATTAGATCAGATCATCTAGCTAGATCCCAGTCAAGCCGACAGAGCCGGGAAATCAGGAAGTAATGAGGAAGTGGGCATATTTTGTATGGCAATCCTCAGGATCATTTCTCCCCTTACAAGCAGAGGAGGAGACCAGGGAGTCATGGGATTGTTCGGTCTTTCTCAGCCTGAATAGAAAAGGGCTTGAAGCAGAGGGGAATGCTAAAATACCTGTGATAGAAATCTGAAATCACCCAAGCTCCATTTGTGTCCGTTTCTGCCTTAAGTCCCCTTGTATGTGAACACACATGTGAATGTAAGTTAGATCCCCATAACTTGGATTTGATTCATTATTTTCATGTGTTCAACATACTATATTTGTAGGGCATTTTTAAAATTTCAGTTTGAAGTCATAAATGGGCACACCCGGAACACATGCTTGAAAACGCGACTCATGACACTGTTGTCGTATCTACTGAAGATGAGTTGTGTATTTTGTCAGGGTAGCTTATACCTATAGCAATCATAATGATTAAAAAAAAAAATAAACTCTCTTAAAGCAACGAAAACATTTTCTTGCTCATGTTATCTGCTTATCCTAGGCAGTGTTGTGCAGTGTAGCATACACCCTGCCCTACTCATTCATAATTTAGGTTGGTCTCTGGAGCCTCTGGAAATTGCTAGTTCTTGTGATGTGGATGTAGAAGGGTACATGTGAGTCATGCACCGCACCATAAAAGCTCTGCCCGGAAGTGCTGAGTATCACCCCGAGGTGACTGAAGAAAATCACATGCACACTCTTAATCAGAAATGACTGAAACCCCGCCATCCTAGGATGTATCAAGTTTGTCTGGGAATACGGTGAAACTCACAGACTACCACAGATGGTTTTTACCTCACAGCTGAATCAATTGTAATAGAGAAGACACCTTCTAGATGTTTCTCTGGTTACTATCAAATACCACTACATTCCTTATGCATAGCTTTTGACTACTAAGTGACCGTGTTGATCTTATTCTTTCTCAGTTTCAAGGTTTGCTGGCATTAAGAGTTATAGTAGCCTCCCAGCAGAATGTTCTAGAATAGACCATTCTTTAAAAGATTAAAGCAACTGTGTAAAATCATCCTTTTGATTTCTTTGTCCAACAGACATTGATGAGTGCTCTGAGGGCTTCGTTCAGTGTGACAGCCGTGCCAACTGCATCAACCTGCCTGGGTGGTACCACTGTGAGTGCAGAGATGGCTACCATGACAATGGGATGTTTGCGCCAGGTGGAGAATCTTGTGAAGGTCAGTAAAGAAGATGTAGGGACCCAAGAGAATGGGTAGCCAGAGGTGATGTGCCATGAGCCCGGTGCTAGGCTGCTCCTGTGGCAGAGTAAGAGTGAATGTTGAATGTTGGAGACCAATGATGTGGGCTCTGTTCTAAGAACTGAGTGTCTTATAGGACTGGAAAGTTCAATCCGATTACACTCAGCAATTAGCCGTTAGTATTGGGTTATTTTCAGTGGACCGAGAAACAGCACTGCCAAGTTCCCCTACCAAGAGGTGGCTTTACAAACCAGGCACAGCAAGCTGAGTGCCAGGGAAATGACAAAACTGTGCCATCAAAATTCATGGCACAGGAAGAAAAACCAAAGCAAAACTCCAGAAATGCTTCTTCTTCTTCTTTGGTATTTAAAGCTCTGTAGGGCAATTACCTTCTAGATAATGGGCCTAAGATGCATAGTACAGTCCTTCCAGAACCTAACACCTAGATATTAAGATGTCTGGCATCCTTGTTACACACAAGGTTCATGCAAGAAAAGTAACAGACTTGTGTGGTGGTTCTAGGCTTCCAGAACTCTGCCAGCAGCAACAGAAGGATTCCTCGACTGGAAAGAGGAGCACTCCAGATTTCACATAGGAGGAGGGAGCACATCCAAGATTTCACATAGGAGCAGGGAGTACATCCAGAGTTCAAGTAGGAGGAGAGAGCACATCTAGATTTTTACAGAAGGATGGAAAGGTTGTTGTCTTACCCAGGACTGAAATTTAGTGTTTGTTAATAATCCCTTAAACTGGTACCAGAGCTTGCTTTGCAGCTAGGATTACCCCACAGTGAGGATTTCCAGCCTTTGCTGAATCAAGAACCACAGATTACAGTCATAGATTAAGCTGTTATTTTCCTCACACTCTCTATATAAAATCCTTTGTTTGTATCCCATAATACTTTATTAAAATTTACTTTTTAAAGATTATGCAAAAAGAGCTGGAGCAATGGCTAAGTGGCAAAGAGCCTTTTCTGCTCTTGTAGCACACCCATGCCTGGCAGCTCATAACTGCCTATGACTCCAAGACCAGGGGACTAAATACCTCTTTCCTCCGTGAGCACATACAGACACATGCGTATACTACCCCTAAACACACATGTACAATTTAAAAAAAAGAATAAATCCTTAAAATATGCAAAAAGCATGATCATAAACTGACTAAAACTAATGCAAGCTGTCTTAGAAAGAGTTTTACTGCTGTGAACAGACACCATGACCAAGGCAACTCTTATAAGGACAACATTTAATTGGGGCTGGCTTACAGGTTCAGAGGTTCAGTCCATTATCATCAAGGTAGGTACATGGCAGCATCCAGGCAGGCATGGTGCAGGAGAAGCTGAGAGTTCTACATCTTCATCTGAAGGCAGCTAGCAGAAGACTGACTTCCAAGCAGCTAGGATGAGGGTCTTAAAGCCCACCTACACGGTGACACAGTTCCTCCAACAAGGCCACACCTATTCCAACAAGGCCACACCTCCTCCAACAAGGCTATACCTACTCCAACAAGGCCACACCCACTCCAACAGGACCACACCTCCAAATGGTGGCACTCCTTGGGCCAAGCACATACAAACGGTCACATAAGCATACAGCAGTGTAAGAGAAAGAACAGTAAAACCAACAAACCAGACAACTTCATGAGTAGAAAAAATGATTTATAGGAGCTCAAACTGCCAAAGCTGTCCCTCAGCGGGGTGGGGTGGGGGTCAGAGAATCGAGGGAACGGCAAAAAGGGGAGGAAAGCCTTGCCAGTTTCATGGGGTGCAGGTTGAGGCGGGAGTGTAAAGTCACAGCAGCCTGGTGGTTAGACTGGAAGAAGTAGTGGAAGACAGAAGCCGAGAGCCAGGGATGCAGCCATGGGGCTGTGATCTGTTTGAGTAACAGCGAGCTAAATGCCCACTGCAGGCAGAGTGGCTGTGGGCAGGGATAAGGGAAGTACTGGCTTATCCTGACCAACAGAACCCCACTTGTCAAGGTTTCTAGGGAATGCTGACTCTAGGCAGCAATCCTCCTATCTACCTGGTGAGAGTCCAGTCCAGGATCAGCCCAAATGTCATTTAGGACATTGTCAGAAGCATCACTGTCTTTTGTGGCCCTCTCTAGACCTGACTAGCAGGATAAAGATTAGCTCTGAACTGCTCCTTCCCCATCATTTTCACTGATCCTCAGGGATAACCTGGTCTCATTTTACCTGCTACCATTGCATACTTTGTTCATTTGAACAGGAGAAAACATGCCCTTGTATCTCACAGATGTATGAGCACATGTTTCAAGTGGGGTGTTGTCTTAGCTACTTTTGTATTACTTTGAAGTCACCATGACTGAGGCAACACCACGTTCATGTTCCTCTCTTGGGCCTCTTCCCTAGCCCAGACTCACAGATCTCATAGCCTCTGAGGTATCTCAGCCGGGATTTCTCATGGCATCTCAGATCTAATGAGGCTACATCACAGCCCTTTATTTACGCCAAGATTTACAGGTCCCGGAGCAGGGTTTCCAGGCCTTTGTCTTGGACTCATCCTTTCTTTACACATTGAGCATCCAGCAGATGAACTCATTTCTGATTTCACTGTATCATGTCTCTAAACACATTCATTCAAAATTCTAAAAACCCAACACTCCCATCAGCCCTGCAGTTACCAAGGTGGCCTGGAGTCTCTCTTATCTAGGCTGTTTACTGCAACCTTCAGGCTGTCCTCCCCTCTTCTCCTCCTGACTCCCTAAGACCTGTGTAACACTCAGAATGATCCCTAAAAGGCTGAAGTCAGAGCATGTTACCCCTCTGTATACGCTTCTGGAACCTTTGATCTCTCAGAGTAAAACTCTGACTCTGACAGAGTTGATAAGGGGCTACCTGGTGCATGCTCTCAGCTATCTGGACATTTTAAACAAACACACCAGAGGAATTCCTTTACACTAGCTCTTTGCTCTCCATGGAATGCCTGCTCCCAACCTCACCCCAGGCTTTTCTTTAACTCAGATATCCTCACAAATGTTTCTCCTGGACTTTCTGTTTGAAATTGCCTTTAACTTCAGACAATCTGGTCACTGGCCCTGCTTTACTTTCCTCTAAAGAAATAAGCAGTTCTCCTGGAGTCATAATCTATGCCCCTTTGCTTGTTTGTTTGCTGACTGTTTACCTTAGGATGCAAGCTCCTAGGTTTCGTTTGATTGACAGATGCTAGATCAGCAACCAGTCCTGGAGCAATGTAGAGATCATGATAGATAATATATTGATTTGCCCACTGACTCTGACTAAGATGGGAAATGGGGAGATAGTGTGATGGCAGCATTGTCAACTTGATATAATCTAGAACTGCCCAGGCAACGAGCTTCTGGGCACGCCTGTGGAGGGTTATCTTGATTAAATCACCTGAGGTGGGAAGTGCCATGTGGTAAGGGTATCACAGTCCCGTTAAAAAGGGTGGGGCAGGAGCTCTACACAGCATCCATTGCTCTGCTTCCTGACTGTGGATACAATGTGCCCAACTCTCTCAGGCTCCTGGTCCTATGAGTTCCCTGCCACAGTGGACGATCACAACTCAAATGAACCCTTTCCCCCTCGAGCCACTTTTGTCAGGGTATTATATCAAGCAGCAGAAAGAGAAACAGCCATGAAGAGGAGAGAGAGGAAGTCTTTTAAACTGAAGCATATTAGGCATATAATTTATATCAGAATTAAACATGGGTATGAACTATAGTATAGATAAATATTTAACATATTAAATAGACATACTGTTCAAACAAAAACTAGCAAGTACAGTCTTGATTTCAGAAAGTAAAAAGATAATTATGCATTAAAATAAAGCATGATAAATGGAAGACGTCACAATAAAGGGATCTCAGATGCACAGAAATGCCTCTCAAGGAAAACCCACAAACATAGAAATTTTTATTTGAAAGCATTATTCTGGAAGCCGATTCTACTATTATTGATCAATAAAATTTATAGCATTTCTTAGAAAACTGTACCATTCACTCCAAAGGGAGGAGTTTCTGGAGGAGTGCTTCAAAAGAGCCAACCTGCAAAGTTTAAGAAACAGACCAGAAGTCGCTGCAGCTGCCCATTTTCTGCAATTGGAGTGATTTGCAAAATTGTAATATTAGTATTCGGAGAAATTCTGTTTTAAGAGTGTGGTTACATCCGTGAAGGAGCCACTTTTCTGTTGCTTAAAAAAAGAAAAAAAAAGTGGGAAGGGATCATTTCAAATTGGAGAAGCCAGAGCAGTGCCTTTGCAGCTACTCTGGTGTGGGATTCGCACTCGGAGGCATGAGTCAATGGCTGAATCACTGTGCTGCTTCTTAGGCTGTAGTTATGTCCATCAGGTATGTGATCACAGCTGTATAAATATAAATATAAATCTTTTGCAGTTCTTCCCATCTGTCTTCGCAGTTCAGTCTTTCTTCCCAGATGACACACTGAAATGTCACTTTTCTACTCCATGCCATCATTTCTCCTATATCTGCATTTTTGAGAAATGGGAACACAATCCAGTATTTTTCCATAAAATTATGTATCTTATACTTATTTGCCCGCATTTTTGTCCTTTTTAAGCTTCTAAACAATATTCAAATTTGGCGGTTCGGTGAAGCTTGAAGTATTGTGTTCAAGCCTAATATCACACATTATTTATTTAACAATAAGAAGAGACAAACTAAATGCATTTGGTTCAACCCACCAAGTAAATATTGAATATATAGACAGCTGCGCTGGAGGATGCTGTGAGCTCTCAACAGATAAAGAGTCCGTGAGACAGGGTGGAAAGTGTTGAGAAAACTCTTTTTTTTTTTTTTTGGTTTTTCTAGACAGGGTTTCTCTGTGTAGCCCTGGCTGTCCCAGAACTCACTCTGTAGACCAGGCTGGCCTTGAACTCAGAAATCAGCTTGCCTCTGCCTCCCAAGTGCTGGGATTAAAGGCGTGCGCCACCACTGCCCGGCGAGAAAACTCTTAAACATAACATAAAAGATGCATTATGCAGAAGAGGGAGGGAGGGAGGGAGGGAGGGAGAGAGAGAGAGAGAGAGAGAGAGAGAGAGAGACTCCTTCCCCCTTCTGCATTAAGGAAACCTTCTCAGAGTGCTTTGTTCCGGGACAGTATTAAGCACAATGAAATTACTGATATAAAAAGGGTGTGATTCTAGGAAATACTTTCAGTGTCTGCTATGAAATCTGGATGTCAGCCGGGCAATGGTGGCACACAACTTTAATCCCAGCACTTGGGAGGCAAAGGCAGGTGGATTTCTGAGTCCGAGGCCAGCCTGGTCTACAGAGTGAGTTCCAGGACAGCCAGGGCTACACAAAGAAACCCTGTCTCGAAAAATCAAAATAAATAAATAAATAAATAAATAAATAAATAAATAAATCTGGATGTGAGTCTGATACACTAAGTTTGAAAGGGTCTTGGTCCAGTCCTGTCTCATGAGTGCCAGACCTATGTAGTATCCAACGTCATGCAGAAGCCCAGAGGAAATCCAACAACAGATCCCGAACAGAGTGTGTTCTTGCTGTCCTCCCTAGCCCTTCTTCCATTCCCTAGTGATTCAATATTCTTGTTTCTGTATCGCAGCAACCACATTTTCTAAGACTGGAACAGTCTTGATTTGTCCTCTCCCCAAACTTAAAGCAGAAACGCAGTCACGTTTGTCTTTTGGAACCTCTCACTGTGCATTCCCTAGGGTAGCTTTGTGCTGAAGAGTCAAACCTGGGTCCGGACTGCCTGGTTTCCATCCAGGCATCTGTACCTTCTTGACAAAGAACCTCTGGAAAGTTTTACAGCCCTTCAAGCCTCAGTCTCCTGGTCTATAAACTTAGGGCTTCCTTGCCACTTCACCCACTGGCATAAGGACCAAATGAGCTGCCCATGGAAAGTCCTTGGGACCTCACACAGCAACGGTCTCACAAGTCTGCTTAGACTGTGTTCCTTGCCTGGATTACTGAACCAGCCAATTCACTGATCTCTTTGCTTCAAACTCTAATCCACTCAAAGCCATTTTCCAAAATGAAGTCACAGAAATCTTCCTAAACTGGAAATCTGCATTTACTCAAAATAACGTATCATTGCCTTTGTAAAGGTGTTTAAATTCCTTACCTTCTCCTTTCTTGTGGTGAACATGGCTCTCCAGCTATATGGCTGCTTACACTGCCCTCACATTGGACACTCCATTCTCATGAACACACCTACTCTCCCATGCCTCTAAACCACACACCTTCAAACATATTGAAAACACTTTAGCTCCTTTTTTGTGTGATTGAATATCACCCGCAAATATGCTTGTTATGCATAGAAGATATAAATGAGAGGAAGTGAGCTTACTCCTGCAATCGTGAGCAGAGCCAAATGCTGCTGCTGACAGAATACGATGAGACCAAGATGTGACCAGTGGGCTCAGCAATTGTTTACTTAACAGCAACTCACTAAAGAGTTACTAATATTTGTGATACTTGAATTTTTATGAGCATCACCTTTCAGCCTGCAGGGGATGCAGTTCCTAACCAGGGTGCTTTCATTCTGACATCCAGCAGGGTGAGAGAGAGGACCACAGATGTTCAGCCACTGCCTTCTGGAGCATCTTACCAAGGATGTCAGAGGGCTTTCTGTAGTTAGAGATGTCTGTGGAGTTCACAGTCGAAGAGATGAAATTACCATGGTTAATGTTTGCTGCATACTATAATCTCAAGTCTAAGAGATGTTAAATAGATACAAAGTGTAACAATCAAATATTTATTATTATTATTATTAAAAAACACACTGTAGAACTAAGTTTTACTAACTAAGAAAATTTTATTTTC
This sequence comes from Rhynchomys soricoides, assembly GCA_019843965.1. Taxonomy (NCBI): domain Eukaryota; kingdom Metazoa; phylum Chordata; class Mammalia; order Rodentia; family Muridae; genus Rhynchomys; species Rhynchomys soricoides. The sequence continues at coordinate 11,660,186 of JADRCH010000028.1, read as the reverse complement.
TTCTCAAAGACAAAACTCTATCTACTCTAAAATATGGTTAAGGATATTGTACTTAATTTTTAAAGCGTACGTGCATGCTGACATCTCTTCTAGTTATAGCCCATACCACAAAACACTGCCCTTAACAAATGGAGCTTGGAGCAAACTCACTATGGTCATCACATGGGCAGTGGTTGACCCAGTCTAGATCTTTTATGGAGCAGGGATGAATAAACAAAGAAGGTAAATAGAGAGAAAAGACACCATGTGGCTTAATTTCATATAGAATTTAAATGTAGCCAAGATTGAGTCAATCGCCCAAGTCTCCAATGAGCACTGAAATCAAGACACCGGCCAGAAGAAAACAAAAATTACTTACTCAACTCTGTCTTGAAATTCTTCAAGAAAAATCAGTGCACAGTTCCCAGTTACAAGCTTTAAGTTCCATCTTCTCTCTAGCCTGGTCTTCTCTAACCTGATCCTCCTTAGCCTGGTCATCCCTGAACCCGATCCTCCCTAACCTGGTCCTCCCTAACTGGATCGTCTCTAACTTGCTCCTCTCTAACTCCTCTCTGTAACCTGCTCTTCTCTAACCTGCTCTTCCTTGAATGCTTCCTTCCTAAACCGTTCCTCCCTAACCAGCTCCTCTTGCAGTGACTTCTTTCTTGACCTTTCCTTGGGAGAAGCAGATGAAATTGGAAATAACCACTTACTGCCACTCATATAACCTCTCTGAAATGTATTTTGGCTTGTGACCTTTAAATTATGGGGTAAATAGAACAAATCACATCTCTCGTTATAGTCCTGATCTCTGGGTCAACATACGTTTGCTTTTCATCTGTATGAAAATGCTTCAGGCTACTACAGCCACCAAATAGGTGAGGTTAGTGAAGAATGGGCAGCTGCCAATTGAGTCAGGCAAGGGCTGAAAGGCTCATCTGAAAGGAAAGTTCAAAAGGAATAGCATCCTTGGGAGAGATGGTAATTGTGGGCTGGCTTTTCCCTCCCTGCTGTGTAAAAGGGTTCAAGGACATTGCCAGCAAACCTAGACCTTGAGGGAAGGGCGCCAGCACCAGGACAAGACGCAGGAATTGCACTGTGTGGAGGAAATAGAATAAAGTGCCCCAGGCCCCCTGGCATTTCTCCCTAAACTTAAAGGGGATGTTCTGTAAATACCGGTATGACACTGGGAAAAATCTCCCCAGGAAAACATCAGAACACTTTTGGAATTTCCACCATGAAGCTGTTTTCTTTAATAAATTGAGTTATATCCTTACTTCTAGAGAGATTAATATTTCTCAAACTCTAATGGTATTTACACAAATCTGAAAGTTAAAATTCTGGACAAGGTTATCTTTTCTTAAAATCAAAATTGTGTAGTGCTTTCGCATGCACTCCCCACATTATCCAGTGCCTTGGTCATCATTGAAAGGGAAAGCACACCTGGGTCAATGGGAAAGCCAACCTGCCTGATTGTAACCGCTTGCAACCAAGAATATTCTGGGTCATGTCGCACTGCTTCTCTTGGCTGTAGATATTGACGAATGTGGGACCGGGAGGCACAGCTGTGCCAACGACACCATTTGCTTCAACCTGGACGGTGGATACGATTGCCGGTGTCCCCATGGGAAGAACTGCACAGGGGATTGTGTGCACGAGGGGAAAGTCAAACACACCGGCCAGATTTGGGTACTGGAAAACGACCGGTGCTCTGTGTGTTCCTGCCAGGTGTGTAGAAACAAAAACGCCTTACTCGGATTGTGGTGTTCATACATCTTAAGTGAGTAGATAGACAAGGGTTGACAAATGCACACAACCCTTTAACCACAGTTACTGTAACTGAACATTTTCATTAATCCAAATGTCACGCTCATGTCCTTCCTAGATAGCCTTCCCCCTCCCACCTTCTCCCCTCCCCCCAGCCAGACCAACTCTGCTTCCGGTTAAATGATATCTAGAATTATGTTCTTAGTTTCTAGAGCCTCACATAAGTAGAACCCAGAAAGAGCATGGTCTTTGTGCCTGGCTTTTTTCTATCTGATATACTTTTCCACAGTCATTTGTATTATTACATATATCTAGTTTTCTTTTTGTTACTGAACAATGTCCCGTTGTACCATTTATCACAATGTATTTATCTACATTAATAATATTTTATTACCATCAATTTTTTTCTTAGTCATAATATTATATTTGAATGAAATCATAAACAAGTCAGAATAGATAAGCTGTCACCCAAAAGTGGAAAATCTCTCTCTGGATAGATGTCATATTAGGCATGTGTTCTTCTGTGTTAACTTAGTTAATGATGGGTACTTAAATTACACTTAAATGAATAGCCTCTGTATAAAATAGTCAACTATTATGAATGAAATTGATATTTGTACGAAAACATAATGCCTAATTATTACAGAAAGTTGGCCATTTGTGAGGTTTATTAGCTAGCTATAAAGCACTATAATGACACATCTTGCTTTAATACACCAAAAAACAAAATGTCGTTAGTAACCAACTTGCTATATAATAGTCAAATATATGAATAATATATTTATATACATATATGTATATTCAAGTTATATATGTATACATACTCAGAGAAATCAAGGGGTGTGGTAATACTCTGTTCTCCTTTTAACGCAGACTGGATTTGTCATGTGTCGACGGATGGTCTGTGACTGCGAAAACCCCACAGTTGACCTAGCCTGCTGCCCTGAGTGTGACCCACGGCTGAGCAGCCAGTGCCTGCATCAAAACGGGGAAACTGTGTACAACAGTGGTGACACCTGGGTCCAAGATTGCCGTCAGTGCCGCTGCTTGGTAAGTTAAACAGGAAAGCATCCCCTTCCACCTACCAGCAGCAAGCCACTGGCTAGAATGTTGCCAGGTACAGACACAGAGCCTGGATAGAATGATAGAGAGAGAAACCCAAAGGCATCTTCTGGAGCCATGATTCTCAACCAGTGGGTCGTGACCCCCTTGGAGGTCAAACAACTTGTTTAGGGGGGTTACATATCAGATGTCCTGCCTGTCAAATATTTACATTATGATTCATAACAGTAGCGAAGAAGTAATTTTATGATTGGGGGTCACCACAACATGAGGAACTGTGTTAAAGGGTCGTAGCATTAGGAAAGTTAAGAACCACTGCTCTGGAGTGCTGGAGTAGCCACATTGTGAATGCCTTCTCTGAGATCAAGACCTCTTGAAGTACTCCTTTAGCCGAAGCTAAGAAAAGCTTCCTGTGCCTGTATTTCATCCATCCCATTCTTAAAGAATATGTACTATATGAACTATGCATTCATGAAAAAAAAAATCACTCTTTTCCCAAGTTAACCAATCTCTGTTAATTCCTTACGCTTAAAAGAAAAAACAGAGATAATGTATTGGGACCAGGGAAATGGTCTGATGGTTAAAGTTCTTGCTCTGAATGTGTGAGGAGCACAGTTCAGGTACCCAGAACCCAAGTAAATGCCGTTGGCCTCCAGTCATCCAGCAGAGGCAGGCAGAGGCAGAAGATCCCAAAGCAAGCTAGCCAGAAAGAGCAGTCCTACTGATGAGTCTGGATCTGAGAGACTCTGCCTTGGTAAGTAAGGTGGAAGGAAGGTCAATGAAGGATAATCTGTGCCATCAGTCTTAGGGCTCTCTACCTGAATGGTCATCTGCATACACATTTATTCGCATACACGCAGAAAAACATACATATATACCCATGCATGTGTTATAAAATGAAAAAAAGAAAACTCCCCTTCTTGCTAATGACTAGTCCCGCCTGTGCTACTGCATGGTTCCCTTGTTCTACGGTCCCACACTCCATGACTACATGATAAATACATATTAGAATTGAATGTTTGTCCGTGTTTGTGAAACTTTCCCTGGAAACTATGAGTAAAGAAGAAAAGATTAGATAGAGACCGAAAAAAAAAAATTGCCAACTTTTTCCAATTGACTACATTTCTTGCTCATTCCTGATTGTGTAAATTAAAAGGGACAGATGCTGCATGTGTCTTTGTGGTAGAAAAGTGTCACAGGAAAGTCACGTTTGAAGTCATGGCCAGGCCCCTTCCTGTTTGTGTGTAGATATTTTTAGTGGCCCTACTTTTGTCGCTGCCTCTTTGTCCTTTCAACCCAGAAATCAATCGTGAGAACAAGGTTGGTTTCTGCACCCAAAAGCTGTTTTCATCTCTGAGACCTTGAGACTTAAAACTAAGAAGAAAATAGCCAACAGGTGGGAACTGCTGGGTTTTTAAAGGTCCAACTCACAGTTTCCCATGTGAAATAAAAGAGGGGGAAAATCAAATATTTTGTTGTCTTATTTTATGATCAAAGCCCTTCCTCTGGGGGAAAAAAAAAGTATAACTTAGCAAGGAAACTGCCAAATTCTGTTTGTATTTATTTTATTTTTTAAGAGGGTGTAAAGGGAATAAACCTCTTTTTTTTTTTTTTTTTTTTGAGATTAATAAGTAAGTTAGAAGGGAAAATCAAGGCCGTCCAAGGACCAGACACTTCATTTAAACCTCGTCCGCTTTCCCCCTTTGCGCTAGAGAAGATGGAGTTATGCTACTGTTAGGGGAAATGGTTGTTTCTTTTATTTCCATGCTATTCTTGTTCAGTACTCAAAAACTGCTTAACCGTCCATCGCGAAAGAGATGTCATCATCCAGTGGGGCTTGCGTAGATTCTCTGAAGATGTGCGGGCTTTGAAGCTCTACGTATAAATCTCACAATCCGTCCTTCGTCTTTGCCTCTCTTCTCTCAAGTTCATTCCTGTCACCTCTTTCCCTCACAGCAAGGAGAAGTTGACTGCTGGCCCCTGGCTTGCCCAGAAGTCGAGTGTGAATTTAGTGTCCTTCCTGAGAACGAGTGCTGCCCACGCTGTGTCACCGATCCTTGTCAGGCTGACACCATCCGCAATGACATCACCAAAACCTGCCTCGACGAGATGAACGTGGTCCGCTTCACCGGGTCTTCCTGGATCAAGCACGGCACGGAGTGTACCCTCTGCCAGTGCAAGGTAAGGCTCTCGGGTGCAGGAGTGAGGGCCCTGCCAGGTGAGGCCATGCCCTCGAGATGCTGCTGCACCTGGGTGACAGGGAGCTAATCGCAGCTTGTGTAGGTGTCCTGTAAGCAGAGGTGGAAGGTCCGCTTTGTTAGTACCACACTGACTGCCTGGTCAAACGGAAACAGGACTTCCGGGTAAAGGAGCTTGTACGTGCTGCCGCCAGCATGCACAGTAACAACTCAGGGGCCTAGTGTAGTGAGCCATGCGGGCTTCATCACTCTTTTTATAATGGAGGACAATATTATTCCATTGATTTTTATCTAGCTCTGTTATGAGTTCCATAAAATATATCGACAAAGTAGATACATTACATTTTCTAAAGTGAAAATCAATCTGGCAAAAATGGGCGTGTTTCTTGGCTGTTGTGGTCAGTTATACCAAATTGAAGAATTTAGGGTCTGATGCTTATTATATTTTATTCCTACAGTTGGTAAAATCATTATAAAGATTTTACACTTTATTCTCGTGGGAAAACAGCACTCTGCCGCGTATTTAAGTAACTGCCTTCAGTATAGCCAAAGTAGGCTACATGGACTGACTTAGTGATGAGGTTCGAGAGTGGCTTGATTAATATCCCTACAAAATAGAATTTAGGGTCTGATGCTTATCATATTTTATTCCTACAGTTGGCAAAAATCATTATAAAGATTTTACACTTCTCATAGGAAAACAGCACTCTGCCACTTACTTCAGTAACTGCCTTCAATATAGACAGAGTAGGCCACATGGGCTCACCGTGACGAGGTTCAAGAGTGGTTTGATTAATATCCCTACAAAGTCGAACCTAGTGATATCACTTTGTGCTTCCTAGTTGTAACTTGGAGCTTAACACCAAAACAAAAGCATCAACATTAAAGATGTAACAACATTAAGAAAAAGTCAGAGAGAAACGTCAGATTCTGCTCAGCACCACTCACTGTCGGCTCTGGTTTTTCAGTAAGCCTTCCCTTTGTCATCCACAGAGCTCTTTCATTCACCTTCTCAGTATAATTTCTCACCATAAGGGCTTGATGTAATAGGACAAAGAAACCCGAAACACCTGAAACTTTGAGATGTCCATCCGTTATACCTTCTTTAAAGCCACATCCCTAGCTTGTTCAATGAATGCAGTTTGTCAGTCAAGATTTTGAGCGAACTGTTTCCCATTTTCTGCATGTGCACCTGCAAATTTGAAGAATGTTTCTAATGCAAGTTACTGATAATGAATATGCTATGTGGCTTCATGTTTGATGGGAGTGGACTCAACCATGCACATGTCAGCATTAGAGCACTGGTGTCCAGCAGATTTTGTTTGTTTGTTTGTTTGTTTGTTTTAGCATCTAACTGCCAAATCGTAATGAATCCTCTTACTCCTTTGAATTGTTACATTGCTGTTCTGCACATCAACAACAAAAATATCAAACAGGTAGTGGGATAAAGGCCACATCAAGTAGAGCTCTGCAGGAAACATGCTTTTAAGAATTGTTTCCTGTCACCCAGTGCCCTGTAAACGACATTGCACTGTTGGCTCTTGGTAAGAGTGTCTTCCAGAAGGTGTGTTCTGATGCTGAATTCCTATTTACTTTGGTAAGTACTGATTCATAGGAATTACTATGTGATGCCACCTGTGTTATTAGTAAATGTGCATTATAAGGTTATGTTCATTTTTACCAAGTCTAAGATATCCACTTGTGTTATTTAATGTGTTATTTGAAAAACGAAGCACATGCAAATAAGCATTGGATAGAGCAGTGGAAGGAAATACTGTCCATAGCGAAGTGTTCTGAGCACCGGTTCTGACCATTCCCCTCTGGTCTCCCCTGATCAGAGCTGTTTATTCTACTCAATAAAAACTGAGTTCAGTGGGCTCCACTTAAACTTAATTATCATTTCTATAACATTATCTACTCAATAATCTAAATGCTTAAGTAGGATGTGGGGCTTGTGCTTCTTCTAGGGGTGTGGCCTGTACACTCAGTCAGTCATTCCTGGAAGCCCATGCGTAGTAGCTTATTGTCTGTCTCCAGTTACATTTTGGGGCCTTTAATTGAATTAAATTCTCTACAACTCAGATCCTCATTACACTAGCCATTCTTTTCACTGCCCAGCAGCCTCCTGTGGCTGCTGAGAGCCATATTAGATGACATATGTAGACAACGATATTTTTTTCCCTTGGAAGCAGGGTCTCTCTTATCTCAAGCTGTTATCAAACAGAGAGAATGGCCTTAAACTTCTGGTTCTTCTGTGTTTCCCTCTCACAGACTGCCATGTACCACCACACCTGGTCTTTGTAGTGTTGGGCACAAATTCTCAGCTTCATGCTAGATAAGCACTTTGCTAATTCAGTCATATGCTCAACACATGCAGAGGACATTTCTACCACTACAGAACATGGTATGGGACAAAGCTGCCCTACGGTCTGAGAAGTCAGACTGCCTGGGAGTGATGTTGATATGTGACAGGAGGGCACCTGCCTTTGTTTTTATTTATTTATTTATTTATTTATTTATTTATTTATTTATTTTGGACTCAGCCCCTCTAAAAATGGAAACACTAAACTCTGGCAGTGACTACTTGAACTATACCACTGAAGAGTTACTGTAAGAATTAATGGAGAAGATTCACATAGAAAAAAATCATAGGTTACTCAGCACTTTCAGAGTAAGGAAGCAATAAATGTTGGTTGTTGTGCTGTAGAATGTCATTGATACAATCATGACAGAAATAAGGACACTGCTCTAGCTGTGATGGAGACAGGAAGACCATCCGGAGGCAAGAGGCTGGACAGGTTGTGAGCCACTGATCTACTCAGGAATCAGTTATCTCCTTAGTAAGATAGATCTGGGCAATAGAAATGACCTGAGGGAAGCATTGACATATTCCCTCTTGCCTTTTAAAATGTTGTGTATGTGTCATATGCACATGTGTATGTTACATGCACGCACATGCGGGTGTGCACGCCCATGCCCTTGCGTAAGAGCAGAGGCTAAAGGAGGACACTGAGTATTCTGCTCTATCACCCTTTGCCTTGTTCTCTTAAGACGGGGTCTTACACTGAACCTGGAGCTAAGCTGGTAGACAGCAAGACCGCAAATCCTTCAGTCTCTACCCTGCCACACACAACAGTCCTGAGTTATAGGTGGATGTGGCTAAGCCCTGCTTCTTATGTGGTGATGGGGATTTGAACTCAGGTGCTCATGGTTGCACCACACACTAACTCTCACCCACAGAACTGTCTCTGCTCTGCTCTTCTTTTATCTTTCTGGAATTATGATCAGGTTTAATTTTCTAAAGATTCAAGATGCGTCTTCTACTCAGAAGTTAAACTATAGGAATTAGAAATGGATTATCTTTTCCTAGATCTTACAGGCAAGAAGTTTTATGATCTCAGAGTTAGAGATTCCAGAGCTTTAAGCAATAGAAAGAGCTGACTAGGTGAAGACTCTTTTGTTTAAGCAAATCTTCACTGAGCAGAGATGTTTGGATTGAGAAGCAGGGTCCTTTAACTAGGTGCTTACGGAAGCCAAATAATTGAGGGCTGGTTTTAAGACTGAAGTTACTGACTTTCTAAATGTTTCCTTCATCAGTCAGAAACTTGAAAGAGTGAAAGTAAGCCTCTACACTAGCGTTTGACAGACAGAAAAGTAATCCCACAGACACACACCCAGATGTTTAGAGGTCTGTGGATGGAGTTTGTTACAATGCTGTGTGCATATGAATTTCTGATAGATTAGGCATACATGCAAACTAATAAGAAAACACTCATTGCCCCACAAATAAATCAGAATGAGCAGAGTTCTCTAAAAGTCACAGCTATTAACACAAGAGAAGGGATCATTCAATGTTTAAATAATTTAAGTGTAAACTCTCACGAGTCTATCCCTTGTTATCTCCAAGGCTGACAGAAACGTGCCGAAGTTATTCCTCTTGTGCACTGTTGATGTCCATGAGCAAAGCACATTAGTCATGCATTACCCCATCCAGGATCTTTACAATCTAACTTAGCGCAATGTACAATATACACCAGCTCTGTGCACAGTAGGGTTGATCTCAGCATTGAGTTCAGGGTGACAGCGACAACCGTGGCTACTCAGCAGTAACCACAGCAGAGGAGCAGCAAGGTCTCTAGGAAGTGCACTGTGCTGTGTAGTAACACAACAGTTCCTTCTTGTTGCAGTTCCAAGTTATATGTGGTTACTATTGCTGGTAGTCTGTACTTCAGTGAGCCTCTTTTACTTTAATGTTTATTAAGAAAATATATACTCTGATGAAGTCCATAGTCAGGCATATAATTTTGTGAGTTTGATAAAACAATGTATAGCATATCCAATGCTATCTTTGTGTCCACTTTCCAGTAGTACCTATTTCCTGTTGTCAATCTTAATTCTTTTTCCTCATTATTTGTTCATGTACCACCAGGGATGTAATCAGAGTACATGTGCTTTTATGATTTCTGTTGAATCAACCATTTATTCTTGCGGATATTTGTTGTTGACTTGAAGTTAATTTTGTCTGATATTGGTAGTCACAAAGTATGATACCAGCAGTCAGGAAGCTAAGAGGAGAATGTGTGGCTTGAGAAAACCCTGGAGTCCACAGTGTAGCTTTGTTTCTAAAACTACAAATTATAGACAGACAGACAGACAAATGATAGATAAATAATAGATATGATTGATAGATAATAGATGATAGATAGAAGATATTTATAGATGATAGATAGATGATAGATGAATAGATGATATATGCACGTATAAATTTTATAGTCCTAGAGATCAAATCCAGGCCTCCCTTCTGTACCATTGCCCTTTATCTTAACCCCTGGTTTAAGATTCAAAGTAAAATTTTGATCAATAAAGACAATGGGTGTTTAGTCGCTACACATTCAGGGCCATTTTTGACAATAATGGGAATCAACTCTTTTTATCGTTGATCCATCTATTACTTATGTTCCTGTTGGTCCATTCCTGTCTTTCATCTTATTAACCTTTTAAATTTTACCTTAGTTTTGAAAGAGGGCAGCAAGATGGTTTAATATGTAAAGGACCTTGCCACCAAGTCTGATACATTCTTGGGAGCCACATAGTGAAAACAGAGAGCCAGTTTTCACAAGATGTCCTCAGGCCAGCATGTGCACACCATGATACATGTATGCCCTCCTACACTGACCAGTAAATGCAATAAAAACATTTTCCCCTTTATTTTAAGCTATAATTGATGTTACCTATTTTCGAGAGATTTTAATATGTATCAGTTTGCTGCCTTACGTAGCATCCTTCTAGTCATTAGAATGTTGTAAGCATACAACTTATCATAAGCCCGTTTGTCCACACTGATCATATACAATACGCCTGCTAACACCCTAATTATAATTTCCCCACCTTGTTTCTTACCTAAACATCCAAATTTTTAAGAGAAGTAAAGGAATAACAATATTTTTGTATTTGTTCAGATACTTACCATCTCTGCTGCTCCCTACCTCCTCTTACACAGGACTTTCTCCATCTTCTCCATCTGGTCTTTCTGCCAGAGCCTAAGTGACCCCCTTTTGTCTCCTCTATGTTGTCTGTAGAGGAAAACCTGTATTGTAGGCCTATAGAAAGAAACTGTCTCAACTTGCGCTTATCTGACAATATTTCTAGAAGATGTGTTAGTGGATATAAGGTTCAGAATGACAGATTGTTCCAGCCCTTTACAGGGTGTATTCATTGTTTTTAGGTTTCTATCATTTCTGATTGAGCCATCATTTGAACTCCTGTTCTTTTGTACATAGTGTGTCTCTCCCCTGCCTCTTCTCCATAACACTCTATCATAGCAGTTTGCTTATGGTGATTTTAAGGATGTGCATGTGCGCATGAGGGGTGTGTGTGTGTGTGTGTGTGTGTGTGCGCGAGCACACACACACACACACACACACACACACTAAGATTTTTAGATTCCTGTTCCTCCTTCCTAGTCTTCTAGCATTCCAGTTATACTCTGTTCAGATGGCTCCATGGCCCTGAGGTAAAGCTCTGTTTTGATGCGGTCTTTCTGTTTTATAGATGCATAATTTCTACTGTGCTGTCTTCACAGTTACTGGCTCCTGCCATCTCTAACCTGCTCAATCTAGCTAGTGAATTCTTCACTTCAGATATCATTCCTGAATTTCCACAAAAATATTTATAGTTTAGTTTCTTTGATCCTTGACATCTGTCCATATATCCTGGTCAGTCTGTCTGTCTGTCTGTCTGTTTGTCTGAGACTGGGTCTTACTCTAGACCAGGCCAGCCTTGACCTCACAGTGATTCACCTCCCTCTTCCTCCCAAGTACTGAGATTAAAGGTATGCACCACCATGCGGGGATTCTCCGTTTATTCTGGTCACCTTTTAAAGCACATCTTTGAAGGTGTCTGTGGTACATCTAGTTTTCATCTGAGACTTGCTTCTGAGTCATCTTGGAATCATTGGCACCTACTGCTTCTCTCTTCACTAGGACTGACCTGTTCTTCCCTTGTGTTATAGTCTGCTAGTATTATAGACTACAAGATTTTATGTGGACTGTGTTGTGTAGATGCCAAGTCTATTGGAACCCTCTGAAAACCCTTTGTTCTAGCAGATAGTCAGGTAATGGCCAATCACCTCACACTTCTGGGAGCTTGGCTTTTTTGCCCATTAGGTGGATCTTTTCCAACATTATCTTAGATTAAGGATGAATTTTGTAAGGTTGAGATAGTGTTTTACCCACCACTGTGGTCCTTTGAGACTTTGAGTTATCATTCCTCTGTGTCTCAGCCAGGCACAGGTTTAGAACAGTGATCCCCAGCCTCTGAAATGTCCCACCATCTCACACTCCAACACCCCAGCAGAGGCTCTCTGCTTCCTTCATTCTCCTATGAGACCCGAAAGATTTACTCCTCAACCTTAAACCTATCTCCTAGCTCCTGAGCTATCTTCTGACTTCTCCAGACTTCTGCTTGAGGTATAGTCATGTGTGGCTACCAGACTAGGGGATACATTAAAGCCAGTCCCAAGCAAAAGGGAATCATAGGGCACATTCCTGCTGTTTGAAGGTTGAACCCCGGCCTGGGGTCTGCCTTCTAGTCATCATGGCTTCCAGCAACCTTTATGTTTTTTCCAGATGTCACAAATGTTAATTTATAGAATAAATTCTGCCATTGCTGAATCCAGAACACCAGGTGATTTTCATTACATTTTAAAGTATGAACTAAATACTTACCCCATTGTGAAACTATGATACAGTTTGTAGTGCATTTTCCTACAACAGGGTAACATACAAATAAGGACGAAGAAAACATGCCAAGAGGATCTTGAAAAATATGTCCTTTTCGGAAGCAAGCACTGGTGCAACAGTGATGGCTTTTCCTCATAGAGTCCTGATGCCAGTTGCACGTAGTGAGAAATGCTGCAACAATTCCTCCACCTTTTGTTTCAAAATGATACAGTTTGATAAACAGATGTGTATCCTAGCAACGAGGTTATGGATAGAAAACCTCTGCCTCCAAGCATGGTGGTCAAGCTTTAAGTGGCACAGCTGGGCCGAGAGAGGATGACGCTCTATCCTGGAGCCAGAACAAGAACTCTGACAAATACCCAGTTGAGAATGAGGAATGAGGATTAGCTTTAACAGGTGGCACTCTGCTTTGATGGGGATGGCTTGCTTCCCCATTTGAATGCTTCTGCAAAGGCTAGAATAGTAAGAAACCTTCAGAGAAAATTGTCTATAACGTTTTTTTTTTTTAATTTTGTTGAGTATAATACCTTTCCACCCCTAAAGTCATTCTCTGAGAGAAAACCTGGAAGAGAGCTGAGCATTGGACACAGACTAACCCACTTTGATTCCAGCTCTGTCGTTTGTTAACTGTGATTTTGGACAGGAGTTTAAGCTCCAGTTTCTGAACTAAAATAGTATGAGTATCAGTGGTGCTTCCCCCGTGACAGTGAAAGGGTGAAACTGGGAAACCTGTGTAGGACACGTAGTAAGATGCCCTGTCCGACAGAGTGCGTGAGAATTTTTACTTTCTGTGCTTGCTGTGGTAACCACAGTAGTTACCCTTAGCTAGGTAGAAAAAGAGGCAGTTGAGGAACCAAAGAGGGAGGGGCTGTACCTCTTTGTAGCTATACTATTTTGATACTGTAATAAGTCATTTTGCACATCTGTTTCTCCCCTGCTCCCCCGTCCCTGCCATTTCAACTTCACTCTGTCTCATAAGCTTCCCCAGCTTAAATCTCCCACTTAGATCAATTTTGGAGTTCTTCTTTGATTTGATGTAGATTTTCAAGGTTTTGCGTGTCTGCATCACTGCAAAGCCCTCATGCAGCCCCACACGAGTGAGGTCCACATTTCCTGCCAGTGTCTTCATTGCCTTCACTGTCACCTCTCCAGGAGGTCTACCCCAGACACCAGCCTTGGGAGAGCTCTGTGGATGATCTCATCAGTACCGTTCTATCTCCTTTTATTTCATGAAGCTGAAACAGAATGCCTTAAGCTGGACACCTTGGGTGACAGGAATGGATTCCCTGTAGGTCCGGGGACTGAGAAAGTCATTTTCAAAGTCCAAGATCAAGGTGCTGGCAAAAATAAAGTCTGACATTCGTAATGCCTGCTCTTCCTGCTCCTCTTCTTATTGTCTCCTCACTTGATGGGAAGGATGGAGAGAGGGAGGGTGGGGGAGGGAGAGAGACAGAGAGACAGAGAGACAGAGAGAGAGAGAAAACACCCAGGCTGGCCTTGGTCTTGCCGTGTACCAAGTAGCTGAGGCTGACCCCTCCTGAGTACTGGATTATGGGGAAGGGAACACCACCCTCACACCCCACTCAACCTTCTCCAGTGCTTCTTCTGCAAACGCCTTTACACTGAAGATCACTCGGAAAAGGCGTCAGTTTTAAGGATATACAGACATTTTCTCCAAACACATTTCTAGCACTCCCCATGCTTTTTTATTATATATTTCTGGTACTTGCCGTCTTATTCCTGCTAAACTGTAAGTACTGTAGTACGGTCAGTGAGCTGCATTACTAACCTAAGCTTACTCAATACATATTTTTGAATAAACAAAGGAACCAATGTAAAACAATCGGATGCCCATGGGTTATAAGAGAGACGGCCGATCACCAATGAGCACGATGTTAGGTTCTATAGTAATCGTCTTAAGAACAATTTAATCATCCAACTTCCAGGACTGCAGAAATCACAGCACCCTGGATACATCCACTTGCATGTGCTAATCATAATCAGTAAGTGTGAGAAATTCATGAACGGTTTGGGAACTCACCTTCCACTTTCTACTGTTTTCTCTAGAATGGCCATGTGTGCTGCTCAGTGGATCCACAGTGCCTTCAGGAGCTGTGAAGTTAACTGCCTCATGGGAGATATCTGCTCAAAGAATGTTTTCTCATTTAAAAAGACCAAAAAAAAAAAGTGATGCGTGGCCAGCCAAATGCAACTTTTTTAATGGCTGGATAGACTGATGTCAATTATGGATTTGTGGAGCCTGAGGAACATCTCTGAGGAAGCTAGATGACAGTTCTGCCTTTACTCTTCCTGGGATCACCTTGTGGAGGAATGGATGTGGAGCACAGGCCGTGACATCCTCACCCCTGGATAAGAAGCCTGAGCCCATCAGCTCTGGGAAAGCCTCTCACTCCACAGGCACGGGACATGTTCTTCGATCTCAGAATCTTCCTGAACCAGCGAGGTTCCTCACCGAAACAGACGAATGTGAGGCAGCGAGGGAGCTACATTTTCAGAATCCAGGAAGCTGATGCATCTGTACAGTGCACTCTGAAACCCGAAACAAGCTATTGTAATGATAAAAAAAATAACACACAGGCATGGTTACGTAACATTTTCTAACAGGAGAAGTCACCCCCCCCCCAATTCCTTGTTTACTGCACTTAATATTATTTGGTTGAATTTGTTCAGTAGAAGCTCGTTCTTGTGCAAAATAAAATAACTATTTCTCTTACCTTATACCGTGTGAGTCCGTGTCTTCTTGAGTGTGTCCTGCTTTTTACAGATGGTTTCAAATATAAACTGATTGTTTTATCATTGCTGATGATGAACACTCACTGTGTCATTGCTACTGAAGGATGATTTTCATTTAACTCTGTGTCTAAGTCAGGGACAAGGTGGCCGGATCCCTCTGTCCATCTCCAGACCTTCAGTTTTACTTTCATGACCCTGCTCTGTAGTCTGGGGACTGTCATACAGAAAGTGCTAATGGTTTCTCTTCTGGATTCTCATTAGCTCTAATCACATTACACTAAGGGACATTAAGAGCATCTGAGGAAAAGGTGGAAACCGTGCACTTTTTTTTTCTGTTGAGTGCCTTTCTCTCAGATGATCATTGTGATGGACTCTGCCATTTTTGCTGAAGGCTACATCTCTTAGTTCGTGACCTTCTCTACCCAGCGACCCTCTTTAGGTTTTAAACGCATGCTTGCTTCTCTGCCCGAGAGCTGGTAAGACTAGCTGCTGCATCCTTGACAGATAACTGCATCACTGCTTACTGGCTCCCCTATTTCAACTTGCATGCTTATAATGGCCCCCTTAAGCTCTTTGAATAGTCACATTAGATGCTATCTGTTGCCTCCCAGGATTCCAACATCAAGAGAGGAGTGTGTGATGGTTGGGAATGCCTTCAAGAAGCCCTTCAAATTTTGATATGTATTTCCATATATAAATCTGTCTCAGGGTTAGAAGGGGCCATTATATTGCACACTAACTTCATACACAGAATCCCAAGGAGATGAGAATCGTAGGCAGGCTGCTACCATTGAGCAAGTTAATATCATATGGCTTTGTTCTCGTGAGTTGACTGGTATGGAAAGGAAGCATGGGTGTTTTCAAGTTCATTGTTCATTGCACAGAGGTGTTTTTCAGGAATGAAAGCTATGAGGTGGACAGGCAATAAACACAACAAGCCACATCAGGGATGTGAAGCCACTCTCCGTTACTATCTCATCACTGCTGTGGAAAAGCCAGCATGAGATGAAATGTACATGTCTAAGAACTGTGGCCTGGGAGATATTTGTTGCATATGTACATTTAAGTATCGTTATGTTTACTGGCTTCACCACAAAGGTCCTCTGCCCAGCATTCTGCTCATATTTAATTGAAAATATCATCGGAATATAAGAAGTCTCTCTTTTGGTCTGCCATGTTACTCTGCCAAACAGGAAATCTCCTAAAACAATTTATTTTGCTTGCTTTCATGAGGAGACTAACAAGTGTGTATATGTGTGTGTGCGCGCCTGTACATGCATGTTCATACACTATACATCTATGACTATATTCCCTTAGTTATTTATACATGTGGAGCAAGGCTGGAATACCATATCCTAAGTCGCTTTTAAGTCTGCTTAGTACTATAAGCATATTGGTGGCTGGTAGACCCCAGCTCTCCCTAGATCACAAGATGAGTGAAAACTCACAATACCAAGAAGGACAAGAGAACACAAGTGTCTTTTCAGGGATGTTAATTCAGCAAATCCATTCACAGTGATCACCCCCCTAGAGACTTATAAATAGCAGGCCCCAGGGAGATTATTATTTTATCTGAGGAGCCCTGAAAGCAATAATTAACAGTTCCTTAAGAACACCCTTTTAACGAGATTGTTAATGCCTTGCTTCTCACTCCGTGATGACTGGAGAGGACGCCATGGCTGAGCTGTTCCCGTATTCTAGGGCTCTGAGAACAGAGTGGCATGCATTAAAGCTGAAGGTACCTGGCTCTCTTAGAAGGAAACCTTGCTAGCAGTGCTATGAACACAGTTAGTTCCCTTTCCCTGAGATTAAAAACAGTGCAGATCATTCAGACATGGCTATCTCGTGACGAACATACATTGAATTGTATCCCTTTCCTCTCATTTTTAATGACTACCATACCAACCTGTCGCTCTGCTTTCCATACTGGCAAAGAGTCATCGGTTTATTTGGTTTTATGCCAGTGGCACCCCCTTTCATCTTTCCAACAATTTGGACACCTATACTACACCCAAGTTGACCAACTGATTGCCTTTGCTGAGAACAGTGCCTCAACACTCTAGAGCAGAGGTCAATACTATAAATCATCGGAGGACCGAAATTATTCCGTTGAACAAAGTTTAGGTTTACACATACTGAATAAAAGATGAGCTTCAGCTCACTAAGCTTTACCTCATCTAGCCAAGCTCCCTGTCACTGATGAGTTAAGAGCTCTTCTGAAGGGCAGCAGATCCCAGGCATGCATGTGGTCCCAGATTCGTTGACCTAGAGTATAAGCTTTAGAAGTGGCTGCTGCTTTCAGAGCAAGACTTTTGCTCTATTTCTCCAAGGGCAGAGCACTCATTGCACCACCGTAAATTCATAGCCAAGAGATTCAAGCTGAAGGGATCCTTGGAGGCTGTAGGAGGCTGCCCTGCTTCTGTGTACACTCTGCCCCCATGGTGTACCTGGTCCCCTCTGTGGTGCAGAGGGGACCTTGTTTCATCCAGACCTTTCAGTATTGGTATGCCATTTTCCATTTGGTGTCTTCCAAGAAGGAGCTGGCACCTCTGCAGAGTAAACAACGTTAAATAACAGACCTGCTGGGGAGTGACTGGGCTCAATGGCTCTGGAGAGTTCCATACAAGACAATCTGAAAAGCTATTGCTTGCTTTCCTTCTATCTGCCGGGGGGGGGGGGGGGTGAAGAATCCCCCAAACCTTGGTCTTTTTCGTGCTGAGTTGAGTCTTTTTTTCATAGATGCTTTGCATGACATTCTGAAATTTGTCTTTGTTCCAAATAACAGATCGCAAAATATATGACTCTCATATGTAAAATGTTGTGTTTAAAGCATGCTGTCTTACCTAGATAGTTCACCTGCGGTATTCCATGCTTTGGTAAACAGTAAGAGATAATAGTGTGACTATGTACAAATTAGGAACGATAGTTTATTTTTAAATAATTTTATATCTCCATAAAAAACCTGCAAGAATGAATACAAAGAAATATGAAAAACAACAAAATTTTAATTTATTTTCAAGATAAGGGATCTTGGTTTATACATGCCATATGGTGATGTATGACTCTATGGAGAAAAATGTAAACCACATTCATTAAGTCTCTTTTAGTGACTTTCTGTGTGTATGCCAGACATGGGTTTAGGCACTGTGTAGAGGAGGCCTATTGTGCATCTTCCCTGAACCAATATAGAAAACAGGGAGCATCCAGATCCACCATGAGCAAGTAAGACTGGACCATTGCATTCACTTCCTGTCTGCTCATCCAGCACATGCCTTTATCAGAAGTAGAGAAAAATAGGCACAATATCACACAGTAAAAATCACTGCAGAAAAGAATTTAAGTCGAGACAGTGATTATAGACAGAGGAATTAGTACAAATGGGGCAGTCAGAAACCTCTGAAGTAACAGCGGAGGAGATACCTGAATGAGGAGAGATTGAGCTAGCTGCTGGAGGTGAAGAATGGCAGGCTTAGGGGTGTGTACAGAACAGATGATGTGCTATAGCTTGCATGTACCTCGGAGAACAAGCAAGCTGAATGTTTGCATGTAGGGAATGAGGTCAGAACAGGGGATGATGGTCATGCCTGTTTTCCCCAGACTACCTTAGGGGTGTATATGGTTTTCTTCATGCCATGGGAAACAACAGAGAGCAGTACCTCATTCTGACAGACGGTTATAGCTGCTGTGTAGAGAGCAGGAAGGAGGTGTGTGGGAGGCAGGAGGCAGAATATGGTATTTCTGACAAGATATTAGTGGTTTGGCCTAGGACGATAACAGTGTGAGAGCCAAAAGGACTTAGCATTCAAGAAGATCCAATTAAGTGAAGGAACAGGAGAGAAGACTAAATATCACAAAATGTCATTTTCCATGGTAGTTACAGGAACAATAAAAAGACGGTTCTTTCAAAAGGTTACTGTTATAGAAAACACAGGGCCATGAGTAGCCGAGGCTGATTTGAAAGAGACTTATGTTTAGGGACAGTGGAGGGACAGTGGAGACTTGTTCTACCACACACCCAGATTGTTGAAGAAATTAAATGTCACAGATTTTACACGTGTTACATATACATTCATATGTGTGTATAAAATAAACAAATGGTTTGTCTGACACATAACCAAAGAGCATATAAATCGACAGCCTCATAAAAGACGTTTGTGTGTGTGCTTATACATCATATGTAGCAAGGATCTGGAAGCCATGCCGTGGATAGATCAAAATCTCACACATGTTGCGGTGAAAGGCAGCTGGGATGATTGGATACAGAAAAACAAAAAATATAAAACTTATCAGAATGTCGGGCAAGGAAAATCCATGTCATTGGAAATACTTGTTAGCTGAAATGTCCCATTCAGCCTCATTGGTGTCAACGCCTGTTTCCTAATGGAGATGTTGCTTTTGGTATTATGAAATGTTTAGGAGGTGGGGTCTGGCTAGCAGAGGTAGGTCACTTGAGGTGGGCCTTCCAAGGGTTTTGGTCAGCCCTCTTCCTGGTCTGGCAGCATTATGGTGGCGTGGTTCCCCACACTGCCACAGTCTTGGTCAGAGCTGTTCCAGCAGTCGTCTCTCAGTTGTCTCTCTGTCATGGTGGACTGCACCCCTGACGCAAAGAACAGAAGCAAACCTCTCCCTTGAGTTGTGCCTGTCATGAGTTTTGTCAGAGCAACAAGAAAAAGCAAGTAATACAAACCTAGATGTGAAACAAATCCTTGACATTTTGGCAAGAAAATATTGTAAACCAGTCTGTCAAAATCATTCACCAAGACTATACATAATGACCTATGTGTAGTCACTTAAGTTGGTACGTAGAATCAGTCTACATATATATATATATATAATTCCTACAAAGGTGAGAGCCATAACATAGAGAAATGAGCAAGAGACATGTACATATATTTAATAAAATGTCCAAATTTCCCATTGAACACAAGAAAACTTACTTGGTATAGCCAGCAACAGGAAAATGTGCAGAACACGGATATCCTGAAATGCAGCTTTTCTCCTTCAAACATCTTTCCCTGTTACAGATGCATTCGTAACTCATATTTTCTGCATAATTTCCTTAGATGATGCTATCAAGACTAGACAATGAGGATGTTAGGAACAGCTTACTCCATATGCTCTGACTTGACTTGCTTTATCTCTTGCCCAAAAAGTTTGAGCATGAAAAATGTCACTAGCCATAGAGTTTCAAACCAGCCTTTCTGCCAAGGGACACAGTCAACTTCATGCCAGTCCTGTGTGGGATTTCTTTTTCACGCATTAAATGATGTATTTCTGTGTTAATGTGAACTTATTTAAGTCCAGTTGTTCATTCTGTTATCTGCGAGCTGCCCATTTCTGTGCACACTGTCCATGTGTATTTGGTATGCTAGGTTCATATTTTCACCGTGTTCCATTTGTGTAAATCAGACAAATATTGCCACACAATTGGCAGAAATTCTTTGACACATCTTGACAGTGCTGCCCTCAACCCAGCGTCATGGCTTATTTATTATAATTTTAAATATTTCAACTTTTACTAATTGTTGTATGCATAATAAGATCAACATGTGAGAAAGATCACATGTGGGCAAGACATAGATAGGTGCACATGTCAGGACAACTTTCATAAGTCAAGTTTCTCCCTTGCCATGGGTTCTGAGACTTGGACCTCCTGTAAACAATTTTCTTTTAGGTCATTCACTCATATTTCAAACCCATGTCTCTTTCAATTTCAGATTCTCTCACCAACTCACTGCTTACGCATGTTCTGGAAAGGGGACTCCCATGATCCCATCCTTGGGATCCTCTATTCCAGTTACTCTGAATGCTCCCCTGAAATCTGTTTTCCTTCCATTTTATCGTCATTTATGTGTTTCAGTACAAATTCTCCTCCCCAGGCCACACGAACAGACTCTTTTTCAATTACCCTTCCAGCACTCTCCAGCTTTCTCCAGTTAGATTGGTCCTCACAAGAGAACTCAACTGTGCTTTCCTGGATGATCTGTTCACAAGCTGTGTTGCGTCACGTGCGGACTCAAACACTAGGTTCCACGAGCAGTCTCTGTAGTCAAAGACTTAACCTGGCTTAGAGCCTGACACTGGAATTCAGGACTCACCCACTGGACAGCTCCATCCACATGGAGAAGAAATGTGCACCTTCCCCAATCCATCAAACAATCTCTTCTGAGATATTTGAAATTCATAAAGACTGTAAAATGCTAAATAAGAATATATTTAGATTCAAATCATATCGTCCCCAAGTGTGTTTATGAAATCTTCCTTCTAGGAGCTTATTCAGCTCTATGTAAAATCACGTCCTATTCAGTGGTGTGTTAGTAGTCCATAAAGAATCCAATAGCATGTATTTTCTACTACAAATTGAATTTTTCTAGTAATTTGGGGCTTCATTTGTAGTAAATATGTTTCTAAGCACAGGTCTTTGTACATCATTTCAACAATTCTCGCAGAAATTCCAAAGGAGGATATCTTTGCTATGTTATGAATAAAACAACTTGATTTTATCTTAGTAATTTGAAACATTTTAACTGCAAAGCTGAGTAGGTAGAAATACCAGTGTAGCCTGTGAGTTTTCCCTCTGCACAGACAGAACAGAGGTCAGAGGTCACCATGGGGTAACTAACACAACAATGCAGCTTTCACCGCTAGTTTAACATGTCACTTTGTGCTGTCTTAAACCACTGTGCCTGGGGTCAGAGGTCATCCTACCTCCCTCAGTCCTGAAAAACAATCATCCTGTCTTTCTTACGAGGGAGGACAGTCCTTGAGCAATTCTGCCCCAAGCCTTGGAGAACCTCTTGGAATGTTGCTCTGACAAAATTCATAGCAACATATGAATGAGAAGGTATGAATTGAGGATGAGGATGGTGGGAATCTCTTAAGCATCTTCTCACCCATCTCTTCCTCATTTGGGTCTCATGAGGTCAACAGTCATGGTCTCCTGGAGATTCTGTTTCTTTTTTCTATTATTATTATCATTATTATTGTTATTCTTTAATCTTTTTTTACAGTCCAGTCATTATCCCCCCTCCCAGTCTGCCCTCTGACTGTTCCTCATCCCATACCTCCTCCACCATCTCCAAAAGGATGTCCTCACCCCCATCCCCACCCCACTAGACCTCCCCACTCCCTGGGGCCTTGAGTTTCTCAGGCTTAGGTGCATCTTCTCTCACAGAGGCCAGACCAGGCAGTCCTCTGATGTATATGTGTCAGGGGCCTCAGATCATCTGGTTTATGATGCCTGGTTGGTGGCTCAGTGTCTGAGAGATCTCAAGGGTGGAGGGTGGTCCAAGTTAGTTGAGACTGCTGGTCTTCCGATGGGGTTGCCCTCCTCTTCAGCTATTTTTCTTTTTATATATAAACATAGAAATTCATAGTTGAACAGCATGAGCTGGAAGTGGCCCAAAGTGAAGAAGAGCACTTTTTTAAACTTTGTATCCAAATGTAGCTATCTGCACAAAAGAAAAGAAGCTAAAAAGCTATTCTTGGTCTTTACCTAACTCCCAAAACTACAGTACATCCTGATCAATAATAGGAAGAAAGTAGGTAGATAAAATGTGACATTCACATTGTCAAAACAGAAGCTGTCCCTAAGTTCTGGTCACATACACTATGACAAGGTACTCTTCAGAGAGAGAGAAGGGCAGCTGCCTGATGATCTTCCTTTGCTGTCCTCTGGGGACTACAGCTGGCCTAATACATCCCTGGTGGTTAACTGTCCTATCTTGGGCAGCTCTAGTCCTAAGGGCATCCCAAGAGCTACTGTGGGAGTCTCAGCTCTGACCTCTGGAAGTTGGAGTCGAGTGATCCTTGCTCTGTATTTGGAGCTAAATTTAGTGTGCTCTGTCCTAAATTCTAATGTTCTCTAACTTTTCAACCCTACTTTATTCTTTTAAATATATAGGTATACATTTGATGCAATACAAACATAAATATATATATAGTCACCTTTATATGTCTGCATGTGTATCTTTGTAGGGTTATGTGCACGTGCATGTTGTTGCCATTGGATCCTCCTGAGACTAAAGTTATATGCATTTGTGAACTGTCTGATGTGGGCACAAAGACAGTAACTCTGGTCCTCTGTGGGACTGATATGCATGTTAAACCACTGAGCAATCTCTCCAACACGCACGTTTTAAATATATTCTTATACCTTGGCTTTGGAACGTTAAATTGCTCTTCCCAAAGAGCAGAGTCTGAATCACTGCATAGAAATCTGCCTACAGTTATCAAATTGGATGATTGCACAGACAATACTTTTTTGACATTTTATTTTTCTGCTCATTTTTGAATGCATGGTGGTGGACTATTCCCTCCCTCATCTCTTTCATAGAATGCCCTGCTAAATGCAGATAGCACAAATAAGCCTGCAGTACTCATTTTGCTCTGCAATGTCTTCTCAGAGAGCTAACATCCAATAAACGTATACATTGCCTACCAAATTATTGTTGACACAGCATCATCAGAAGTATCTTTCTCACTGAATGGGACTTTCTTTTTATTTTCCATGAGTCAAGATCTTGTGTAAACAAAATTGGTCTCAAACTTGCTATACGGCTGAGGTTGATCATGAACTTCTGATCCCACTACCTCTGCCTCCCAAATGCTGCTGGCATTACAGGTATTAACATCATAATCAATTGATGTGGTGCTGTCTATTGACCATGGTTTTGTTCATGCTGAACAGTCTACAAAATAAGCTACTTCTCCAGTCCCCCCAAATGCATCCACTTCTAGAGGTCTCAAAGCATAGCCTGGGCAGCTTCTCAGCTCTAATGAAAGAACTCAAAGAAAGCATCATGTGATAGGGTGTGCAGAAAAGATGGTATGGCAAGAGGGGAAGAAAGAGACCTAAGGAGAACCAGACATAGTACTGACTATAGACTATCACCTCTGTGTGTGTGTGTGTGTGTGTGTGTGTGTGTGTGTGTGTGTACATGGAGGTCAAAAGGAAACTTCAGATGCCATTCCTTGGGTCTCTCTCTTTCCTTCTCTCCTTCCTTTCCTCCTCCTCCTCCTCCTCTTCCCCTATCTCTTCTTCCATCTCAGACATGGTCCATCACTAGCCTGGAGCTCATAGAGTGATCTATGATGACTAGCCAGAAAGCCCCAAGGAATCCTGTCCCAACCTCCCCAGCATTGGATTCCAAGTGCCTTCCATTACACCTGGCTTTGTTTTTCTCTTTTCCTGCTTGGATTCCTGGGGTAAACTCAGGTCTTCCTGCTTGTCAGACAGGCATTCAAGGACTGAACTGTCTCCCCAGCCCCTGGGGCTTTTTGAAATGTAGAAGTTTCATATAATATACAACCGTGTGGATGGACTGAAGACATTGTAACTACAGAGCATTGAAATAACCCTTAGTGAAGCAGCGTGCTGCACAGCAGTGTAGCCCCCGGAAAGTCACAGAACACTCCAGATGCAGCAAGGAGGACATGAGGTAAGAAACAGCAAGCCTCCCAGAGAATAGTCACAGAGGGAGTGGGGGTCATATGGAAAAATAGTCCCCCTTTAAGAGAGCACATGAAGCAGAGCACCAAAGAAGTCCCCCTCCCCACAGGATTATCCTGGCAAGTAACCACAGTGTTTCTTTATAGCCTTTCTTAATGCGACCATGTTGTGGCTGTCAGGAGTAGATATGAAATTCATAAGTCACAGAACTATGATGGGCTACATTGTCCCAAGCCCCAAGGCTCTGGGCTGAACTTTGGGAGTAAAATGTAACCCGTGTGTGATAAGGTGAGAAGGAGAAATGAAAATCTGGTCCAGTCACCAGAAAGGGCACAGTACTTAAAAGCAAACTGAAAGTCACTGTCATCCATGTCCCCCTTTCTAGGACACAGCAAACCTGCATTTCCCAGCCTCCCCTGCTGTACTATAAGATCAGTTCCTTGCATCCTAAGTTAAGGAGTGTGAGCAGTGCTGAAGCACAGGAATCCTAGGCACAGCCCACAAACATTCCTCAGTGGAGAATTCGAAACCTCTAAGAGGATTCAGTCACTACAGCTCACATCTGGCTTGCCGCCTATCTTTTGTAGAGCTCACCAACTAACGAGCTTGTATAGTGTTTAATGTTCTAAAAATAGGAATTATATATGCAATTTTAATCTGAATACCATACTGTTTTACTGGAACACACCCACCCCTGCTCATATTAGCTCATACATCATCGACTACAGCTCTTCAGAGGCAGTGCTGAGTGGCTGACACAGGGGTAGGTGTGTGGTGGCCTCTGTTGCTAAGTGGCTGACACAGGGTGTGTGTGTGGTGGCCTCTGCTGATCCCACTTTATACTTTTCAGGAGTCATAGCTTGGCAAAATTTATCATGTGCTTTCACTTTATGCCTTTTAATTTGCTTCATCATATTTTTTAAAAAGTAAAAGAAAAGTAAGCCTCAACAGGCAACTGTAACTTATTTTGCTATCAGGTTAAATGACAGAACCCTGTGTTTCATATAATGATGTTATATGTCAGGTGAACAAACTCCTGGTTTTGTGCCAACTTGACAAACGCTAGAGTCATCAGAGAGGAATGATCCTCAGTTGAGGAAATGCCTCCATGAGATCCAGCTGTAAGGCATTTTCTCAAATAGTGATCAAGGAGGAAAGGCCCAGCCTACGGTAGGTGGTGCCATTCCTGGGCTGATAGTCCTGGGTTCTATAAGAAAGCCAAATGAGCAAGCCATGTTAAGCAAGTCAGTGAGCAGCAACCTCCGTGGCCTCTGCATCAGTTCCTGTTCCGGGTTCCAGCCCTGCTTGAGTTCCTGTCCTGACTTCCTCGAGTGATGGACTATGATCTGGAAAGGTAAGACAAATAAACCCTTTTTTCTTCTACTTGCTTTTTGGTCATGGTGGTCTCAGTGATTGAAACCCTGAACTAAGGCAGCAAAATAACATTATAACTCATGAGCCAGTGACTATGTCACCTTACATATTGAAAGGGACATGTAGGGGCTGATATGTAGAATAAGTGGTAGAGTGCTAGCCCAGCCTGCATGAAGTCCAGAGTTTAATATGTTCAGTGCCACATAAAACTGAGCATAGGAAATTATACACTAGGGAGGGGAAGGCAGGTGGATCCAGAAGTCAAAACTGTCCTTGCCTACCTAGTAAATCCAAGGCAAGCTTGGACCTCTAGAGATGGGCATAGGAGAATTTGCAAATATGATTAAAGATAAGTGATTTTGAAATGGAGACACTGAGCTGGGGTCTCAGTGTCATCCCATTGGGCTCTAGAGAAGGAGGCAAAAGCATCAGGGACAGAGGATGAAACGGATGACACACTGGGCACAAAGGTCAGAGAAAGGTCCTTATTGGCTGGGAAACTTAGGCTAAGCAATTCAGACATTCCTGGAATCTAGGGAAAGTAGCAGCTTCCTGGCTCTAAGGACCATCAAACAAACTCATGTTGCTTATAAATTGGTTCTGAAATGTCGCATTGGCAATAGAAACCAGTACAACCTACTGTGATGATATTCCAAACAAGTTGCTCATGGTAATATTCCCCCAAACCTGGAAAACTATATCCAGACTGAAATTTACAACAAACTTTGCCATCACACTGGATTTTCTTCACAAAAGCTAAATCAGAAAGACAGAAAGACAGGAAAAAAGAAAGATGAAACTGAAGGTAGAACCTTTAGAGATTTCCAATTAGCCGATTTGTCAGCAAAGCAAAAGAAACTACTAATTAAACAGTGTTTGACTGCAACAGCCAAAGAAGTGTATCAAATATGAATTTTAATTTTTTGAAAATACTTACTTATATGTGTGTGAGTGCCTGACCTCCGAGACACTCCTGTGAAGTTCAAAAGATACCCTGTGGAAACCAGTTCTCCATAAAACTCAGGTTAGTAGGCTTAGTGGCAAGTGCCCTTTAACCAGTGAGCTGTCTTGTTGACGGAAAAATAAACAAGCCTAAAATTGAAGCCACTAATTTCTTATGGAAACAAGTTGCCCAGAGTTAGGGATATCAATCAGTAATCACACGTGACACGTGTTAGAGTGGCTAGTCTCAGGTCTCCACCTGGGTGGAGCTTAATTCCTCTTGTTGTTTATCCAGCTCTTTCTTTGAAGCTAGGACATCATCCTCATGAAACGATTTTCAAAGATATAGTGAAATATGAATTCAATGCGATCTGAAATGAAGAGACTCTTGGAAGAAAAAAAAAAAACATCAGTTAGACAAATCCATAAGTATAGTGAAAAAACAAAGGTATTTTCATTCTATCAGTAGCAGAGATCCCTTTGCAGAAGCACTTGAATGTTTATAAAGCATGTAGTCTCCCTCCAGGTGGAAAAAATTTGCTCTGTCTCTTCTCTTATGCATTAATCCAACTGGCTTGTCTGGGATTTGACCACCCCTAGGAAGGCAGGTTCACCTTACTAAGATGTGCTGTCCCTGAACAATCCCTTCCCCTTATTAGAGACCCTGCAAGCTAAGCCACTGTGTGATTCATCTCGCCTTGGTAAAGCCAGACTTGGAAAGGCGTAACTATTTCATGTTCTTCTCTATGCTGGCCAGAGCCTTGGCCTGCCTTTAAACTCCCTAACTAACACCTTACTCTTCCCCAGTCATGTTTTTAAGCTTCCCTTCCCTCTGTGTGCTGCCTGCTGCCAGGTGGCTGACCTCCCTGCTCTCCCCTCCCATCCCCCAGCAGCATGGCCCTGGTCCCTTCTTCATTGTCCTCCTCCCTTCCAGGCAGCTAGGAAGTTGCAGCTCACCTGTCCTGTGTCTTTTCTTTTCAACTCTAATAAATTGTCCCATAGCTTCTGTTTGAGAATGTTCTTTGCCTTACAGCTTCTGTTGGTATATCTGGTCTTAAAGTCTTTTTAATGAGACCAAGAACCCTACAAGGGCAACTTGATTTCCCCAGGCAACATGTGATGGCTCTGCTGGCACTCCCTGAAATTTCAGATAACACATCTTGTCATTTAGTTCCTTAATTGTCATAGAAGACAAACCTGTTCCTGCATCCCTAGATAGCATGACATCCTATAGTACTCATATGGTTGCAACATGACAGCAATGGACCTGCCCATTAAACATGACAGCAATGGACCTGAGCATTTTCATGTCTATTATACATTTCTCAGAAATACAAAGTTGGTTTTTAGAGGGGTTATTTTAAACTTTTATTTTTATTTTATGTGTATATCCTTGCTCCACCCCACCTCCACCCTTGTATGTCTGTGTGCCATGTGCTTGCGGTGCCAGCTTAGGCCAGAAGAGGGCATTGGTTCCCCGAGAACTTCAGTTACAGCTAACTGTGAGTGCTGATGTGGGTGCTGGGAATTGATCCTGAGTCCTCTTCAAGAAAAGTCAGTGCTCTGAAACTCTGGGCTATCTCTCCAGCCCAAGAATCTAGGTACTGTGACTTGCCCTACCATATCAATCAATGGCTTACGATTGTTAATGATTTTTTAGTTATTTTTTCAGCTTGAAGTCTAAATTCATTTTTAAATGAATTGTCCACAGCCCCTATCAGCAAACCATTCCTATCTTTAGAATGTCACATTTTCTGCAATTAATTTTTAATGAATGCAACCTAAAGCTTCCAGGCAACAAAACTAATATGTAAGATTTATTAGAAAGGTTCTATAGGAATTAGTGTTACCCAAGTGACAAGGAACACAGATTATATGGGGTCTGTTCTGTAAACTTGAAACAAGAAAGGAAATCTCTATCCTAACACAAAATTTCTGTCATAATTTTTCTAGATTAAACACTGATTCCAACAGTGTTTTGGGACCCCAAATACAGGATTTCAGATTTTTTCACCTTTTAAAATTGTTAAATTGAGGAGCTTCCTCCTAATCTGCAATTGGAAGTGATCAGTATGAATGTAAGGATTTATAGAAAAACAAGAAAACAGTAGAAAAGAATGTACAAATGACTCTCAAGAGGTTCATATGCTCAATTTAAACTCTTATTTACAGAGCAACATCAACACTGACCAGAATTTATCTCTCTGAAAGACATTTGTAAAAAGCCAGAACATATCAGGCCGGAGAGATAAAGTATTTTAAGAAGAGCTGACATGGGACAAAAACCTAGATTCTAACAAAGTACCTGGAAGTTACTTTTCTATTTTGTGGTCTTAGAGATTAAACCCCAGGCCTCAGGCAGGCTAGGCAAGCTCTCTGCTGCCGGGATACATCCCAACTAGTCCTGGAAGTTATTTTAAAATTTACTTTCCTCCTGGACTACAGTTCTACAGTGACAGGACATCAGTGGGAAATTAAAGAGACCATGTCTGCCTCTCAAGCTGTTTGTGGTCAACATAGGAAACAGGGTAATAGACCATGAAATATTGGTTGAAAAAAAAAATCAATGTTCCCAACCATACTGAAGTCCAAAAATAGCCAAGACCAAGCAAAGGGGCAGTTTGTTCTTGCTTTGCCTTCCAATATTCCGGCAAATGCATCTAGTTATCTCTAGCTGCAAGAGAGTCTAAGAAGGGAAAGCAGGGACCAAATGGGTCAGTCAATGCACAGTATGCACCAGCCGTTGTCACCTCCAAAGTGAGGTTGTAAAAGTGCAGAATCAGACTCTGGGATTCAAGAACTGGTGTTCCAAGCAAACATCTTCCACCCTAAGAAATTCTCAGGCTTAGGAAACTTGGAAAGTATTGCATCAGGATTAAAAAGGGGGGGAGGACATATTCTGTCATATTACACATACACAGAAATTATTATAAGAGGCTCGATTTTAAAGAATAAATCTGAGATCTAAATATGTAATTTAATTGTGTGGCCTGGATTCCACTCCAAATGGGAAAGTGAAATTCTTCTCACCTCTAAGTGATCACTCCACATCCAAGATGGAGACAGGTTTCCCTCCTTGTGTTTTGCTCTCTGTAGAGAAAGCATACAATTTCTCATACAATTGGGACATATCCTGACAGCTGTATTTTATTACAGCAGTTTGCCTAGGTCTGTCTCTGGGAATATTTGGAGGTAACATCCCATTCAAACCCTTGAAATGTATTCCTTATGAGTTTGCAAGCAGAGAAGTTTAACATCCACACAAAGAGAAGAGAAATGTCTCATTTGGGGGAGGAAAAATATTTTGTTCTTTGTCTAAGCAAATGCTTCCATTGAACAAATGGTTGTGTGGGCATCGAGACGTATTACATTTCTCAATTTAACAATTAATGAAATGAATACTCTGAATTTTAAGAATTGCATATTACCCTGAATACAGGTGTTCTACAGGAATGGTGGCTGAACTGTGAACAGGTAAGCATGGGAACTACATGAGTTCCCATGGTAGATGTCCCTCATAAGTCTCAGACATGTGAATGCTTGCTGCCCAGTTGGTGGCTGTTTGGGAGGTAAAAGCATTTTGGAGGAAGTATATCACTAGGGAAATAGTTTGAAGTTCCAAAAGCCATGGGTAGTTTCTGATGAACTCTCTCTGCTTCCTGCTTGTTGTTTGAGATGTGAGCTCTCAGCTGCTGCTGCAGAGGTCTGCTTCTCCTGCTTCCACTCTGCCCTCAAAGACTCCAGCCCTCTAGATCTGCAAGCCCCAAACCAACACTTCTATCAGGTGCTCTGTTCATGGTGTCTTATCACAGAAATAGAAAAGTAACTAAGGCAGTTCTCTCTGCTGAGGTGCTTTGCATTGGATAATGCCTAGGCATTATATAATATAAATAAAGATAGCTAGATAGACAGATATATGATAGGTAAGATGGTAGATGAAAGCCTTTTCTGAAATAACAGGATTTTCACCATGTTTGTGGTGTGTGGGACCTCTTCAAGTCTGAAAGTCAATGACACAGTAAAGAAGTTTTAAGTCTGGGAGTATAGAGCAGTGATAGAGCAGGTATTTATCATATGTTAAACCCTGGCTTCAATTCCCAGAATGCCTCTCAAAAGAAAAGGAATGAAGAAAAAATGAAAGGAAAAAGTTATTTAATTCGTGATAACACTGGCTTCTATAACAATATAATAACTATTAATATCACAACAATGATTAATTTTTCATTTGGCCATGATCCAATGGAATGGTCGGGAATCAGCCTTCCTTAACATGATGGCAAATACAGTCTCTCTAATTGTAATCGGTCCATGATCCTCTTTAGTAAAAAAAAAAAAAAAAAAAAATCAAGACTTTTATGAATGTCACAGACATTAAATATTTCAGACATCTAAGAGAGAAAAGTCAAACATATCATCTCCTTTTACATATTACAAAAAGAAAACAGATTTTAGCAAGTATTGGTATTATCATTGGCTTACATGTATGGCATGTGTATCTGTAAGTATGTTACCTATGTAGGTACAGATACATGTGCATATGCTTGTGTAGACAAGAGGCCAATGATAGGCATCTTCCTTTCCATCTTAACTGTTTTCTAGTACAAGAATATCTAAGTAATATGTTATCCAGTGCTATGATTTATAGGTTTTTGCTACAGTCCCATGATTTCCAATATTTACTCTTTAAAATTCTGATCCAGTAACAACAACAAAATTAACCTTATAAAACTACATATGTGATGTATGAACACCAAGACCAAGTACATCCCTAATAACCTCTCACAGCCCTGCAGAGGTCTGATTTATTTTACCTATCTGTAATTACTTCTGTATTAGTTAGAGTTTCCATTGCTGTGAAGAGACACCGTGACCGAGGCAACTCTTATAAAGGACAATAGTTAATTGGGGCTGGTTTACCAGTTCAGAGGTTTAGTACATTATTGTCTTGGCAGGAAGCATGGCAGCATGCAGGCAGACATGGTGTTGGAGGAGCCAAACAGTTCTACATCTTGATCAGCAGGCAGCAGAGGGGAACTACCTTTCACAGGCAGCCAGGAGGAAGGTCTCATTCCACTGGCCAGACTTAAGCATATATATGAGACCTCAAAGCCTCACTTCCACGGTGACACACTCCCTCCAACAAGGCCACACCTCCACATAGTGCCACTTCCCATGGGCCAAGTGTATTCAAACCCCCACAGCTTCTCTAAAACTCATTCTTAACTTCTTTTGATTGTTGCCTTTTTCCAAAAGATAAGTGGCCTCTTGAATCTGGGACTTAGATTTACTGATAAGTCTTCCAATCTTCTTTCTTAGTTAACTTGTCTTTTATTCTGTTGTCTATGGAAGTTACCCTCTTGCAACTCACTCGGGACTTCTAAATAACTCAATTTCAGCCACATAGCTCACACCAAAACAAATATTCTGATGATTCACTCGATCAACTGGAATTCCATATAATATTTGTACAGAAGTCATTGATTTAAAGGAGGTTACATATTTTGGACCCTTTTGACAAACATTAGACATGCAAAGAACACTAACTGCTTTCCTTTCAAACATCTGCTCCTGGTAATACGGGTCTCTGTCGTGTTGAATAGAAGATTGCAAGCCAAAATGCGATTTGAGCCAACTGCCACAATGAATTGGGGTCCAGATTAGCTGGGTCTTGAGAAAACTGGAAGTTGAGATTCCTGAGCAGAGCAAGTAACCAGTAGAGGTATTTTAGGGATTAATTTCAGTGGGTTTAGATTTTATTAGCTACAATGGATGATTGGATTCTTTTCTAAGTCAGATTGGATTGATTCTGGAAATGCCCCCTTAGTTCCCAAAGATATTATAGTTATATATTAGGTTTAGTTATATTTTTAAAAGCCTTAATTCACTTGGGGGTAGGAGGATAGCTCAGTCAGTAAAGTACTCATTGCTCAAGGATGAGAACCTGAGTTTAACCCCCAAGACCCATGGAAAAACTGAGGTGTGGGGCATGCTTGGAATTCCATTGCTAGAAAGACAGAGGCAAGCAGATCCCTGTTGGTTCACTGATCAACTAGCCTGGCCTGATGGGTGAGCTGCAGATCCCAGTGAGAAACCCTGTCTAACAAAAAAGGAAAAGAAAACCCGAGATGAATGAGGAATGACCCCTGGCATTCCATTCATCTCTGGCACATATAGCCATGTGCACACACATATACATGAATATGCACAAATGGGAAATCTATATCTATCTATCTATATCTTTCTCTTTCTGTCTTTGTCTCTCATCTCTCTCTTTGTCTCTGTCCCCCGTCTGTCTGTCTGTCTCTGTCTCACACACACACACAAAGCACCAAGCCTTTAATTTACTGACTTTGAAATTACATGTACTTCTTTTCCCCCTTTTGACCGCAAATAACTCATTTCGATTTGACGTTGAGTAATGCTTTTATATTTAAAATTCAGAGTCAAAGTAATCTCAAGTAGATATATCTGCTTTATAGCTTTAAAAACTCATTTTATTTGAGAAGGATAACCTATAAAAAAAACCAACTGTAATCACATTATATATCCCAGAGTTCAAGTTTAAATGATTACAGATTCTCTATCCTTTTTAGATTTCAAAGTAATTAAAAATTTTCAAAGCATTACCAATGCTATTAGCTTTTGTTAAGTCTTTTTATGTATAGTTTAGTATTTTTCATATTTTCAGCAATAAAGATGTGTGGCTTCATTGCCACAGGACCTTGTGGTCAAAGAATTCTCGCAGGTTTTCCTAATTTGTAGCCTGCATATTTTCTCTGAATATCTCTAACGATGAAATCCTTTCAGCTGCATTTGACAAGGCGGTAAAGGGTCTATTTCACCAGCTGTGTGGATTCTCACAGCTGTTCCCCTGTTCTTGAAGCCTGCATATCTTGTCATTATTTGCACAGCGCACTATAAGGGGATTCTCTGGGATCACTGAACCCAGCCAGATCCCTCTTTGTTCTGACAAGACTCAGAAAGAAACCCACAGTGCTCGGGACCATATGTTTTCTTATTTTATGGCTTCCAGGCCTCTATTTTAGGGCTCTTCTGTTCTGACACGGCTTCCTCCTTAATTAGCTGTAAAATAATAAAAGGTCACTTTTGCAGTAAAAGTTACAAGTTAAAGATGGTTTACTGTGCTTCAGACACTTAAATGGATCTGTAATAAGTACAGGTACGGAATGCTAGTTTTATAAGCTAGGACATCTAAGAGCGTCTCACCTCACAGTCAGTGTTCAGCTTGAGTAATGCAGGAGGCAGTAAGTACATCATTCCATGTCACCACAGTGCTCTGGTGTTGGAAAGCTCTCCCATCAGTGAGTAGTTCCAGAACAGTTTTTATCACCGGAGCATGGATCTTCTCCCCAGGAATGTTAGTTGGGAAGCAATGGAAAGAAGTCTTGTTGTTGTTTGTTTGTTTGTTTGTTTTAATGAAGAACATGATGTCCTATTCAAATAAACTCTCTTTAAAACTGAGGGAAAAAAATCCAAGGATACATAAAACAAGTTCCTTTCATATTGATGCTTTCTGTCTTCTAGACTTTTTGGTTGCTAAGATATACTAAGAGGGGGAACTCTGTTTAACTTCTGTCTATCTCAAGCCTGAGACCCACCCCAAATTGAAACTTTGCCAGTGGAAAAAACAAAAACAAACAATAACAACAACAACAACAACAACAACAACAACTCTGGGATCTGGTTCTCTCTCTTATTCCCACTGTTAGATGAGAGTTCAGGGTCATTTCTTGGATGCCTCTTAGCTTAAAGCTTCTGTCTTTCTCTTCAAACTTATCATAGGGAAAACTCAGGAAAACCTAAGCGTTTTCCTTTTGGAAACAAATGAGAGGTTCAAGCCACTTGTGGAGGCTCAGGTTAGCCCATTTCCTGAGCAGCAGAAAGCCCCAAACCAAGTTACTTCATTGCATCTCGCTGGGCCTTCCCTGCCCTCCCAGGCTTCACTGCCTGAGTAATAAACCTTCTTGTGCCCTCGGGGCATCAGCATTTGTCAGGGAAAAAGAGAACCTCTCTCTTGTGTACTGTGACCACACAACAGGCTATCATCATGGCTAAACTATCATTACACCCACTGGGCTATCCCAAGATCCTTCTGTGCCTTTGATCTCCTGTCTTTCTCTCCCATAACTGTTGTTTATTATACAAGGAAACAAAGGTGAATATGTTTTTTTTTGTTTTTTGGGTTTTTTGTTTGTTTTTGTGTAAATTGGATGTCACTCCACTATTCAGAATCTTGCAGTCTACTAATTCAGAATAAGAGCAAAAGCCATCTATGGATTACAAACTTTTCTGGGATCCCTTCTCCCATAATCCTTTAACCTCATTCACTCTTTTACTTTTACCTGTCTCTCGTTTACTGCTTCACCCAGTGGGGGGGGGGGAGAAGGGGGTTGTGGATTCACAGGCACTCCTGCATGCCTGTGGCTGTGCATGTGAAGGCCATAGGTTAACATCAGGTGACTTCTTCTATTGCTCGCCGCCTCAATTATGAGACAGTGTCTCACTGACTCTGACAGACCAGCAGAAGTCAGGAGAGCTGCTCAGAAAGCCTGCAGGATGACCCTGCTCCTTTCCTTCCCATAGCACTGGGGCTACCAGTATGTGGTCAGGTTTTATGTGGATGCCGAGGACCTGAGTTCAGGTCCTTCCTCATCCCAGCATGCAAAGCAGATTCTTCCTCATTTCCACTCATGCCTTCTGCCTTATTTATTTCTCTGGGTGTCTTAACAATACCTCTCTGATTTTTCCCATGTTTCTGCTCAAATTTTACCACATAAATTGTGCCAACTCTGATGGCCTATGTAAAGGTAGTGATTCTTTCATTCTCTAGCATTTCCAACTCGATTCCCCTTTATTCTTTCTTTAGAACATTGATTGGCCCTGAACATAATTATCATTTTATTGCTTATTGCCAGATTTCAGCTAGAAGTTAACTTCCCTGATGCCAGAAACATCATTTCCTTCACTGATGCATCCCCAGAACATGCCACACAGAATGGTTTCATTAACATTTGTCAAAGAATACACACACATGTATGCATGTGCTTGTGCAAAACACACACAGAGACAAATGTCCACACATGCACCCCAAATATTACTACATATTTGAACACGTGTAAGTTTGCATTCACACACATACATGTTCATGGACAGGAGTACACATAAAAATGGGCATGCATACATACATGCAAATATATATGCACACACAGTTAAATATGGGCACACAGTCCTATGAACCACGTGTACATGTGAGCAACATATACACACAGCAATTCACTGCTGCAGGTGCTCACACACAAAAACACATACACACACATATATAAACATATGTAGGCATACATATGAATAAACACACTGATACATACATACATGCCAGTATGTAAATATACCATGTAGATATAAAGATAGCATACACATACACACAATGCCCACATATGTACATGTGCATAAATATGCACAATTGAACATGAATATGTCCACACATGAATTTGTAAGTGCAGATATGCAGTGCAGCATACACCCAGACACAGATATGAATGTGCACATATATACATATGCTCACAGGCACACACATGCATAGTCGCATATACCACATTGTGCACATATATGTGCACAGAAGCGTGTTTGGGTACATACACATATACACATGCATGAATACACAGACCCACACATGTACAATGCACACGTGCACATGCATGTGCACACACACATATACATACATGCATACTTTAAAAACCAAGCTGCCTTGTTAAGTAAACTGGATTACTAATCCCTTCTCTGGGAAAATACACAGACAGGTAATGAGAACATTGCCTCATGGTTCTTCTGGTTTCTGTTGCCCATCGCTATTCTTCCTGGGCAAACAGAGTATCAACCAAATGCAAGGGTAACACTGAACAGAACTTTGTTTTGCCTCCTGGCTTTGTTCTGGATATAACTTTTGATATCTAATAATTCCACTTGGCTATTGTTTCTTCACAGAACATAGTCTTGTTTACACCGATGGGCTTTACCTATAGGCCGGGGGAGAAGGTGGAATGCCGGAGTCAGTAGGCCTGACTGCATTGGCTTGGATCAGAAAGGTGATCATTCTGCTTCACACCTTTCTGAATTCTTCCTCTTTGTCCTTTGGTTTCTGCCTCACCCTTTTCAGGAGACACTGCAGGGCACGATGCAAGACTCTGCAGCTTGTCTTAACTTTTTATCCCACTGGGTCGAATCAGCGTGGCAGGTTTGGGAAGACAGAGCTGTGTTTGCATTTGCTCCAAAGAGATGTACACTTACTGAAGGCTCAGTAGAGAACGCAAATATCGTACCTCACATCAAGCCAACTAGCTCCTACAGTGCGGCCTCCCCAGAACCTCAGTGCCAACGGCCTCCCAAGAACCCCTGCGCCAGTGGCCTCCCAAGAATCCCTGCGCTTGTCATGGTTTCGTCTTCCACATCTTTTTGTTAAATCATAACTTCAGGTCAATCTAAGCTATTTTTATATCCTAGGGTAGAAATCTGTGCGATGTTCTGACTCGCAGACCCCATAGAGGTATGCGATTATTGCTTTGTAGCTATTCTAGCTCTAAACATGAAGTAAAGTCAAATCTTGAGGTTTTTTCACCCTGCATTTAAATTAGTGCTTTTGAATTCTTTATGAAAATATGCTGTAGTTATTTTTACCTTTCTTTGGCATGCTTTACATTTTCTATCTTATCATTTTTTTACCTTTTTCTTTTTCTTTCTCTTTCTCTTTTTTTTTTTTTTTTTTTTGCTTATTTCTACGTTGGTTTTCCCCAGTCTTTAAGTTGCTTGAAGGGATAGAGAAAATGGTGCGCTCTCTCTCTCTCTCTCTCCCCCTCCCTCCCTCCCTTCCCATCTCCTCATCCTGTGCATGTGTGTGTGTACAAATCTCATAACTTTTAGTCATATTCTTCATAAGGAAGCAGATGGCTGATTTACAGTGCATAATCTTAATGCCTAGTATAAGGCAGTACACAGCGTTTTGAAACCTGGATGCCAGCTTGCTATGCAATAAGAAACAAAGGAAAAAACAAATCTAAGCTGCGACCATCTTCACTTACTGCCCAGATGTCAAAAGCCAGCTCGTGCTGAAGTAGCAATCAGAGCAGGGGTGCAGCCTTACCTGACAGGCACTCTGCTCCCAGCAGCTGTTCTGGTCAACGGGGATTTCTGCCTGTGGCGTCAGTAGCTGCTACTTCATCCTGGAACACCTCCTCTGAACTTAGTGTTCCCTTGCTTACAGCCTTGAATGATGTCATCTGCATTCAAATCATTTTCCTAACATGGCTTGCTAATCTAGTTTCTTACACATTTTCTGTGGGCCACACATGTTTACTATTCTTGATAAGTTGACTTTTTGAGCAATAATAAACATGATTATTTTCTAATAACCCTAGCAATGAAGTTTTAAATTCTACTTTGGTGAAAGATACTATTGCACCTGTACTCTCCTCTGGCTTCTGCGGTTTCTCTGCTGTATTAACCTGGCCATGTTTCCTTTTGCCGCCTCTGAGATTTCTTTTATCTTTATTTAAAGGAATTTTCCTGTTAAAGGTTTACTACTCTTCTGGTTTGTTTCATGGTAGTTCCTGAATAAAGAACTTGAGGTCGTTAATCAACTCTAGAAAAACCATAGTTTACCATCCCCTAGAAGTTAGCATTGGCTTACATTCTACGCCTCCTATCCTACTGAAGACATCCATGATGGAATTCCACTGGCTGATTTTAGTACTGTCAGGCCTGCACTCTTTAGGCTGCATCTGCTCAGCATTTCTTTGCCCATCATCTTTGTTTGAAAGGATTTCATTATTACTTTATCGCACATTTTACTTGTTAAAGATACAACTCTTTTGTTGTTGTTTTGTTTTTGACATAATCTGCCTTTAACCCTTACACTTACATCAAGGGTATTAGTCACCTTGCCTGACTCTCTATAAAGTATATATTATATGTATAATATGTAAATATATTAATACCTCATATACTTCTATATTAACATATTAAATATAAAAATACATAATACAAAATACATTAACATATCAAATAAAACATTAATATTAAATATAGTTAATATATTAATAATTAATATATACACATAATTATATAAATATAGTTAATGACATATTGACTATAATTAATATTCATATATTAACTTATATGTGTATTAAAATAATCTTGATTGGTAGTTTTCCATCATGAGGCTCCGGAGAGTATAGGCACTGCCCTGGGGTAGACAGCTGTGTTAGTTACTTTTCTTTTTTTAATTAAAATTAGATTTTCATACAATATATTCTGGTTATGGTTTCCCTTCAACTCCTCCTAGGTCTTCCCAAGTTTCCCACCAAGTCCCCATCCCTAGCCCAGAAGCTATCTCCAATTGATAATCTCTTGTTAAAGCAAAAGAAGTGATTTCTAGTGGCGCCTCCCTGGGTATAGAAACCTTTCTTAGGGCAGGCCCCAACCACAGTAGTAGATGACCAACACAAATGAGCCCAGTCCGGAGAGCATTGCGTCCGCAGTCGGGAGAACATTGTCAGGAGACAGACAAGGCTGAGAGCTGCTTCTCTGCTCACTCTTGCCTTCTCTATGCAGCTAACGATCCCAGCCCCCGTGGTGGCTTTGCCCACATTTATGGTTTATTTTCCTATCTTAGTGAATGTAATCTAGAAA
This sequence comes from Rhynchomys soricoides, assembly GCA_019843965.1. Lineage (NCBI taxonomy): Eukaryota > Metazoa > Chordata > Mammalia > Rodentia > Muridae > Rhynchomys > Rhynchomys soricoides. The sequence goes on along the minus strand of JADRCH010000028.1, from coordinate 11,620,716 downwards.
ATCCTTTCAGACAACCATGAGCTTGTCTCTTCCATGATTCTGGTTCCTGTCACGTGGACAATATTAGCCATCGCATTGGGTTCCTAGAATTTTTTCCCCACATGCCTCTCCCATGACGCCCCATTTAATCCTCCTATATGAAATTTTCAAAGAGTCCACTCATTTCCCAACATCTTTGCAATAGAGGGTAACCTGTGTAATTCCAGTACCATATGGTCAAGCTCAGCTCTCTTTGGAACTAAGTTGAAGCCCCATTTTCTCCTGAGTGCGGTGAATCCTATTATCTTTCTAGAAACATCTCCACTCTACCAGAGGTGACCAAGCTGGCCTGCACTCAGGCTCTCTCACTGAAAAGCTTAATGAACTTGGGCATCCTTCTTATACTCCCAAAAACTAGGGTTTTCTGTTCCCTTAATGAGATGCAATTACACCGGCTTCTAGCTGAGAAAGTTAACAATATTTTTTTTTCAGTGCCTGGTGGTACAAAGCAAACCATAAATTATTAGTCACAAACATTATTATAGTTTGTCATTATCATATCTGTCTTGAGATGCTGAGTTCTGTGGGGCAGGGGGAGGACCTGGGTTATACAGAAATTCAATGGGAGGCTCCAGGGCCTGCACAGGGTAAGGTGAAGCAGGTGATACAGTGGTGGAAATGGAAGGTAGCCTCCTGTCTTAGGGTTTACTGCTGTGAGCAGAGACCATGACCATGGCAACATTTAATTGGTGCTGGCTTACAGTTTCAGAGATTCAGTCCATTATCATCAAGGTGGAAACACGGCAGTGCCCAGGCAGGCATGGTGCAGGAGGAGCTGAGAGTTCTACATCTTCATCTGAAGGCTGCTAGCAGAAGACTGACTTCCAGGCAGCTAGTATGAGGGTCTTAAAGCCACGCCCACAGTGACACACCTACTCCAACAAGGCCACACCCACTCCAACAGGGCCACACCTTCTAATAGTGCCACTCTCTGAGCCGAGCATATAAAACCATCACACTTCCTCACCTTCTCAGTCCTAGATAAGTTCTGCTCTTCTGATGTTCTGAATCCCTGTGCTGTAGCAGGTGGTGTGCTGAAGCCCGTTTCTTCCTCACCAATGTCCCCACTTTACCCATTTCCTAGTTCCTATTCTGAGCCTTCTTCTTAACTTCAGTTGACTCCTGAAACAATTACATGATCACTGATAGTGTGCTGGGTCCTATGGCTTAACAAATAATCTCTCTCAAGGATGGTTGAGGAAAGTTCTGAAATAGATAATGACTTACAGGCAATATATATATATATATATGTTAGTATATATACTATGTACTATATATTAGTGTATATATATCAGTATAGTATATATCATATATAACATTAATTAGTATATATATGTATTTATATATACATATATGCAAAGGATTATGTTAAATCATAGACTCTTCAACAAGATATAGAACCAAGCTTGGAAGACAAGCTGAATGGAGAAATCTTGGCCACCAGTCACACACCCTATCTGATCCTGCTACAGATAGGCCAACGTGAACCTCCTATGTGGCCATGACCACAATGGATATCCCACACAGTTAGACTGACAACTTTGATCTAGCGACAGGGTGTCTTAGTTTATTCAGGTTGCTACAACAAAAATACCATCCACAGACTAATAATATATGAATATTGGAAAGCTATTTTATGTTGTTTCTAAATTCTGAATGCTCTGATGTCCAAGATCAAAGCTCCAGTTAGGTTCCAATACCTAGTGCAGGCTTCTTTGTGTCCACACAAGGCAGAATGGCAAGTGGCCTCCCTGATGCTCCCTGAGAAGGCCTAATCCCACTCATGAGAGCAGAGTCCTGAGACTAATCCCTCAAGACAACATATCCTGATGCTCTTTGCAAGTTAGGTTCTAACATGAATTTTCAGAAATATCAATACAGAACAACTGTCTTTATCTTTCTTTCCAGTTCCTTCAAAATTGTAGTTCATGGTGAGAACCTTTGATTGTTCTAGGTCGATTTGCCTGCCTGCTGCTGGTGGGTGATGGGACTGGGGCCTATGTCTCCTTCCATTTCTGTGGAGGAAAATCACACATTCTTACTCAAGGGGGGAAACATTATGAAAAATGGTGTTCAAATATTAGTCAGAGAATTCACTACAAATGATCAGCAATTTCCCAGCTCATTAGAGAATTACTCTGTTCAAATTTTGCATTTCTCACATGGATCTAGTCATTTTCTCTATACTCCTAAGTTAACTGGAGAAGTGATCTTTCTCTGATTTGTCTGCATTCAAGACACAGTATGAAGGATTATTGTATACCGAAAATAATCTTAATGAGATGGATACCGCTCTTGCAATTAATTATAATCCTGAATAGCTGTCAGATTTAGTAGGAAATATTATTTATACCTCCAGTATTGACTAGTATGCTTGCTATTCACCACTCATTAAGTGGTTGTTGAATGAATTCTAAGAAGAAACACTTTTTATCTGGTTATATCTCAGAGTCTCAGAGGAATATATATATATATATCCATCCTTACTTTAAACATGAAGCAACAGATATGATACATAGCCTGCTTTATGACCTATATCCGATAAGAAGTGACCAGAACCCTGAGCAGTGTAGGCAAGCCAGAACCCAGTAAGCTTCCTTCCACACTTAATCTAGTCAGCCCTTGGGAAAGGGCTGGTCCCTTTATCTGCTATCAAGTGCATCATAGACTATAAATGAACGCGAACCAAAGGCGATGGTTCTCTCTCCTCTACAATTGCTTACAGTTGAAGTTTGTCCTGACCTTTATCTCTTGTTGAGTTTATCGGGGATTTCAAGGGAAGCTAATGGTATCACCTGCAAGAAGAAGAAGGACCTTGGAGTACTGTTATAAAAGCCATAGTTTTAGGGAGCAGGAAGAAAAAATAGAAAAAATTTCACATGTACTTCCATTTGCCATAGGATTTCTATATACATAAGCCAATTCCTAGGCATACACTGCATATAGACCAGGAGCAATCCTTGAGAGTGTTTAAAAAAAAAAAAACTGACAGTTGCTAATTGGTTAATTAGCACTTCACTGAAACGCCTCTAAATTTGAACACTCCCGGCTGAACAGTAGGCAGGAAACCAATTCAGTGCCTTGAAGTGGATTGCAGGAAGCTGTTCATCAGGGAGCAGCTGGCGCCTGCTTCTCTCCTCATCCTTCCTTCTTCATAGGGTTTGCTTTCCTAAGGAAATGTGTGAAAATACACCCAGCAAAGAGAGTACCGAAGAGTTTTCTCCCCGTAGCCCGACCCCATTCTCTGTTAGCAGAGGGAGCATCTGAGATTATTCCCATCGTCATCAGACACAATGCTCAGTGTATTCCTCTCCAGTGTTTCCCAAGAGCGTCTTATCCTAGCACTAATCCACCTAGAAACAACAAACCAAGAGACTTTATGGTGGCCTTTGTTCTTGTTGAGTAAGCAGTTTCACACTTAGTCTGACCCCTTGTAACCATAACAAATCACCTGACATACAATTTAAGGATTGACTGGCTCTGTGCAGCTCCTTGTGGGAGAGAAGGCTGGACTAAGAGCGTTGGTTCCATTACATCCAGTCATGAAGCAGAGAGGTGAACACTGGTACTCAGCTAGCTTCTTTTTCTTCCTTTATTCTGTCCAGGACCCTAGCCTATAGCATGGTGACACCCACATTCAGCGTCAGTCTTCACTCCTGGATTAAACATCCCTTTGAAAGACAGGCCCTGAGATGTTTTTCTTAAGTGATACTAAATCCAGTAAAGTTGACGGTCTGGATTGACTACCACAATAGTTCACAATAATTGATAGCTGCATAGGAAACAGCGACTTACATGATTTCTTAGAAGCATTATATTCCTACTCCATGGTATCTGTGATGCTGTCACAGACAGAGCAGGAGTGGGTGGGGCTTGATAGTCACTCGACTCCCTATTTATTTCATTTTGAACAGAAGAATTCACATCAGAAATTTGGGCTCAATTTCAGGACACCAGTGTTGACTGTTGCTTGAAATAAGTTATTGAGGCGCTTGGACATTATTTCTGAGAGTTAAGTGGTTCAGCTTGGTGTGGGTGCTGCTTTCTGCAAGGACAGAGGGAAATAAAGCCATTTGCCTTTGTGCTCAAGGGAATATTTTCAGGAGGGAGAAGTTTCTCTGACTAACACTTAAGCAGGAACAGAAATAAATGGCTCCCCCCCCCGATTTTTTTCTATTATTTGACAACTGCCCCCCCCCAATCTGGTGAAGCAGAAGCTTCAAAAGGGTAGCTAGAGCCTATTCCTGGGATCCTAGAATGAGCCCTAATGAGGAAATATGCTCATTACACAAGGACAATAGAGAGAACTCTGGCTCCCCTGCTTCACCTTCAGCAGGCTTTGAGGGGGAAAAATGGCAATTTAAATGAGATCTGTCAGTCTCTTCACATAGCTAGAATGACAATCTCTACGAGGGTTCAAATGGGTATTGTCTCCTCAACCAGAGTTCAAAGCCAAGCTCAGTGTTTTTTCTCATTCTTGTGTGTGTGTATGTGTGTGCGTGTATGTGTGTGTGTGTGTGTGACTAAGAGAAGTCTTCAAAGTGACTCTTGAAAGTTTTTCTGCCTCCAAATGGAGAAAAAGAAAATATTTCATGCCTCTCCAGCCAGAGAAGGGCGAGAACTCATTTTTTGTTTGTTTGTTTGTAAATGTTAATCCAATGATAGACTTGGGTACCTGCAAGACGCTGTTTCTCTCTAATTTAAAATCATCGGAGTGATTGACTGGGATCAGAGTGGCTAAGTGAGCTCCAGCTTGCTGCATAACCTGGTGCTGTTCTTTCCTTTGCATTAATTTGGAAGCAGGTAGAAGCTTAGAGCTGGCCCTGGAGACAGTATCTATAATGATTTATTTAAATTCTGACCATGCTTTCTAATTATGTAAATATTCAATCATCAGTCTTGCTGACTTGACTCCTAAAATGAGAGAACATTTCCTCTATATAATATTTGGTGAAGTGTCCAGGCTCCTGTGCACGAAATTCTGGGAAGGAAGCATATATGCAAAGAAAGACTAGTGAGCACTGTTCAATAATTCATTTTTCTTCCCAGGTGAATAATCCAGCCCTTACTTTGAGAAGCACCTAGCAACACTGGAGCTGTGTTTCTCCGCAGAAAGAGTTAGATGTATCGGATGGCTACTCCACACTCTGGGTGTGCTAATGATCTCCTGCTAGCACTTAAGGTAATGACACATATCTTTGCCCATTCTGGAGCAGGAAAAGGACACGTAGGCCTTGCTGAATTTACAGTAATCAGCTAAGGATGAACAAACCATTTCCCATATGAAAATCCAGCACCAGAGTAAGCATTAGGAGCTCTGATCATCTCTCACTGCTCCAAGTGTCACCTCTGACCTCCCCAAACTGCCTGCTGTTGTCTTTGTAAACTCCTCTATACCCAGTGCATGGTGGCTTAGTAGCATCCTTCTTGCTCCCTCTAAGACCAGCAAGTAAACATACCCACCATGCCCACATCTGGGATTAGAACCTCTAACCCTGAAATACATCTGGGCATTGTCCTCACTTCTGCTGATTTCACACGCCACTGATTATAAGTGTCTTTTCTAACTGGCCCCATCAAATTCCACACCCTATCAGCCTCCTTCTGCCCCGGGCAACCTCTGTCTTCCCATCCTTCAATGACATATATTTATTTGCTTATCTATCTTCCTCTACATATTACCCTTGAGGAAGGTGGAGAGTGAGGTCAGTGAGGCTGTAAAATTAACATACATGTATGAGAAAACCTGTCCAGCAAAGGAAACTGGAAACCTCCAGGCTGAGCCTGACTGAAGACTAAAAATGGCTGGAGCCACTGGCTCAGCAGCAGAGGCACACTCTGACTGTCTGAAGTTGGCCTGTGACTCACTATAAGCTACGTGTAATTCAGAGAGAGAGAGGGGGAGGGGGCAACAAAATCACCTCCCTTTTCCACATATGAAACCCATCCTGTGTGACATAAAAGCACCAAACCTTTGCACACCACTGCTGTTGAATTTCTAAAATGTCCTCTGTCTGGTCCATTTCTCCCTCCTTGGAACTGTAGTACATCTTAATAAACTGCCTCTATTTGGGCTACAACTGCATGTCCCTCCTCAATTATTTGTCCTGGGACAGAAGAACCAGGAAATCCCTGCAGGTGTCTGATGACCCCCGATTCTACAAATATCTCCCCTTCTTGCTTCCTCTAAGTTAATTCCCTCAACATAACATTTCTTTGTTGGTTTTATGTATTGATTATCTCTCTCCTGTAATCATCGGCTCATGTTTTGAATAATGCAGTTTTCACTTCATACAATAAGGACTTGCTAATTAAATGAATGATTGAATCACAACTGATAAGATTCTCTGCAGCTTAACTAGGTATGAAATGTCTCATTACTCGAAACAAAAGCAAAACAACTCATCAACTTTTTCAGTACAACCTCGAAGGTCTCTTACATTCTGGCTTCAAACTTCTAATGTAATCTTAAACCTGACTTCATTCAGTCCTCCCTCAGGATGGGCAATGTGTCTGTGTCTTTAGTGACAGGACCTCGTGTAGGTATCAAAAGCAGCAGATTCTCACAACTGCTTTTACAAAATGACATTGAATTTGCTTATCGTTATGGTCATGTGGCTCCAGAAAGACCATACTAGGCCAAACAGTTCCACATGGGGTTTATTGAAAGAGAGGGGAGCAAAGTGGTGATGGAAAGAGAAGGAGAGAGAGAGACAGAGAGAGACAGAGAGAGACCAGAGGGGTCTTCCTTTTTTATATGGATAGTGACATAGCCACAGGTAAAGGTGAGAGAGAGATGGGCTAAGTGGATTCTGGGAATATGGTGGCTGTTGACTTGGCAACAGGTGTGCAGGTCTTGCTGTCATCTAGGTGTGATGCCACCGGTTGGTTCCTGATGCCAACATACCTCCCTTCTTATAAAGAGAAGGAAAAAAGGGAGGGGGAAGCCAATGGTGAGAAGGAGATCAGGGCGTCCTGCCTCTTAAGCTGCTTCCTGCTGTGTAGGGGCATCCTCAATTCTGAGGTGTAGCTGACTTTCACCATCCTGGCCCTCCTGGTAAATGTTTGCATCAGGTTCATCTGGGGATGGTGGCTGGTAATCCTGTTAACAGGAACTGATGAATACTCTGGTTAGAAATTTTTGTATTTGTCATTGAAGGAATGTAGAAACAAGGTCAATGAGGCAGGGAACGAATAACAACACCAAGAGGATGACTAGAAAAGGAGTCACAAAAAGGAGTATCCACTTCCATACGCATAGCCAGCAATCTTTAAAGCGACCATGCCTGGTGACATTAAGGGGTTGGTATGCCATGGTCAAGGTCTGAAGCAAAAGGCGAAATGACAAGTTAGTGCCATTTATGAGGGGTGATGTCAAAGAGGTAAGGACCTCGGAGGAGTGTTTGATTACTTCCCCTACTTTTCTAATGTCTAGAAGTTGAGACACACTTTCTCTAGATACAGATAGTACTGACTGGGGACCTGGGTTGATTTTTATGGTAGAGCTTACCAACAACAACTGTCTCCCACCTGGAATCCTATGGGTCTTGTATGTAGAAAAAGAGTGTCTTGCGGTGTTGATGGAAGAAATGATTGGCCCGTGATCCTAGCATATGTATCTGACAAGACCAATATGGACAGCCCCCATATTCATCTGGCCATTTTCTACAATAATCTTTTGTCTGATCAAAGAGATAGCAAGTGTAGAGATCATAATATTTAGATGGGATAACAGATGCAGGGATGATAGCAACTTGGATTCGTTCCTGGCATCCGGCTATGGGACACTTTCCAGACCCTATTTGTAAAAGCTGTTTGCTATCTGTAGGGGTTTCTTGAACTTTGAATCTCCAAATGTAAGGGCTACCCTAGATGGAAATGAACAGCAAAGAGAAGACGAGAAACCCATGTCTAATCCAGTGAGGTTGAGTTCGGCTGTCAGAGTGGAGTCTTATTTTCTGGGATTGGAGACAAGGTGGGTGGTCTTGACCTCCTCCAGAGCTTAACAGAACATGGTCCTGGTAGAGTCCAGTAACTGGATGACAACAGGAGAATGATATTTAGCAACAGAGGAGTTCTGGACATCCCAAACTCAGGGGTCCACCTGAGAATCTGGTAAAGGAAACAACACGTTGGTGTTAGTAGGTTGACTGGCCAGGAGAAGGAGCAGAGGAACTGCTGGCAAGCTTGGGTTTGGGTGAATGGGTGGAGCAAAGGAAATAGAAGCTCTCAACTAAGCTAAAAGATCCCTTCCCAATAAGGGGACAGGACATGTCGGCACTACCAAAAAGGAATGGATAAGGAGTATACCCCTAAAAATGCAACTCAGTGGTGGGGTCTGATGAGGGAGATAAGGTTGTCCTCCTACCCTGACAATAGGAAAACGCAAAGGTGAAGTGGGTCCCCAAAGTCCGTCAGGACCCAGTAAGTGGCCCCAGTGTCCAAGAGAAAGAAGATGGGCTGCCCACATAGCATGATAGCTACCCGGGGCTCCCTGCTAGTGATAGGCATGGTCAGGTCGAGAGAGCTCGGGCCCCTTCAATCATCCATAGCCAAGCCTAGGAGGTTGGCTGGAGGGTTACCTGGGAGTGATGTCCCTCTGTTTTGCATAACATGAGGGCAATCGACAGCCCAATGTCCCTCCTGATGGCACCTAGGACATGGTCCCCTTGGCTTGTCAGGGGGTGGGGTGCCAGTGACCTTGTTGACCACATCTATAGCAGGGGTGGTCTCTGAGCCTTAGAAGACCAGGAGTCTGGGTTAGCAGCTAAGGCTGGTCGGACAGCCTTTGCTGTATTTGTGGTATCTTTGTTTTCGAGCTTTCTCGTCTCTCTTATGGTACACCTTGAAGGCCAGAGCCAAGACTTCTGCCTGTGGACTTAGGGGCCCCTTCTCCAACTGCCTAAGTTTAGCTTTTATGTCAGGGTAGCTCTGGGGAAAAAAATAGGTCATCAAAAGTTGCTTACCTTCTGGGTGTTCAGGATCTAAATTAGTGTATTACAATAGAGCCTTTGTGAGGCGTTCTAAAAATTGAGATGGGTTCTCCTGTTTGTCCTGGACAGCCTCTTGAAGTTTTTCAAAATTTACTGGCTTTAAGGCTGCCTTTCTTAGGCCAACCAGAAGGTATGTAATAAACCTGTCTCTGGCTAAGATACCACCTGCAGAATTGTAATTCCATCGAGGATTCTGGTCAGGTACTGCCTCAGATCTGATTGGATATGCTCTATCTGTTTGGTGAATTTGATCTGCCTGCGTTTTTGCCTCTTCCCAAACTTGCTGGTGTTTATCAAGAAGTAAATTATTAGTAAGAATCATACGAACATTATGGAAAGTCAAGCTATAAGATTGAGTGATGTACTGGAACTCCTTAATTCAGTTGGAAGAGTTAGAAGTATATACACCCAGTTTGCTTTCTACTTGAGAAAGTTCACTCATGGAGAAAGGGACATGCACTCTGACCAGACTGTCAACCCCAGCCACTTCCCTTAGAGGAAGGACCGATGCTGGGTCAGGTGACTCTGGAGAAGGAATTGGGGGTTTGGCTGCGGCCTTAGAACGAGTGATCGGAGGGGTTGGCGCCAATGCAGGGCAATTAGAGCAACCTGCAGCTGGCACAGAAGGAGGGGAGAGGTCTGGAGAGGTCCAGCTAGTAGACTCTGGGGTATCCTGGTGGGAGAAACTGAGGCAGCAGTTTGGGTTTTCGGCTGAGTGGCGGCAGGTCTACGGTGGAAGAGAGGCAGTTCATTAGCTGGATCGAGGGTTGTAGCATCTTCCAGTGGTAGGTGAGTAGGTTTCATGGTTAAGATAAGTTGGGATGGTGAACAAGTAGTGCACATTGAAGGGTGAGAGCGAAGATAGATTGTATGCTTGGATATATGGGACTTCTTTCCATCTACATGACTGCTGGCAGTATGTATGGAGATCTCTTAAAATCATCACATCTAACATGCAATTAGCTGGCCATTTGGAAATATTATCTAAAGAGTATTGAACCCAGACCTTATTGCAAAGGTGTATCAATTTTGAGGGCCTCAAATTGGGCATTAATTTCAGAGATTTGCGATTTTCCAGGAGACATCCCAGTGGGGTGCCTAAGGGTACGTTTGAAGACCATTTAGCACCCATTGGGTGTTGGGGATGTTACTGAACTATTCATGCTGGTGTCCTGAGAAAAGTTCAGCAACTGGTCAGTATAAAAGCCAAGCTAGAAATTCAGATCATCACATGAATTTCAAGGAGCTATGGTCAGCAATTTCCCAGAAATTGCCAGAAAGCAATTCAACCTAGTACTAGGAATTTAGATCAGCTGCAAGAACTTGAGGGATTTATGAACTGCTTTCAAGAAGGGAGGTCACCCAAGGGTCTAAGTCTTAACTTGTAGGTCAGCCAGGAGGCTGGTCATAAGGACCGGGGCATTGAAACACCAACCCCTCAGCCCAGGCTGAGGCTGGCCAGGCACTATCTGGGCATTCAGGGTCCCTCCTGCCAATTGGAGAAACTCCTTACCAATCAATATGCCAGTGCATGTTTATGGACTTCTGCAGTCAGGTAGCAGGAACCAACCGTGTGGTTGTTGTGGCCAGATACTAGCTCCACATGGTGGGCCTCAGCAGCACAGCTCACATGGTAGAAGTCTTGAGTCTCAAGGTTGTGGCGGTGGTGGCAGCAGTGGCAGGGGTCAGCAGCAGTCATGTTCTGTGGCAGGGATGGAAATCCACGCGGTGGATGACCGTGGGTGACAGTGGATAGAGTCCACGTGGTATAGCAGTGGCTGCGGGTGGTGATGGTGGTGGTGGCAGTCCACATGGCATTGGTCCTCCAGCATCATGATCACTCCAGGTGTCAACTGCCGCCTCAACTCCCCAGCAACCTGTGCAGTAATTCCCAAAGTCTTTGGCACCAATGTTGTGATGGTTGCATGACTCCAGAAAGACCATACCAGGCCAAACAGTTCCACTTTGGGGTTTATTGAAAGAGTGGGGGGCAAGGTTATGGCAAAAAGAGAAGAGGAGAAGAGAGAGAGATCAGAGGGGTCTTCCTTTTTTATATGGATAGTGACATAGCCAACAGGTAAATGTGGGAAGTGGGCCAAGTGGATTCTGGGAATATGGTGGCTGTTGCCTTGGCAACAGGTGTTCAGGTTGCACTGTTGCCTAGGTGTGATGTCACCAGTTTTGGAGGTCCTGATGCCAACACATATAACCTGGGCAGATCCTCCTTTAAGTGTTGTCATCCTTAGATTACTTATAATATTTCCTATAATGTAAATACCACAAGTCCTTGTTATATTATTTTGAAGAATTGCATAGATCAGATTGGCTTGCCGGCATGTCTGAGTTGTGATGCATGAAGAGCCAGCCACTTTCTGAATGGGTGGTCCTAGACTAAGTAGGAAAGCTATCCTCCCCCCAAGGTTTTTGTGTAAGTTTCTTGCCTTGAGTTCCTGCACTGACTTCCTTCAGCGTAGATTGTGACCTGGAAGTAAAAGCTAAATAAGACCTTTCTTCCTGTGGTGATTTGCATAAGAATAGGTTCATAAATTTGAATGCTTAATCATCAGGGACTGGCACTACTTGAGAAGGATTGGGAGGTGTGGCCTTGTTGGAGGAAATGTGTCACTGCAGATGGGCTTTTAGGTTTCAAAAGCCCAAGCCAGGCACAGCATAACTCTCTTCTTGCTGCCTGTGGATCAGGATGCAGAACTCTCAACTAAGACTGTATCATGTCTGCCTCCTGGCCACTGTACTTCCCACCATGACAGTGGACTAAACCTCTGACACTGTAAACAAGCCCCAATTAAATGCTTTCTATTACAAGAGTCACCCTCGTCACTGTGCCTGTCCATAGCAATAGAACATTACAATCTCATTTAGGTTGCTTGGAAATCATTTAAATATCACAGCTTCAAAACCCACGGAAATACTATAAGTGAATATTTCAAAGACAGTGAAGTCAGGCAACGTCTCAGAGACACGCACATACATGCTCTTTCCAGAGTCTCTGTCTTTCTCTTAACCCCCATTCTTGCAATCTGCACTGAAGTATCTTTAATAAACCCTAACTCAGCTTTATACTGGATCACCCTGCATCTTTTACACATCAAAGCTGAGAACCCATTTTCACTTGAATGTAAATCCCTAAAACGATAAGAGGCTTCCTTCTAGTGCTCCCAGAGGCCACAGGAACTGAGTCTGCATTACAGCCAGAATAGGCAGGCCAACAAGAGAAAAACAGTAGTTCACTAACATACATTTCATACATGCATGGGAGACAAAGGAGTTCATGTAGATATCGCTTTGAATTCTAGCTTACACTGAAATGTCAACAAAAATAGTAAATGTTTAGAAGAGTTGTCAGATCAGATGTCAACTGTTAGTTGTTAGGCTGGTAGCCACTGAGAATAGAAACCCATGCCTCACAATCAGTTTTAGATCCTACCTCCCATTTCCTAGCAGCAATTTTAAAAGGGGGAAATATTGCAAAGGCCTTCACCAGAATTTGATGTAAAGTACCAGAGTAAGGAAGGAAGGCTGAGGTGCTAAGCCTTGCTGAAGCTCATTAAGGGACATTTTCTTTCCCTAGTAAGCTGTGGCCTTTTACAGATTTATTTATTTTTTATTTTTTTTCTTTTTAAGTTCACCATTAAGCACTTTTCTTCTTTGTCAGAGGAAGAGGGTCTGAGTTCTCCTTATGATCCTGGCAGAGACAAGACATTTGATGCTGCCCAGAAGGATCAAACATCGCAAAAGCATTTCATTGCCCTTAAGAGTTAATGTAAGTGGGCCTGTCAACTACCTGGCCAGAAAGACCAATCCCCTCAAAAGCTGATATGCCTGAAGACACACTAAGAAGACAGGAGAAATCATTATCCCCTTAGTGATATGATGGTACTTACACTCCCCCAAAGTCTCTTCTTCACTTCAAATGCACTTGATCATCTGGATGTCCCCACTCCTTCCCTGTAAGCCCCTCCCAACACAGTTGCTTAAAGACTTGTCTCTAGCCCAGAATGGACAGCCTTTCCTGTCATCCTTTTTCCTCCTCCGGGAAGCTGTTGGGACTCACATCCTGACTGTCCTGTTTTCTCTCAAATAAAATTGTCCCTGAGTTTCCTTCTGAGTCTGTTTTTAAATTCTCTTATCCATGAAACCCAGAACTCACAATAGGGAATATCAATTCTGCAGGAAATATAATAATAATAATAATAATAATAAGAAGAAGAAGAAGAAGAAGAAGAAGAAGAAGAAGAAGAAGAAGAAAAAGCAAAAGACCCCGAGGCTCTAGTAGCAGTAACGAGTAGAAAGTCGAATAAATAGAATCTAGATGCTGCTTTGTGATGTTTGTTAATGTCTATTCCTTACATCACCTCTGGAGAAGGCGTGTGAAGTGGCCTCCAGTGGCTGGATTTTCTTGCTGTTCCTGGAGAAAACAAGGACACCTCATATGCCCGTACATCTGTCAGGTTTTAGCAAGTAGAGGCAGGACCTATCCTGCTTCTCTACTACTTTCACCTCAGCAGCCCTTCGTATACTAAGGTGCTGTGTTCCGGTTTCCCACAGGCATTTATTTTGTGTCTGGGAACATGAATAAATGGGATTCATCCTTTCTTCCCAGGAGCTCTCAGACTAATAGTAAGGAGCTTATAAACTCCAAATATAGACATTTTTCATCTGCTGGTAAGCACTCAATAAATGAACCCAATAATTAACTTTCAACCATATCTTGTTTATCATAAGGAACAGCAGGAGCCAGGTGTAGCTGTACAGTCCCCGTTTCAGAATATAGGATCCTGAAGCAAGAGGAGCGGAGAGGGAGTTTTCTAGCAGCCTATGCTGTACAGCAGAACCTTGCCTCAAAACAACAAAAAATAATAATAAAAATAAACAAGAAGCGACAAGATAGAACCAGGTGAATGTTTTCACAGACCAGTTGCTTGATTTCAGCCAGGACTAATGACTGAGCACTTGACACACCATGGAAATGATACATTTCAAGCACAAGTAGCTGTGGTCCGTGGGCAGCTTGAGAGACTACATCAGGTGGGGGAAATTGCAAGTCAGTGAGATCACCTGGCATGCGGACGCATCACGAAAAGCATGAGGGGTGGTCAGAAGTCACAGCACAAGAGTACCGAGTCCTAGTTAAGATGTGACTGGGCATTGTACACAGTCTTGTTTACTGTGGTCTGTTTAAAAGCTTACAGTTGAAAACAGTCGCCATTAAAGTGAACAATGGGACCCTCATCTGGTCTTCCTTAGCCAATCAAAAGCAGTCTTCCTTGCCACCCTGCTATGTAGAAGGATTCATTGAGTTGAAGTAGGAATCAGAGGTCAATATAAGCAGTGAGTCTTAGGGTTAAGAGAGAGGGAAAAGGGAAGATAGATGATAGATGGATGCATAGATAGATACATAGATGATAGATACATACATACACAGATACATGGATGATAGATGATAGGTAGGTAGGTAGACAGACAGATATATAGACAGACAGGCTATGTTCCAAAGGTGGAAGACAATGTGTCACAACTGAGTTGGTGCTTATTTAACTACAGAAAGCATTGTCCTTTCTCTGTGGGGCTGCCAGGATAAATAAGAGGCCCCCAGTGAAGCTGGACCAGCAAGATGGAAATCAGGAGTAGCAGCGCATGCTTCACTCACACTTGTGGCAGAGTTTGCTCTTCGATGGAGGTCTGGTTTGACAAGTAGCAGAGCCTCACAGAGGAGACAATTTATGTTGAGTTGCTGGAACACAAGCTATTGGGTGGGCTGGAAAGACTTGGGCTGTAGTAGAAGCCCCAAGTAGCACTCTTCTGGCTGAGCCTATTCCAGGGCCTTCAATGAACTCACTCTCTTCTATGGCACCTTTTGTTTTTTGTCTTCTAAGGCCTTACCACCAGCCCAGACCTTAGAGTTAGAAGCAGTGGAAACACTCATTCCTGGCTATGGGACCCTGAACTCTGAACAGGATGCTAACCTGAAGTTTCAGATCACATTGGGCTAGACATATTTCTGTTCCTGTCAAGTTCTTTGTACATTCAGCTCAGTCTGTTGTAAGCCTGTTACTTAGACATTATCCTGTAGTAGAGTCAAGACCACTGAACATTCTAGACCAAGGAGTTGTATCATTTTAGAAAATGACTAAATGCTGAGGTTGCCATTTGCTCCCCCTAGTCGTTGTCTCTTAGATAGACTTGTATATTTACTTCAGTCAGTTTTCCCTTCTTCAGTCAGTAGTATTCCCCACAGTGATGGGAGCTGCAGGATTGTTTTCTATTTCTCCTTGGTACCTCTCTCTCTCTCTCTCTCTCTCTCTCTCTCTCTCTCTCTCTCTCTC
>JADRCH010000028.1:11445247-11605330 GCA_019843965.1 Rhynchomys soricoides | reverse complement strand
TCTCTCTCTCTCTCTCTCTCTCTCTCTCTCTCTCTCTCTCTCTCTCTGTTTTCTTTGTTTCTTTCTTTCTTTCATTTCTTCTTCCTTCTTTCCATCCTTCCTTTCTTTCTTTGTGAAAAAGCAGAAAAATATTTAGTTAATATGGTCATATTGGAAAGAGGACCAAAGAGGTCCAGTTACCCTCAAGCCTGTCTTTAGATCTTAATATGAGGTTCAGATTCAAATAAAGGGTCAGAGGTATTCAGAGCTAAGCAGTCCCAGTCAAGGTCAAAGTCATCATTGCCTCAGCCCCGTCTCCTCTTCAACTCAAATTGTTACTAATCATGTGACATGTCTTCACAGGAAACAAGTTCCTCCCTTACTGGCACTGGGTTCCAGTCATTTATTCCTTACACCACAAGATTCTTGAACAAATTTCAATATTTTGGAGGCCATTGTTTCAATGAATGTCTCTCGGGCAGGCTTAGATTTTTGGTCATGTTTCCTGAGTTTTTATACTTTCTTGAGCTTTTCCATGCTCAAGAACAATGGACCAATAATGAGAAAAAAGATACATTACATTTTCCATGACTGCGCCATCAGTTCTGTAAAAGGAGCGAACATGGCCTATGTGTATTTACATCTCTGAGTGTCTCTAGGGAAATACTCGTAACTCTGTCGTCATCAAGTGAGTTTTAGAGTCTTTTGTAGTGACTTTGAGATCTAGTATATCCCATGTGACAATGACAGCCCCGGTGTGTTCTTAGCTGCCCGGCTCTCCTGCTCTTATTCATGCTCTCTGACTTCATGGGGTCTTTGTTTCATCATCGGCTGAATGTAGCACTCTGATAGAACAAATTCTGAGAATATTCTTTAGAATGGAATAATTTAGTATCTCTCTAGCAGAACTTGGGTCACTTCTGCAAGTACCTCGGAATATTAGTAATCGAGAATTATTTTAATCCATTTTCAGAGTGGGAGACTCTGGGCTAAATGGATAATTTGAACCTTGCCAACTTAATTACTTCTAGAGTACAGACTTGGAGCATTTGAATCCAAAGTGCCAGGGGACAATGGATTCTGATGTTCATCACTTACCTTTCTAATGTGGTGAGAATTCTGAGCTGTTCCAAGCAGCCTCAGGACCAGCACATGTTCTCATGGCAAAACCATTCCCATTACAATAGGCTGCACTTTCTCTTTCCAGTCTTGGCCAGATGCTTCTAATCATTCCATGATCTCTCTGATTTCTTAAAGGGGATGAATTTTGTCTCATGCTTGCCTTTTCTAGCTGTTCTTAGTGACAGAGTTAGTTCCAACAACCTAGGCCACCACCACTAGGTGCTTGAAGTCTTGAAAACCACAATGTTGAGCTGACTTAGTGTGTGTTTTCTAACTTTTAAAGAATGACCACTGGCTTTGGCAGATTTTAAGTTAGGTACAGCAGGAAACTTGGATAGTTGCCTGAATGCTGGGTAACATTTTGAAAGCTTCTGGGAAATGTTAACGAAATACCAGATTCTATGCCTTCAGAGTTCAGCCAAGTACCTTCATATTTCAGACTGACACACTTAAACTTTCATGCAAGTCACTCTTGAATCCCTTGGAATATGCTTTTATCTTGATTACAATTAAATGTAGAGGTTTACATCATGGTAACTTAAATTGTGTCTACACTCATCAAAACAGTAGGGATTATAAAAATGACAAAAGGAAAGAATTGAGCAAAGCATCTTGGCATACTCAGAACCTGAGTACAAGCTTTCTTTTAGTTATTATTGCAGTGTGTGTGTGTGTGTGTGTGTGTGTGTGTGTGTGTGTGTATCTTTTCACTTTGGTCCACAGGCTTGGCAGCAGGTGCCTTTATCCGTGGATCTACATGGCCAGTCCACAGTTTCATTCTTTACTGATCTTAGTATTATTTATCTATTATTATGTATCCAAAAAATTCTTAGAACCCCAAGGGAAGGCACGTATGATAGCCGGAGATGTCTCCGGAGGTGGAGACAAAGCTGGAGAGAGAGCTCTTGTTTCTGTCCTCCCTAAGACTCCATTCCCCACAAAAGTTTTAAACTACATTTCTCTTAAAATAACCCAAGCACAATTCAAGTGAGTGTTTTGTTACACTGCTACATTCATTTGGAGTAGGCTAAGGAATGAGAGCCTCGCCTCGCGGCAGGGCAAGGAATGGCAAGTGTGTGCCATGAGCCCAGGGAAGTGTGGAAGAGGGCGGAGGAGCTGGTGGGTAAGGACAGGCTCAGGTATGTTGTCTGGATGGGAGTGGACTCCAACACTGAATTAGACGCAACACTCGGTGGTCACTCTAATTGCTAGCTTCCCCTTCAGTGCTCTCTAGTGAGTGTGTGAGTGAGCACCCCTTTCTCCTGCCTCATTTGAGCTCTATGACTTGGCAAATAGCCCAGTGGGAGTTTGCTCAGAGAAGTCAATGGCTCTCTGGAGAGAACATGGCTCTGCTCTCGTCCCTTTTATTAATGAGGAGCTTTATGTAGAAGCCGAGAAAGAACTGAGCATTTTCACACTCAGTAATCTTACTTGCTCCCAAGGTCCTCACCAGGAACTCCCCACATTCCTAAAGACAGCACTGGCTAAGCCTGGCACATTTTCAAAGCATGAAAGAGACTTAGAAAGCTAAGTAGATAAGCAAAATGCTATGGGGATCTATCAAGCTTCCCTTGGTTTTTCTTATGTCTTAAGGCTACAGTGACTGGGGATTTATCATAGTTTCCCTTCTCTGCATTGCAAATTGCTTATGCAGAGCAGCATGTCTCCTCACTGAAGTTCTAATGGCTGTGAGTTAGGTGGCTGAAGAAACCTTTCTTGAGCTTGGGTGTGGACACTGAAGACAAACAAGACTGTACCACAATTTGCCAGTTAAAGCTAGTTAAGCCGAGGGCCCTAAATGTAAAATATTTGAGACCTTAAGGGCCAAAGTTGGAAAGTAAATGCCACTGTACTGATATCACAGGAGTTCATATTTCCTGGGGAATGAATCTGGCATTTCAGTCTTAATCATGAAATTGTCCTTTTTCAGTATCGCGTTTCTATTATATTAATTAATTAATTGAAGCTGAACTTGTTTATTCAACAAATTTTTAATTACTACAAAAATTGGAACTAGTCAAACAAAACATTGCTTACTTGCAGCCCTTTAAGATGGCTAATGAACAGATCAAAGTGATTTTCTAACTGGGTGTCAATTATTTATATGTAAATGATATTTTTAAAGGGCCCAAGGGCAGCTCAGAGATTTTATACTCAAGTGGGTTAAACTTCCTTTATACCTACAACCTCTACTTATTAATTATTGTTTTATTAATTGTTATTCATTTCTTTAGCATTCCGCAATCACAGAGTCACAAGGCTATAAGACAGCCTTCTCCATGGTTTGTTTTTAATGAGGTACAAATCTGTGGCGAGTGGGTACTCCTTTTTTTTTTTTTTTTTTTTAAATCTTTTATTTGGTTTATCTCAAATGAAGCTTATCTACCCAGAACCAGATCGCAAGAATCAGGCTGCCGTGCCCTCACCTTGATCATTTGGCTTTTAATTTTTAAAATAAGCTCTCAGGCTAGAGAGATGGTTCAGTGGTTAAGAGCAACAACTGCTCTATCTGAGGTCCTAAGTTCAATTCCCAGCAACCACATGGTAGCTCACAATTGTCTGTAATGGTATCTGGTGCTCTCTTCTGGTGTGTCTGAAGACAGTGACAGTGTACTCATATACATAAAATAAATAAATCTAAAAAAAAGAAAAAGTCTCCCTCTGTACCCTAGGCTAGTCTGGAACTCATTGTAGAGATCAGGCTAACTTAGAACTTGTAACCCTCTGCTTCTGCCTCCTGAGTTCTTGAATTATTGGTCTGTTCCAGTACACACAGCCTTATCATTTTCAGTTAGAGAAAACATGTCATAACCTAATTAGGTAAAATTTTCCTTTCCCTAAGTCCTCTCTCCATCTTCTCATTCTTTCCTATCTTGCAAGATGTTCATGAACATTTACGCTTGTGTGTGGAGAGGACCTGATTACCTGATCTACATATGTCCAGAACCCATATGGACATGTTGTCCTTTGATTATCATAATTACTTAAAAATGTTTAGAAGCAACTATTTTGTCCATATCACAGGTAGGAACCCCTCCCCTCTCAGAAAAGGAAAGTATTAGACAGGACCAACAATTACTTAGTAATAGAATGACTTTGGTAGTAGTTGTGGATATTAACAAATGTTTTGGTTTGCTTGTATGGTTGGCTGGGTTTGTTGCTGCTGCTGCTGTTTGTTTTGTTTTGAGACAGGGTCTCTCTATGAACCCTGGCTTTCCAAGAACTGCTGTATAGATCAGAGTGGCTTCACATTCACATTGATTGTGATAGGTTTAAAAGTGTTCCACCACACTTGGCTTCTTAACTAATGTATTATGACCTGTCTTAGTCAGAGTTTGTATTCCTGCACAAACATCATGACCAAGAAGCAAGTTGGGGAGGAAAGGGTTTATTCAGCTTACACTTCCACATTGATGTTCATCACTAAAGAAGTCAGGACTAGAACTCAAACAGATCAGGAAGCAGGAGTTGATGCAGAGGCCATGGAGGGATGTAATTTACTGGCTTGCTTCCCCTGGCTTGCTCAGCTGGCTTTCTTATAGACCCCAAGACTACCAGCCCAGGGATGGTACCACCCACAAGGGGCCCTCCCATCCTTGATCACTAATTGAGAAAATGTCTTACAGCTGGATCTCATGGAGGCATTTTTTTCAACTGAAGCTCCTTTCTCTGTGATAACTCTATCTTATGTCAAGTTGACACAAAATCAGCCAGTACATGACCTAAGTTAGAAGGTAAACTATCTAAGAAACATTTCCTTCTTATGCCACATTGGGCTGTGGTGTGAACTGACCTGCTGCAAGCACCCTCTTCCCTGTCTACCCTTCACTATTCCCTTATTTCTTCTGAGCTCAGAGAATACCATCTCTCTGTGCTGAATACACTTAGACTTCGTTATTCTGTAATACCCAGAAATAACATAAAAAATGTATAACATTTGAAATGGACCTTTCACTCTAATTTTGGCTGTAAATGTTCATTGTTGGCCCCAAGTCAACCCTAATTTTTATATCATCTATCAGATAAGACTCAGGGGTTTATCTAATACCTTTTCCCATAGAGCTAGTGGCAAGGGTCACACATTCCCGATGGACCTCTAACTTGTGATTTTGGCTAATGTTCATCCAGCATCACCTTGGCCATTATAATTTTCCATTTTTTAATGTGTAAATGCCCAGAACCAAGCTTTATGTTGTCTTTTAAATGACTAAGGCAATTCTCTTTTACAAGCATCTGACCTCCATCTCTTCTGTAACCTTCCTGAGAATTCTAAAAGTCCTAACTAGACAGCCTTGTGGATTTAAAAAAAAAAAAAATGATTCACAGGACAGGTTCCCACTGACTCAGGGCAAAAATAAACTATCTATCAAAACCAAAACAAGATAAAAGCAAGCCAAGGTCCCAACCCAATGTTATCATTCAGCACAAATATTTTGCAAAGTCAGATGCAGTTACTATCAAGAAGCCAATTCTAAAAATAAAGCCTATGAACCAAAACATTTATTACATACAATACACATGAATCTGCAGAGCCAAAGTACACTTGGACATGCACAAGTAAGCTAAAATATATGATTTTGTACATATGCTCATGTGTCTATATTTTATACACATATAGAACTTGTACATACTGGAAACACTCTAAGGTCACCTTGCTTCTCCTTGTAATACATTTACAATTAATAAATGTATTTTCTAAGGTTCTATAAATAATACAATCCATAGAATGATCACACACATATGCATCTGCTCACACACACATGCACACACACACAAACAGAGGGAGAGAGAAAGAGGGATAGAGGGAGAGAGAGAGAAGAAGAGAGAGAGAATGAATAAACAAATGAATTTATTAGGTTGTGGTCTGAGTAGTCCAACAATGGCTGTCTCCTGATAGAACAAAAAGCCAGTAGTTGTTCAGGTCAGAAGAACGGATACCTCAACAGCCCCAATCTGGTACTGGAGTCCTAAGAGAAGTTTCTAGAGACTGCTGGTCTTCAAACTTCATTGGAATCCTGAAGAATTCAGTTGTAATATTAGCAAAGGAATACCTCAGTAACAGGAGAGATGAGCTTTTCTATGAGAGTAAGGGCAAGCAGGCTAAGCAAAAGCTTCCCTCTTCCATGTCCTTTAATGTTGCCTGCCACCAGAGGGTGTGACCAAGATTTAGGATAGGTCTTCCCACCTCAAATGAACCAATCAAGAAAATCCTGCACATGTGTGGCCAGTCACTTCAGTTTTAGTTGGTCCTAGGTAGTCAAGTTAATAAACAAGATTAGCATCACAATAAGCAATAGAAAGAGTATGTGGACAGATTTACTGCTTCATAGATGATCAAAGAGTTGGTTCTTGGAGTGAAGCCCCTACTTAATGATTTACCATTGTGTACAGTTTGTTTTTATTTCTAGAATTAAATATGCTTTAGTTAGTGGTAGTGTTGGAGGACTCTCTCTTCCAGTCTCAGTGGCATCAGAGTGCATATTCCGAAGAAATCCCTGCAAAATAGAAGTAGGAACAGAAAAGAGGCAATTTCACAGGTTTTGGAATTTCATTGACAGTGGATATAGACAGCAATATCTATTAAGTTGAGATCAACCACATTATAATTAAATGGCCCAAGTATACCAGTGCATAGGAACATATGTCTAACTTACTCTCTTGTTCTTATACCCCAAGTCAGTGATGCTCAAGCACTCAACTGACAGACACTGACACAGGGAAAACTTTCATCTGAGTTTCTAAGTCATATCTGAGTTGTGCCCAGAAATGAGGTTATTTATTCATTAGTCACAATTTTATCTTTTGTATTTTATAATAATTGATTGTATTATAAATAAATTTCACTGTGTCTTGAACCCACTTGCACCCTGCTTCTACAATGGTCAGCAAGCATTTGTAGGAGACCCAAACGGTGTCTTATCTTCAACAACTAGACCTACTACATACTCCTGCTCTATTAGCGTTTGAAGGGAGCTTTGGGTGCCACAGTCTTCTAGTAGGCTCTACCATTGTTCCCTATGTAACACTGCCAAGGCCTGAAAGTTCAAAAGCAGGTCAAAGGGAAGAGGATCAGAGGACACAGTGCCTCTTTTCTTCTTGTGTTGTAAGTTGTCAGAAGAGACCTGAAGAGACATTCGACTGCACACTATTTTTAGTGTTTCTTGTGAATCTGCTCTTTCAGTTTTTCATTACATTTTACGCTCTTTCTAGACATGCACCTGGGATGGAGATGTCCTTGAGTGACAGCCAATAGGTAGTACTCAAATTTCTTATTCTCTTTCAATGCCACGGACTTTGTTATAAGTGTGTCACACCTAGTTGCTTCTCTGTAGAAGAATTTTTTCCTCAAGTAGTTTTTCGGACTTATAAACTTGAGTCAAGGCCATATCAAAGTCTTCTACACGTATTAGAAAGACATAGACTGGACAAAGGATGCAGTTCTTGCTACAGAAATATGGTTGCATTTATGGACTGACAGGTCTGAAAAAGCAGTTGATATTCTGATGTTTCAAAGCATAACAATATAGGGACAATCTGAGAGGATGAATTATTGCTGTATAATTACTTTGATTTGTAAAGGAACATCTATAGCACACAGTGATTGTGAGTCCTTTGGGTGTTCTAAAATTGACCTCACACAATTAAGAAAGTAATTCTGGAGATGAAGTCTTGGTATCAGCATGTATTTCTCATTAAGTCTTTTAGATATTTAACTTCCTAAATGGTTTACTAAACGGCTGTTTCCAACAGAACATTGAGAAAATGAAGAATTAATTTTCTTTATTTCTTCATTTCACAGGTACCGTGATACTTCTCTCTGGCTATGAAACCATGTACTTCTTGTTTGTTTGTTCATTTTCAGATTTTTTTTTTTTTTTTTTACATTAAAAGCTAATCCTTTAGGAATTTCATAGAATGTATTTTGACCACAGTTACCCATCATTCCTTCCATATCCCTCCTAGGTCCACCCCTACCTCACCATCCCACACCCCCAAATTTGTATAATTTTTAATTTAAATCCATAGAATCCAATTTTGTGCCACTCCACACCCCCAAATTGGTATAATTTTTAATTTAAATCCATAGAATCCAATTTTGTGCCACCTATAAACTCTCGGGTGTGAAACCACCTACAGAATACGGTTGCCATGCCAGAGACGGCGCTCTTAGTGAGGACAACTTACTTTTACTGTCCGTAAAGTTGTCACCTGCTAGTGGCCCCTCCGCTGGGTATAGAGCTTCCTCATGACCTCCCATTCCCTGCTAAGACTATACCTGGCTTGAGTTTGGAGCCGTATTCTGCATGCTTTTACAAATGCTGACATTTGTATGCACAACTGCCCGTTTGTGTTCAGAAAGCAGTGCTTTGTTGTAGTCACCCACCACCTCTGACTCTGACAGTCTTTCTGCCCGCCCTTTCCATGACGATCTCTGAGCCTTGAGTAAGTCATATGAACTCAACAATCATAGAAACTTCCTATAATATATACATATGCAAACATAAGAAGAGTTTATAGAGCTATCTGATAATAGGGGAACACTACCCATCCTAGACACCACATTCTACCCAATAAAAATCCCAGGGCCAGGAATGGGTTAACTCCTCTTGATTTATTGGTCAGTCAGGTCTTATAGACCTGAAACATTACAAGCTATTGCCATTGCTCTTATTTTCCAGAACTTGATGATAAAACCCTGCTGCTGAAGACACTACTTGCTGAGTTATAGAACATGGGAAAAGCTAGCTGGTGCTAACTTAGAAGCTTCATCCCTACTGGCTAGCCCTCATGGTGCTGTAAGGTGCTGTGTACCTCACTGAAGGATAGTTATTATTAAGTCTATCCAGCTATGAAGCCTATGAACCACAATAATGATCAAGCTGACAAGATAAAGACTAAATAGTGGCATGAATGATATCGGAGTAACCAACCATTCTCTGCTTGAATTCAAGGCCTGCTTTCCAAAAAAATGGAATAAAAAAACCTGTAGCCATACATGCCCTAGGGAAAACTTATTAATTATTATTATTATTCTCAATGGACATAACTTTAAACCTACACATAATGACATATCACTGTATTCATAAATGGGTGCCTTCTACAACCCTGATAAGAGCAATTTCTTTTTGTGGTAGATGGCAATTAACATAGAGACCCACAACTGGCCAATGTGCAGAGAGTGAGAGACAGTAGAACACTCATTTCTAAATTGGGATACCTATTTTATTTATTTATTATTTATTTATTTATCTGTTATTGAGTTAGGATATCTATTTAATATTTACTTATTGGAAATTTATTTTTTCATAAATATATTCTGATTATGGCTCCTCCTAACTTCTTTCAGATCCTCCACACCCACTCAGATCTATATCCTCTCTCTTATTATAAAACAAAAGGTATCTAAAAAAAAATAGTAAAATAAAATTAAAAGAGAAACAAACAAACCAGAATAGAACAAAATAAATAGAAAAAAGAACCAAAGAAAAAGTACAGAAAAAAAACAATAAAACACATATTCTCACACATAGAAATCCTATATAAAACACAAAATCAGAAAGAATAATATATAAGCAAAAGATCTATAATGTTTAAAAAAGTGCCCAAAGTATTATGAAACAAAATAACAACAACAACAACAACAATGACTTAAAACCTAAAAGTATCATTAAGTTTTTTTATTGGCTACCTATTACTGGGCACAGAGAAAGCCCTTAAGAGTGGTTTGTATATCCAGTGAGACTTTAAATATTTTCTTTATGAGGAATTATCAATTGGAGATAGCATATGCTTTAGGAATAGGGGCTCAAGTTCCCTTCCCCTGTCATCAATGAGACCTCACCTGGTCCTATGCCTGCTGACACAGTCTCTGTGAATTTGCATGTATATCAGTTCTATTGTATCTGAAAGGCACTGTTTCCTTGGTGTCTTTCAATCTCACAGGCTATGACAATCTTTCTGTCTCCTCTTCCACATAGTTCCCTGAGCCCTAAGGGGAAGAATTTGATGGAGACATTCCATTTAGGACTGAGTGCTCCATGTCTTTCACTCTCTGCACACTGTCCAGTTGTGGGTCTCTACATGTGCTTCCATCTCCTGCAGAAGGAAGCTTCTCTAATGATGACTGAGCAAGATACTGATCTATGAATATAGTAGAATGTTGTCAGGAGTCATTTTATTTCTAATTCCTTTAGTAGAACAAGTGGCTCTGTAGTGAGGTGAAACATCTTTTGGGTTTATGAGAAAGAGTGATGGAACTGGGGCTTGAGGTAGATCGATTCCCTGCTTCCTAAGGAACCACAACAATGATTTCATCTGTAGCTATACAGATTTGCACTACCATCCGCAACTGAGGACTGTTCCTTCCCATATCCCACATCCTTTCCAGCATGAGCTGTCATTTGTTTTCTTGATCTTGGCTATTTTGGCTGGTTTAAGATGAAATGTCAAAGTGGTTTTGATTTGCCTTTCTGTGATGATTAATCCTGTTGAGCATTTCTTTAACTGTCCCTTACCTGCTTATGGTCATCTTTTGAGAACCTGTTTAGATCTGTACCCCATTTTAAATGGAACTATTTCTTTTCTTGATGTCCAGGTTGTTTAGTTCTTAGTATATTTTTAGGTGTTAGCCCTCCATTAGTTGTGTACTTGGTAAAACTTTTTTGTAGTCTACCACTTTGTCCAAATGATGGGATCCTTTCCTGTACAGATGCTTTTCAATCTCATGAGGTCCCATTTATTAATTGTTGAACATAGTGTTTGTGCTAACGGTGTTCTATTCAGAAAGTCCTTTCTGTGCCAATGAACTCATGGCTATTCCTTAATTTCTCTTCTATTGTGTTCAGACTCTCTGGTTTTATGTTGAGGTCCTTGATCCCTTTGGAGTTTAGTTTTGTGCAGGATAATGTTGATGTGTACGGATCTATTTAGATTCTTTTATATGCAGCCATTCAGTTTGACCAGCACTATTTGTTGAAGATGCTATCTTTTGCTCCACTGTGAATTTCTGGCTTCATTATCAAAAGATCAGGTATCCAAAAGTATGTGTGTTTATGCCTGGGTCTTCAATTTGATTCCACTTATGAATATGTCTGTTTTTATGCCAATGTCATACTGTTTTTATTCCTGCAGATCTGTCGTAAAAATTTTAGATTGAGGGTGGTGATGCCTCCAGCAGATGTTTTTTTTTTCTTTTGATAATTAGAGTGAACATTTAATTTCATTTAAATAAAGCTGTAGAAAATTCAAATTAACATATAGTGAGTGAAAGTAGACCAGTCATTTCTAGTAAATTATTTTGTATATATATTTTGTAAATAATTCTCAATCAGATAGCTTTGGAGAGAAGAATTCCACAGTGACCCTAGGAAAGTGCAGGCTAAGATTGCTTATTTTTCATTGTGGATATTATTTTGCAGGTATAATATAGGCAAACTTTCTTAAATTATATTTAAATATTTATAATTTATTAAAATGTTATACTCAGTGAAATTTGTTTTTTATTTCTCCTCCTTTTATAGAAAATAGATTCTTTTCTCATACAATCCATCCTGATTACAGACTCCCTCCCTCTACTCCTCCCAGTTCCTTTCCAGCTCCCCTCCCCTCCAAATCTACTGCCTTTGTGTCTCTTACTAGAAAAATACAAGCTTGTAAGAGATATTCTATAATATTCATACATCAGTGCTTTATTCAACTACCATAAGAGAAGCTTCCTCCTGTAGCAGATGGAAACAAATACAAAGACTCAGAGACAAGCATTACACACAGACACACACATAGACATACACATAGACACACACATAGACACACACACACACACACAGACACACACGCAGAGAGAGAGAGAGAGAGAGAGAGACAGAGAGAGACAGAGAGAGACAGAGAGAGGAAGAGAGAGGAGAATGGGATGTCTCCATCAAATTCTTCCACTCAGAGCTCTAAGAACCCCATAGAAGTGAGGGTGGAAAGAGTATAAAAGCCTTGGCTGGGGAGATGGCTCAGTGGTTAAGAGCACTGACTGTTCTTCCAGAGGTCCAGAGTTCAATTCCCAGCAACCACATGGTGGCTCACAACCATCTGTAATGGGATCTGGTGCCCACTTCTGGTGCGTCTGAAGACAGTTACAGTATACTCATAGAAATTTTATTTATATATATATGTATATATATATATATATATATATATATACATATATATATATATAAAATTATATGCCAGAGGGGATGTAGGACACGGAGAAAGGGCATCTAAATTAACATGGGAAAGGCTTATATTAACTCATAGAGACTGAAGCAGCAGGCACAGGGCCAGCAAGGGTCTCTACTGGGTCCTCTTTGTGTATATTTTAGCTTAGTATTTTTATGTGACTTGTATTTTTATGAGAGTGTGAATGAGTGAGTCTCTGATTTTTGTGCCTTCTTTTGGGCTCTTTTTCTTCTGTTGGTTTGTCTTGTCCAACCTCTGTGTGAGTTTTGTTTTATTTTATAATTTATTTTTTTATATTTTGTTGTTATCTCTTGGAAGCCCATTCTTTGCTAATGAGAAACATTCTTTTATTATTCAAGATAATTTCAGCTATCCTTGGATTTTTGGTTTTCCATATGAAACTGAAAATTGTTCTTTCAATTTCTCTGAAAATTGTATTGGAAATTTGATTGGATTGCATTGACGCTGTAGGTTGTTTTTGGTAGGATGGCCATTTTTGCTGTATTAATTATACAATCCATGGCCATAGGAGATCTTTTGATCTTCTGATATCTTCTTTAATTTTTTATTCAATGTCTTAATTATTATACAAGTCTTTTACTTGTTGCTTAGAGTTACCCCAAGATACTTTTTGGGACTATTATGAAAGGTATAGTTTCCCTGTTTTATTTCTCAGTTTATTTGTCATTTGTATATATGAAGGATGCTGATTTTTGTGTTTTCATAAGGGAAATTAGTATGTAATTCTCTTCTTTGTTAGGTCATTGTGTGGTTTGTGTGTCAGGGTAACTGTTGGCCTCATAAAAATAATCAGGCAGTGTTCCTTCTGCTTCCGCATTGCAGAATAATTTCAGGAGTATTGGTGTTGACTCTTCTTTGAAAATCTGGTATGATTCTGCACTGAATCCATCTGGCCTTGGGCTTGTTTTCATTGGGATACTGCTTTATTTTATTAGAGGATACAGGTTGGTTTAAATTGCTCATCTGACTTTTATTTAAGTTTGATAAGTGATATAAATTAAGAAAAATTTCCATTTCTTTTATGTTTTCCAATTTGGTATAGTATAGTTTTCAAAATTATGTCCTTCCAATTCTCTGGATTTCCTGTCTGTTGTTATGACCCCTTTTTATCTCTAATTTTGTTAATCTGTGTTGTTTAGTTAATTTGGTTAAGAGTTTATCAATCTTACTTGTTTTCTCAAGAAAACTCCAACTCTTTATGTTATTGATTCTTTGTATTTGTTGTTATTGTTGCTGCTGTTGTTTCTATTTTTTTTATATTTCAGCCTTGTGTCTGATTGTTTATAGTGTTCTTTTTGCATGTTATTTCTTCTTTATGTTCTAGAACTCGCAGGCATGCCATTAAGTTATTAATATGAGATCTCTCTAATGCTATGAACTTGCCTCTTAGAACCAACTTTATTGTGCCCCATAGGTTTGAGAATGCTGTGTATTCATTTTCATTCAATCCTAAAAATTTATTTCTGTCCTGACATACTTTTAATTCAGTAGTTGTCTGTTTAGTTTCCATGAGTTTGTAAGTTTCCTGTTGTTTCTGATGCTGTTGATACCCAGCTTTAATCCATGGAGGTCAAGTAGGATGAAGGGCATTGTTTCCATTTTCTTGTGTCTGTGTCCAAGTGGTAAATTTTGGAGAAAGATTGATGAGCTGCTGAGAAGGTATATTCTTATGTGTTTAAGTGAAATCTTCTGTAAATATCACCAAGGTCCATTTGATTTATAATGTCATTTCACTCTAACATTTCTCTATTCAGTTTTTGTTGAGATGACCCATATATCAGCAAGAGTGGAGTATTAAAATCACCCACTATCAGCATATGATGGTCAGTTTGTGATTTTAAGCTGTATTTGTGTTTCTCTTATAAACTTGGGTAATACATAGATATTAATACTAGCAATATCCTCTGAAGTGGAAATTTCTGTTTTCTCGGGAGACTCAGTTGTGTCATTTAATGATTTTCTGGAAACAGTCTTATGAGAGGATGTTTTTGCTGAAGCAGTCACATGGGAGGATGTTTTGCTGAGAATAGACATCTGGTGTTTTCTGGAAGCTACCTGGAAAAACAGCATGTGATGTTTTGCTAGATGTTTTGAGAGAACACGTGATGCTTGGAAAGGGTATAAACAAACTCCAGCAGACAGTGGATGATGCTGTGGCATTGCTTTGCCTTGCCACTCTTTTCTGGTCTTCATTGGACTTTGCTGACACTGGTCTTTGCTGACAACACTGTATGGTATTGGTTCACCTTGCTTTCTTTGCTGATCATTGTTTGTTTTGACTTCACAGAGAAAAACACACCAAAGAACTTCTGGTGGTGTTCAAGCAGCTTCTTGCTGCTTCTACAGACTCTGATGGATTGACAGAGTCCTGTGGTTTTTTCTGGGTCAAACTTCAGTTGCTGATTTCATGAATGGTGCCTGTGAGTAGATAGAACTAGTGCTGCTGATTCATGTGAACTGAACTGCTGATATCCTGACAGTGCTGATTGGATTTGCTCCAATGAACTACTTCTAAACAGGTCCATGTCTTCCTTTGGCCTATTAGCCTTTTCTTTCTACTGCCTCTGGTGAGTGGTGGGCTAGAGGGGAGGCTAAAGCTTTTAAGTACACTCATTACATGTAGGTTTTGAAAAATATAAGCCTACAATCCTCTTCATGGATGTTTCCTTTAATGAAAATTCACTGCCCTTTTCTAACTCTTCTGACTAGTTAGGGTTTAAAGTGTATTTGGCTAGATATTAACATGGCTACACCATCTTACTTCTTGGGTCCATTTGCTTGGAATATCTTTTTCATCTTTTTTATACTGAGGTGATATTTATCCCTGATGTTAAGTTATATTTCTTGGATGCAGTACAAGGATGGAACCCAGTTTTGTATCCAACCTACTAGTTTGTGTGTTTTTATTGGAAGATTGAGACCATTGATGTCCAGGGTTATCAATGGTCAGTGTTTGCTGATTCCCATTATTTTGATGTTGTGTTGGGTTTTTCCCCACTCTTTCAATTTTCTGGCTTGAGATTAATTATTCCTTGTGTTTTCTTGGATATGAATAACCTATTTAAGTTGAAGTTTTCCTTCTAGAAACTTCTGTAGAGCTGTATTTGTAGATACATGCCGGTTATATTTGGTTTATCATGGAATGTTTTCCTTTTTCCATATATTGTGACTGAAAGTTTTGCTAGGTATAGTAGTTTGGACTGGCATTTGTGGTCTCTAGAGTTTGTAGAGTATCCAGGTCCTTCTGGGTTTTAGAGTCTTCATTGAAAAGTCAGATGTTATTCCAATAGATCTGCCTTTACTTAGTATTTTTCCCCTGAAGCTTTTATTGTTCTTCATTTGTTCTGTATGTTTAGCACTTTGATTATTATGTGTCATGGGAAGTTTCTTTCCTGATCTGGCCCATTGGGTGTTACTTGCCTTGATAGGCATCTCCTCCTTTAAGATAATTTTTCTCCATGATTTTATTGAAGGTACTTTTTGTATCTTTAAACTAGGTTCCTTCTCTTCATATTCTTATTATTTGCAGTTTTGTTTTTGTCATAGCATTCCAGATTTCCTGGATGTTTTGTGCCTGGATGTTTCCAGATTTAACATTTTCTTTGACCGAGATATCCATTTCTTCTATTTTGTGTTCAGTGCCTAAGATCCTTTCATCTCTTTTACTCTGTTAGTGAAGTTTGCTTCTGAGGTTTCTGTATGACTTTCTAAATTTTTACTTCCAGTTTTACCTCAGGTTGGGTTTTCTTCAGTGATTCTATTTCTACTTTCATATCTTGAACTCTTTTCATAATTTATTATACTGTTTTTCACAGACTTCATTAATAGGTTTATTCCTATCCTCTTTGAGGTCCTTGAGCATATTCATAATAGCTAGTTTGAAATTCTTGTCTTGTGTTTCCATTATATTCCATTTCTCGCAGTCTGCTGTAGTAGGATTTCTGGGTTCTGGCAGAGACATATGGCCTTGGATGTTAATGGCTGTGTTTCTGGTCTGGTGTCTGTGTTTGGGATGATTGTGATTCTTGGTGTTGACTTTTTGTCTTGTCTTTTAAGGGGGTGGTGGTGTTCCATTCCTTGGTTTCTGATGTCCTCTCTGGATCTTAGGAATGTATGGTGGTTGTGGGTTGCCTGGTAGGAGTGCTTCTGAGTCTGCAGGTGATCTACTACAGGGCTGGAGATGAGTCTGTAGAACTGGAGATGGAAAACAGAAATGAGAGTTTAGATCACCTATCTGAATAACAGATGTGTGTAGTTAGCAGGTTCCCAGGTAGAGAGTGCCTCTGGATATTAGAGGCTGACACAAGAACATGGGATGTGGGAGGAAGGCTAGAATCTGTGAAGTCAAGACCAAAGACTTTTACCTCCCTTATTCCAATGAAGACATTTACATTTTAAAGTTTCTAATGTAAACATTGTTCTTTGAATAATGATTTTTGTGACATAGGACTATTGAGGTAAGTTTGCTTTAATACCCCAGGGTTATGTCAGTTGTACCGATTAGGATAAGACAATCTGAAGAGAAGATCCTAAACTGAGTATAATGTTCTCTCTGCTGGTCAGGATGGACTGTCCCACTTTTCTTAGCGTGAGCATGAGGTCTTAGTCAGGGTTTCTATTCCTGCACAAACATCATGACCCAGAAGCAAGTTGGGGAGGAAAGGGTTTATTTGGCTTACACTTCCACATTGCTGTTCATCACCAAAGGAAGTCAGGACTGGAACTCAAGCAGGTCAAGGAGCAGGAGCTGATGCAGAGGCCATGGAGGAATGTTGCTTACCGGCTTGCTTCCTCTGGCTTGCTCACTTTGCTTGCTCAGCTGGCTTTCTTATAGAGCCCAAGACTACCAGCCCACAGATGGTACCATCCACAAGGGGCCCTCCCCCCTTGATCACTAATTGAGAAAATGCCTTACTGATGGATCTCATGGAGGCATTTTCTCAACTGAAACTCCTTTCTCTGTGATAACTCCAGCTTCTGTCAAGTTGACACACAAAACTAATGAGTACAATGAGCCTGAGTAAAGCTAGGGAAGAAAAGGGACATTACTGTTGCTGGTGTCACAGTTCACTTTCTCTCCTTTCTCTTGGAGCCTTAGAGGCCGTTCTAGAACATTTGGGTCTGGGGTAATTAAGATTGAAATTGTTTGCATATGCTGAGCACTCTGAGAAGCCAGGCTTTGAAATACTGAGGTTAGGAGTAGAGTCCAAGTTCATGGCTTCTTGCACTGAATCCACTGAGCTCTGCCTGGAACCCAGGCTTGTCCCTCGTTGTTGACTCGCTGATAGAAATTACTGTATACTCTAAAGCACTATGTGAACATTATTCATCATCGTGTGTGAAAGAATGCCAGTTGGATCACTAAAAAGAACTTACTTCCCATACTGAGGGCAAAAATCATAGCAAAGATGAAAGCCATATGCTGGGACTGTGTTCTCTATGGGCCCAGTACAGCAGTCTAGATTAACCACAAGTCCATTCACTATTTTTTATAAATTACATTAAGTCTGTACTATCCAGGGAGTCTTTGGAAGAAATAGCTATTGGAGCTATGTCCTGGTCCTCGGTGGCATGACTATTGCTATCACAGAAGTCAAAGTTGCAGAGCAGAATGCCATTCTCTTCAGTGTTTGCCATTCTAGCTTGTTGTTGGGTCTATGTGCTCATCAGAAACTAGAAATGAAAATCCATCTTTGGCGCTGTACTTTGTACTCTTCCTGCAGCTGTATAGAGGGGATATATTTTGCCCCAGATATCTCCACAAACCTTAGCAAAGTAGCTCTTCAAGTTGCCTTGAAAGTATGTGTAAGTGTGTGTATAAATGTGTGTGAGAGTGTGTATGTGTGTGTGTGTATATAAGAGCGTGTGTATGTGAGACTATGTCTGTGTGTGAGTGTTTGTGTATGTGTATGTGTGAGTGCGTCTGTGTGTGTGTGTGTGTGTGCATGTCTGTGTATGTGTTCATTCACCACTCCAAGATTATGATGCAAATTCCTTGATCTCATTTTTCCCACCAGGTCTGCATTCTCAGTCCTGGAAGCAAATAAACAGATGGATTCACCAATCTCATTAGTCTTCTAGAATTATTTAGTCTAGTACAAATTCTAGGATGATGTTCAAAAGCCAGATGTTGCTAAATTTCAACACTTACTATAATATAGTGACCACAGAGCACTGTGAGTCACATAAAGATTTTTCACCTTGAGATATTTTTAAGTAAAACATTCATGGAAGTTACCCAAACTTAGAAAAAAAAAAAAACCCAGCAAGTTCTTCCTCACATGTGTATCCTAGTCTACAATATATACGTGTGTGTGTGTGTGTGTGTGTGTGTGTGTGTGTGTGTACCTTGTCTCAATTTTTAAAAAAGTCACCAGAATCTAGTTTGTTTGCTGGTCACTGTCCCTGGTAGAGATGACAGGGTCCCCAGCCTTTATGGGATTATACACATAAACAAGATAAATACAGATTGTGAGACATATTGTATAGGAAACTATATTGGCTTGTTTTGAAAAGCACCATAAACTGATGCTTTAAATGGCAAAAAATGGTTTATGAAGGCTAGGAACTTAGGTCAAGTTTTTAGTAGAGTTTAGTTTCTGGTTTGAGTTCCCTGGCTTGTAAAGGACTCTCTCCTCTCCATCAACTTGTGCAGTAAAGGAAGAGAGCAGGTCCATGGTTTGCTCTTGTTAGGATATTAAATCTATTATGAAGGTCACCCCTTCATGACCTCCTAAAGTTCCCACACTATCATATGGAAGGTTGATAGTTTATCACATGCACTTTGGAAGGAACACAATTTAGCACATAGGAAAAATGACCAGGGCACTGTAGTAAAAAGTAGGGGAAAGGAAAGAGGGTTTAGGATGGAAGAGTTTTCCCTTAGCACGTGACATTGAGTTGAGAGCTGAGAAAATAACCCCTAATAAGCTCAGATAGAAATCATTGTCATACACAAAAGTGCTCGCGCGTGCACACACACACACACACACACACATACACACACTCTGTAAAGTCAGATGTGGAAGATGATGAGTCAAGATGACCCCTGGGTAACTGGCTGTCTTATTCAAGAGAGAACTGTAAACCTAAGAAATTCTCTATAGAGTCAGAAAACTGGTAAGCAAGTTATACAAATGCCTCATAAAGATGCTCAAGATGATATAGATGATTATTCTAAAATACACAGAATACCACAAATACATTGTAAATTCTTCCCCTAAGTAGGGTGCAGAACTATTAAGGTTAATTAAAATGGAAACTAAAAACTTGATGGAGTCAGCCAACAGGTGACAATTTAACAGACTGCATTTTGGAGTTGTCTTCCACCTATCCTTTATAATGATTTTTGCTTATAAAAACTAAATCACCTTCTGGGTTAAAATTATCTAGAAGGTACTAGAGACATTGCTTCATTGGTAGAGTGCCTGTTTTACTAAACTGGGGTCAAACTTTGATCCCCAGCACGGAATAAACTGTGTAGTTTTACAAACTTGTGATCCTAACACTCAGGAGGTAGAAGCAGGAAGTGAAGAATTGAGGGTCATTCTTGGGCACATAGGGAGTTTGGTACCACTGTGGGCTATGTAAAGACTCTCTTTCAAAGAAATAAGCAAGCAAGCAGGCAAGCCAACCAGTAATAATTGTAGTAACTATGAGTAATACAGTAGATACTTAATTTTACTTTCTAAGGTACTCATACGTGCTAAGTTAATTGAAGTATATTCTTCACACGAGCGCTACTATTAAGTTTACTTTACCGATGATAAAACTGAGGCACAGTTGGATAAAATATTAATTAGATATCACAGCTACTAGGATGCTATGGTTGGCATCTCTCCCACAGATTCACGTATTAAATGTGTGATCTGGCTGCAGTGTAGTAGGCAGTGCTCAGAAGTGAGAATTTGAAACTGGACCATGAGGGCACAGGCCTCATCAATGGATGTATCTAGTGATGACATCATAATTATAGAGAGCCAAAGAAGGAGAATGTGGCAGGCTTCAGAAAGATACCTTTAAATGAAACCTCCCCTTCTCCCCACTCCCCCCTTCTCCTGTCTGCCACATTGGCATTATGTTCTATCCACCATAGCACAGTGTGATAGTTAATTGTGGTTGTCAACCTGATAGGATTTCTAATGACCTTGGAGACAAACTTTGGGTGTGTCGGTGAGGGTATCCCCACAGAGATTAACTGTGGTAGGCGCACCCACTCTAAACGCAAGCAGTGCCATTCCTTGGACAGAATAAAGAGTGTGGTGCAAAATTCCTATTTTCCCAGCAGTCTCAACTAACCCGGACCCCTGAGATCTCCCAGACACTGAACGACCAACCAGGCAGCATACACTAGCTGGTCTGAGGCCCTTGACTCATATACAGGGGAAGACTGCCTGGTCTGGCCTCAGTGGGAGAAGACACGCCTAAAGCTCAAGAAACATGAGGACCCAGAAAGTGGGAAGGCCTGGCAGGGGGAGGTGCATCCTCTTGGAGACAGGGGGAAGGAGGAATGGGATGAGGAACTGTGGGAAGGCAGGCCTGGAGGTGGGTAACAACTAGACCGTAAAAAAAAAAAAGTGATAAAAAATTTTTCATCTTTGCTTACCAACAATGGATACAATACAGTCTCACGTTCCCTCTGCCCCACCTGCCCCACCTTGATGGACAGCATATCTGTACTTTGAATGGATATAAACCCTTCCTTGCATAAGTTACTTTGCCGGGCATTTGTCACTGCAGAAAAGTACCTGATACACTAACAAATAATGGGGTCAAGTAGGCAGGTCGAACTTCTGAAACTATGAGCCAAAATGTTTTTCCCACATTAAGATAATTTTCTCAGGCAATGAAAAGCTGACAGTTAATAAAAGCAGAATTAAAAGCCACAATTCTGAAACCAGAATTGACTCTTTTGCCTGCTTTATTGTCCTGTCCTCAATTATTAAGAACGAAGAGGTTAAGGCAATGTTAATGGCTTGAATATATTTGCTAGTGCAACTAATGATATTTGAACAAAGCATGCATAAATGTACTTTAATGGTCTATGTATATCCAGTTAAATCATAACGTCTGGACATTTTGAGGTCTTTATAACACCGTAAGGATCTTTTAAGATAGATCCCATGAGCTAGCTAAGAGAGAAACTAGTCTGTATTGTGATCTCTCTCTTGGAACTTAAACTAGAAGTTCTTTGCTCCACTTCAGGCTGATCTGTTAAGCCCATGCCAGTTAATAATATGCACCATGCACTGTTGGACAAACTGACAACAGACGTGCTGTTATAAACATCATGATCTGAGATATCAAGAGCAAGCAGTACTGATGTCTTCAGTACACATCAATCTTTTTATTTCTTCCCAGCTACAGATGTTGGAAGCGTTGAGATATTCCAGTGTTAACTTATTCTTAATGAACATGAGACTTAGTTTCCAGATTTGGATACAGAGAAACACAATAAGTAGATTTTTATTGAGTCACTTTTAGACACAAAGTTTCTTCCTATTTACTCTTCAGCATCATGAAGCATACTGCTTGTTCGTAATGAGTACTCTATTTTTGTCTCTAAAACGACCCAGCCACCTTTGGTGAATTTTTTTTTTCTGGAAGAAAGATATGATGGACAGAGTGGACTGAATTTGGGGACAGAAACCCTTAAATATTTCACACAATGGGAACTTGCTTGGTGTGCCTTGGTACTTCCTAATTAGTCCAACATGTTGTCAAATCTTTCCCAACATTTCATTTTTATAACGTAAGAACCTTGGCCTACTTCATG
The DNA here is from genome assembly GCA_019843965.1 of Rhynchomys soricoides. Lineage (NCBI taxonomy): Eukaryota > Metazoa > Chordata > Mammalia > Rodentia > Muridae > Rhynchomys > Rhynchomys soricoides. Next base: position 11,583,225 of record JADRCH010000028.1, on the reverse strand, counting down.
CAGGGAGCGCATATTTGTTAGTTTTCCTCAGCAGATAGTTCAGTGTGAAGAAAATCAATAGCTCATTTTTAATATTAGTGTGAGAGAGAAGCCTAGAGGTTTCAGCCCAACTTTGCATCCTCCTGCCAGGGAAATGCACGGGGTTTGTTTGTATTTTTTTTTAATTGTATGTTTGTTTATTTTCTATTTCAAGCCATGGAATTTGCAAGCAGCAATTGACAGCTTTGCAGAACTTCTTGAGGTTAGAACTATCACAATGGTCCATAGTTTCTTGCAAAGTATGTTATAAATATATCTACAGTCACCCTTTCCTGTCAAGTTCAATCCCCTAAGAGATTTCTACCTTTGATTATATTCAGTAGATGCTAAGGCTGGCTTGGTGACTGGAAGAAAGCTGTTAATCACCTCCTGAGCCAGATGGTGGTGATTGACCTGTGAGACACTGGCAGGCTTCCTGTAAGGGAAAGGTGTAAGGTTAGTGTGATGGCGTTTTTCACTTTAAATGCCTGTCAAGGGGACAATGAACTGTAACCTCCTTCATTTGGCTGATGGTTAAAGCAAGGTGTGAGGTTTATTTAATCTGAGGTGGAAGACAGTTTTGTTCACCTGAGCATAATTAATTCTGGAGATTATATGACTATTGCTGGGTTTTGTTGTTGTTGATGGTGGTGGTGGGTTTTGTTTGTTTGTTTTTAACATACTAATGGAAAAATCCATTAAATATCCTAGAAATAAAACCATATATCATAATGCATAACTTGGTATTACGTGCTTTTATTTAAAATCATAACTCCTTAAGATAAATAATCAAAGTGGTCATGTGCTGGAACACCGTTGCAGTAAACAGTCTGGGAACAAGAAAGCATGGAAAGAAAAACACGCACCCATTCACTCTTTCCTTCACTTTCTATCTTTACCTTTCCAGGACAGTGTCATTCAGGCCCCCTTACTGTCTTTTTCTCAACTGAAGTGTCCACCACTGATTCATTTGCATTATGTTCTCTGTATTCCCAGTAACCTTGTATGTGGAGGAAAACCTTTCTATTTACAACCCCTTAAACACTGGTGTGTATCTAACAAAGAAAATCATACATGCTTCTCTTTTCTTAATTGGCTAAATTATTTATTCACTTTACATCCTGATCACAGAGTCCGCTCCCTCCTCTCCTTCCACTCCTTCTCTCTCTACTTCCCCACCCCTAATCCACCTCTCCTCCCCTTCTCCTCCCCTTCTCCTGAGAAAAGGGGAGGTCTCTTATGGATATCAACCAGCCCTACATATCAAGTCTCACCAAGACTAGATGCATCCTCTTCCACTGAGGCTAGACAAGGCAGTCCAGTTGGTAGAAAGGGATCCAAATGCAGGCAATGTAGTCAGAGATAGCCCCTGATTCTGCTTTTGGAGTCCCACATGAAGACTCAGCTGTACGATTGCTACATATGTGCAGAAGGCCTAGGTCTGCCTCATTCAGGTTCTTCAGTTCCGTGAACCCCCATGGACTCAGGTTAGTTGACTCTGTGGTGTCCTTGACCCCTCTGGCTCCCTCAATCCTTCCTCCTCCTCTTCCACAGCAGACCCCAAGCTTCACTCAATGTCTGGATGTGGGTCTCTGAATCATCTTCCAACACTTGCTTAGTAAAGCCCCTCTGAAAACATATATGCTAGGCTTCTGTTTGCAAGTACAGCAGAATATCATCAACAGTGTCGGGGCAGGCTCCCTCTTACGGCATGGGTCTCAAGCTAGGACAGTCATTGGTTGGCTCATTCCTCGTGTTCTTCTCCATCCTCTATTCATTCACATCCTGTAAGCAGGACCTGTAAGCAGGTCTAAGGTTTTATTTTGTGGCTGGGTTAATGTCCCAGTCCTTCCATTGAAAGTCTTGCTTGGTTACAAGAGAGGGCTATTCCAGGCCACATATTCCCCATTGCTAGGAGTCTTATCTAGGAATACTGTTGGTGGTTGGTTAGGTGCTGCTATGCATTCAAATTTTAAATATTGGCCCCTAGGATATGGTTGCCACTAGTGTAACCTACACCAGCCTTTCTTAAACAAACCTTGCTCCCCAATTTAAAGCTATTGTTTAAATAAAAGTGGCTACATCAAATTACAGGGAAAAAATAGAAGTAAGCAGAAATAGGGTAAAACTCTGAGGAGCCTTAACTTACCTGAGGGACACCCCCCCCCCCGAGTGAACACATGGAATCAGGGATTGATGCAAAATGCAAGAGGAATTTATTGATCCAGCATGCTGGGGTCGTCCTGCACACCAAGGGGAGAGAGTGACCACGCATAGCCCGTTCAGGGACTTTTTATACGGTTTTTAGAGCAGCAGCCATTAGGCACAATGTGATTGGCAGAACAGTGTGACTTTTAAACTGATTGGTCTTTAGGGAATGAGGTAATCAGCCCCTCCCTTCCATCTATGTGCTCTCTAACCTGTTTCGGGGGCCCTGGTGGAATATCCCAAAGTTCCTGAGCTGGCTTCTCAGTAGCAGGGAAATTAAAGTGTTAGAAAAAATAGATTAGGGGTAATTCCCCCAGTAATTGTGCCAGAGATAATATTAAAACCTCCACAGGACTCTGCCTTGATTATTGGGGGCTGGCTGGGTCATATTGAAAGCAAGTAGAGTTTATTAAAATCCATTTACAAGTTACCCTCCTGGATTTCTGGGAGTTTGCATTGTCCTAGGTTTCTAGCTTGTCCCAGAGATGCCCCTTCCTAACTCGGTTGCCTGTCCCAGTACGTTACCTCTTTCTCTGTACTTCCCCCAACTTGTCATTGCTATTCATACTCCCACTCCCGCCCCTGGCCAGTCCCCTTTTCCATCAACCTCCTGTGTCTACTATATTTCCCCTTCTCGGTGAAATGCAAGCATGGCCCTTGGGCCCTCCTTGTTGCTTAGCTTCTTTGGGTCTGTGGACTGTAGCATGGTTGTCCTGTACTTTGTGGCTAATGTCCACTTAGAAGTGAGTACACACCAGGTTTGTCTGTCTGAGTCTGGGTTGCCTCTCTGAGGATGATCTTTTCTAGTTCCATCCATTTGCTGCAAATTTCATGGTGTTCTAGTTTTTAATGGCTAAGTAATACTCCATTGTGTAAGTGTACCACATTTTCTTTTTCCACTCTTTGGTTGAAGGATGTCCAGTTTCTAGCTATTATGAATAAAACAAGTGTCCTTGTGATATGGTGGAGCATCTTTTAGGTATATGCCTAGGAGTGGTATAGCTGGATCTAGAGGTAGATCTAGTCCCAATTTTCTGAGGAGCCACAAAATCGATTTAAACTTTCACCCCCACCAACAATGGAGGAGTGTTCCCCTTGCTTCATATCCTCTACAGCGTGAGCTGTCACTTGAGTTTTTGATTTTAGCTCTTCTGACGGGTGTAAGATGGAATCTCAGAGCTGTTTTGATTTACATTTCCCTGATGGATAAGGATGATGACCATTTCTTTAAGTGCCTCTCAACCATATGGGAATCCTCTGTCAAGAATTCTCAGTTTAGATCTGTACCCCATTTTTAAATGGATAATTTGGTTTGTTGATGTTTAGTTTCTTGCGTTATCTATATATCTTGTGGATATCAACCTCCTGTCAGATATGGAGATGGTGAAGATCTTTTCTCAATCTGTAGGCTGCCTTTTTGTCCTTTTGCCAGTTTCCTTTGCTGTACAGAAGCTTTTCAGTTTTACGAGGTCCCAGTTACTAATTGTTGATCTTAGCGCCTGAGCTGTTGGTGTTCTGTTCAGGAAGTTGATTTCTGTACCAATGCTTTCAAGGCCATTCCCCACTTTCTCTTTTATCAGGTTTAATGTATCCAGTTTTATGTTGAGGTCTTTGATCCACTTGTACTGGAGTTTTGTGCAGGGTGATAGAGATGAATCTATTTGCATTTTTCTACATGCAGACATCTAGTTAGACCAGTACCACCGGTTGAAGATGTTCTCTTTGTTCCATTGTATGGTTTTGACTTCTTTGTCAAAGATCAAGTGTTCATAGGTGTATGGATTTACTTCTGGTGCTTTGATTCGATTCCATTTCTGTTTTTATGCCAGTACCAAGTGAGTATTATTATTATTATCGTTGTTGTTGTTGTTGTTGTTCTATGGTACAGGTTGAAATCGGGGATGGTGATACCTTCAAAAGTTCTTAGGTCCTATCAGGTTGTTTTTAGCTATCCTGACTTTTTATCTTCCATATGAAGTTGAATATCGTTCTTTCAAGGTCTGTAAAGAATTGTGTTGGAATTTTGATGGAAATTGCATTGAATCTGTAGATTGCTTTTGGTAGGATGGTCAGTCTTACAATGTTAATTCTACTAATCCATGAGCATATAAGAAATTTCCATCTTCTGATATCTTCAACTTTCTTTAAAGATTTGAAGTTTTGGTCATACAGGTCTTTGATTTCCTTGGTTAGAGTTACATTGGTGGCAGTGCTGGTGGTGGCTGATGTGAAATTACTTATTGTGTTTTCTCGGGTATTATTTACCTCCTTGGGTTGGAGTTTTCTTTCTAGTATCTTCTGTAGGGCTGGATTTGTGGATAGATATATTTAAATTTGGTTTTGTTGTGGGATATCTTGTTTTCTCCATCTATGGTGATTGAAAGTTTTTGCCTGGTATAGTAGTCCGGGCTGGCATCTGTGGTCTTTTTAGAGACTGCAAGATATCTGTCTAAGCTTTTCAGGCTTTTAAGGTCTCTGTTGAGGAGTTGTATGTAATTCTAAGAAGTCTGCCTTTATATGTTACTTGGCCTTTTTCTCTGTGTCTATTAATATTTTTTCTTTATTTTGTACATTTGGTATTTTGATTATTATATGGCCGGAGAATTTTCTAGTCCAATCTATTTGGTGTTCTGTAAGCTTCTTGCATGTTCACAGGCATCTCTTTCTTTCAGTTAGGAAATGTTTCTTCTATGGTTTTATTGAAAATATTTTCAGGGACTTTGAGCTGGAAATAGCCTCTTTCTTCTCTTCCTATTATTCTTAGGTCTGGCCTTTCCATAGTGTCTCAAATTTCCTCAATGTTTTGGGTCAAAACCTTTTGAGATTTAACATTTTCTTAGACTGGTGTATCCATTTCTTCTTCTCCTCCTCCTTTCTCTCCTCCTCTTCCTCCTCCTCTACACCTGAGATTCTCTCTTCTATCTCTTGTATTCTTTTGTTGGTGATTGTAGTTTCTGTTTGCTTACCTAGGTTTTCCACCTCCAGGATTGCATCAGTGTGTGTGTGTGTGTGTGTGTGTGTGTGTGTGTGTGTGTTAATTGCTTCTATTTCCATTTGCAGGTCTTAAATAGTTTTATTTATTTCCTTCATTCGTTAGGTTGCATTTTCCTGTATTTCTTTAAGGGATTTATTCACTTCCTATTTAAAGGCCTCTACTGGGTTTAAGGTCATTTTCTTGTGTTTTGGATATGTTAGAATATCTAGGGCTTGTAGTAGTAGAATAATAGCAAGGCTCTCTGACGGTGCCATATTTCTCAGGCTCTTGTTGATTGTGTTCTTATGCTAGCCTTTAGCCATCAGGTTGTCCCTGGTGCTGGAAGGCCTCAGGGAATGCTGAGATAGAGTGAAGTTTACTGTTGTTGAGTTTGCTTCAGGGGGACTTGGCAGGTAGATGATTGGACATGGGGTGGGGTCTTACCAGGTTATCCCTGTTGTCTCCTGGAATCAAGGTAAAGTTGTGGACTGGAAAATTGATCGATGGAGACAAGACTCAAATCACTACTGCTGGATTAGCTCAGCTTTAAACCACAGAGTAGATGCTGTTCACCACAGACCTTTATTTCTTGTGCTTGAAAAGATCCAGTGTGTCAGGAACCTCCCAATATTTTCCTGATTTCTGAAGTCCTCCTTTTCTCAGGATGATGTCAACAGCTGAAAGTGTCCTCGGTCAAAGCCTTCAGCAAAAATGGTTTCTGGGTTTCACCAGAGAGCATCACAAGAAATGGTTTTCACACTGTGCCCACCTCCCCACAGGGGCGCCACTGTCCAAGATCCCAAAGGGTAGCTGTTTTGCATTTTTTCAGAAGCTGCTGCCTCCATCTGTCCCAGTCCCACTGTCCCTGCCTTGTTCCTCATGCCTGCCTTCATCTGTGAGCCATTCATGATTCTTAATACAACCTTTAGAAAAAAAAAATCTGTTTTTACTTGAGATGCACAAGTTACTGAATAGAGGCTTATGACCACTGAGTATCACAACCCACCATCCTATGATAGTGAGCAGCAACAGGAAGAGGGGAGGGAACACAGTGTGTGCAAGCATGTTTTCTCAGTCACTGCACACACAGGTGGGTCTGAGCCACTTCCAATACGCTTGCCTGGATATTTGTTTGTTGGAAACATCTTACCCATGGGCTCCATTGCAGAAAAACGAAAGCAAAATATTTTATAAGGATGCCTCGAAACCTCAACTTAACAGTATATGGAATTGCAATGAGTTCTCAGACTGAGAATACTGGTATCCTCCTATGTTATCCATGAGGAGGGTGTGGGATTCAATTTGCTATCCACTAGAATTCTGAGTGGTTTTTACATTGCTGAATGCATTTCATCCTCAGAACTAACTCTTCTCTTGCAAAGAACACATTTTACAGCTACTTCTTCCCCAGTGCCTGTAGATAGAGATACAAACACAAGAGAAGGGGGGATGCAGTGCCCAAAGTTAAACAATAAGCCTTGATCTGAAACCACTTTGCAATTTAATTGTAAAGCATCACTGCTCAAAATCATATCAGTAAATCACATTTGTATTAGAAGTGTTGTAGGAACAAATACTTAAGTTTCAGAGCATTGCTGTGGTGTTTGTGCCAATGCGGACACTGCAAAAAGAATGTAGATATTTATCCAGAGAGTAATGAACAAATCTTGACAGGAAATACAATAGTGCCCTTTGAGGGACAGTTTCTACTCTAAGTTACAATTGACTGTGTTATTTGTTTAGGTCTCCAAAGGTCTAATTAGAGAAAGTGGAGGCAATAAATTCAAAGCCTCTGTGATGGGTTGGGGAAATGCACTTGTTGGCTTTGCAACAAATGCTAGGTTGAATGATGTTCCCAGAGATATGGAGAACTGAGTCTTTGGCTAAAGGTTATGTTTGTAGTGTCAGTCTTCAGCCTTCGATTTCAGTCACCAGGGTTTAAGTCACCTAAGTCTGCATTTCTTATTTTATGCAATATTATAGAGAATGACATGGCAAGTTGCCATTGAGGTACGCAAATTGAGAATAAAAGTCTAGAAATAGTGTGGAAGTTCTTTATTGGATAATTTGATGACTTGATTATGTCCCTTCATCACATCCCCTGTCCCCATTCCCTAAGGCTATAGTGAATTCCTTCAGGGTTCTGCTCTTTTTCTTAGGCTGAGAAGCTCTAAATGGTCCTCTCATCTCCAGGGCTTCCCACTGGACCAAATCTTCATTTGGCTGCTAGCTACTCCATAGAGGTTTTCCACCTTTTTTTTCATTCCTCATAAGCATAACTCTGAATTCTGTTCTCCAACATACTTACTGCATACAGATCTTAGAGTCTGATTCCAAGGAAGTAGTCCTACAGTAGAACTACAGAAGCCAAAAGTCAAGGTCAGTATATTTAGGGACTTTCCCAGGTCCAGGTACTATGGACTAGATCTTTGATGAATTCGATCTACAGTCTTGGGAGGTGTTGGGGTCTCTGAGCTGGGTTCTAGGGTCAGAATGATCTCTAAGACGGCATCAGCTCTGCTAAGCTCTCAAGGTCTTCTAAAGTCTGGGGGCCTGGTCCAATTCTTACCCTAAAAGTTCTTCCCATATTCTTATTATCTTAGATCTATACCAATTTTCCTTTTCTCTCCACTCACTAGCTAAGACATGCCCTGCCCTCCCAATCCCCACCCCTGTGCTCTAGGGAGGGTTCTAGACTCGCCCCTTAGTCCATCAACACTGCTCAAGGTCCAGCCACACTTTCTACCTGCCACATCCAGGGAACTTCCCAATAGTCGATTTACTGATAACGTTGGCATGCTGGCCAAGTCTTCCTTGGAACAGTGTCATGAAATACACACTTGGGATTTTCACACCAACTGGCCCTGCCCTCTTTCCTGATTCCATTCCATGCCCATGGCTTTTACTTATTCCACGCCATCTCTTAAGTCTCAGAGCCCCTGTGACTCAATGCAGATTCCCCCATCTATGCTTATGTGGTGATGTCTTCCTCTCTCCTCTCATTGTCCCCCATCTATGCTTATGTGGTGATGTGATCCTATCTCCTCTCATTGCTTGACCTGAGACATCATTTATACCATTACTACCTGTGAATTTACAACTTAGCCTTGCCTCCCACCTTAGCATAGAACAAGGGACTTATATAATGTTTTATTTGCTAATCATATCTTCATATATTCTTTTTACATATATGGATACAATTCCTTTGTGAGAATTTAGATAGACTTTATTCATTGTTAGATATAATTTTTTTCATTTCCTAAAACTATATTTTAAAGAACAGAGGTTTAAATGAATTTCTCCATGTTAGTGCTTTATATGGCATATGAATTCTTTGAATCCTCCAGTGTCAAGACTTCTCTCTGGATTAAGGACTTGATCACAGGTATCAGTAGTGATGTCTCAGTCCTGAGAGCTAGAGCAGCACAGACTGAATACAGTTACCTGTCATCACAGTTACTCAATTGAAGATGGAATACACAGGTTGTTATCTCAAGCCATTTGAGCCCATCAGAATAGGATTTCATCTCCTGTGATATCCTTACTAACTGATTTTAGTGATAACTCTTTTCTACAAGCACCAGAGAAGCACAGATTCATTATTGTTACAGGCTATAGGCAAGGGAAACCAGACCTCTTTGAAACAATAAATGGATCTCCAGACATAGATTGGGTAGCACACAAGGTTGAAGAGGATCTGCAAAGACAGTCTAAGAGAACATGTAGAAACTAAGAATAATCTGAAGCTAGAAGGTGGGAAGATGCTGGCCCAATGCTTCCTCGGGCAGTGCCCACTGGTCCCTCTGAGCATCCTCATCTTGGGGATATTTTGGAAAGAACTACCATCTTTATTCAACTTTACCATTTGTAGACAAACTTTGGGATGGTGTAGATATATTACTATATTAATGGGCATAGATAAAATACCTGTGTTTCTGAGCACATATGGGGTCTTAGAATGAAAAACAGTAATTGTGAATACCAAAAGTAATTGAAGGTCATAGGACGTACCTCATCTTGACGTAGGACATATATCTCCTGTCTTATCTTCTAAAAGAACTAAATAGAAACCTCATCGCAAGGAAATATTATAACATCACTGTCTAGTTTAAAGCACAGATGAATATATCTTTGTGTCTCATAATTCCCAAATAATATATTATTGGACACTTTGTTCCTGGTACTCCATTGGTCAGCTTCACATAGATTATTTCACTATCTATTTGAGCTTTATGACACTTCTATAACCCTAAAGAATAATGATAATGATAATAATTATTATTATCCTTATTATCAATATTGAGAAAAGGTGACTAAGATCGAGTAAGACTGTCTGTTAACCAACGTGCTCAATCTGTGTCCTGTGTATCTTTCTGAGACCATAACTCAGTTCCCAGAGAGTTGGAATAGTGGGTTAATTGAATGGTGGGTGTTTACTGTGTCTTCTGTTCTTAGCATATGGCCCCATCCCATCCTATATTATAATAAGTTCCACAAAAGTCCCAAATCCTGGAATTGGCCTTTAGTGCTTTTTCTGTTGGCTTTTGTCAATGGTCAAAAATAAAATAAGATCAAAACAACAAACTCTTCCCTGCCACAACTATAGCTGCACACTGTCGGCTAAGAAGCAGTTACTGCATCTTGCTATGACTGATGAAGTGTTGCTGATGCGTATCAAGTCAGATCATAAAGTACATAAACTACATGCAGATTATCTATGAGTGGATGAGTACCTCCACTGACCTCAAAAGTGCATGAAGTGGCTGATCTGGGGGTTCTGAGAAGGACCATTAGATTTGCTTGTTTGTGTCCACTCAGTGTTTACAGTTGGCTTATGGTTGGCCATGAGCTCAAGGTTACACCATAGGCACAATATCATCATCTTTACAATTCTTCAGAAAGCGTTTGCCTTAGCTAACATTCCTCTTGCCCAGAAAACCTGTTTATATCTGTGTGTGTAAATCCTGCAGCTGCTTGCTGATTACACTGGCTGCTCTTTACTCCTCTGTACGTGAAATTCATCAGGAACCTTTTCCTCCTGAATGACATTAGCTGGAGATTTTAGTGTTTGGACAGTTGTGCCTTGGGAAGCAGTTTCCCCTTTCATTAATCCAAGGTCTGAAGAGCTGTGACCCTTTCACCTTGGGAGCATCAGGGAACCAGAAAAAGTGACAGATGTCTACTTATTTTTGGTTAAAGTGGTGTCACTTAAATGTCAGAAAATGTTCTGCCTAATGGATATTTCCTGCTCTTCTGTATCTCTGAAATTCCTCTCCAGGAGGAACTGTGTATGTTTGGGATGGGGGGGGGGAGGTAGGAGTGGGGGTGGTTGAGAGCAACTAGACGTGGAAGACACTTTGATTAATGTTTATGCTATAAGGACACATACTTACAAAAAAAAAAAAGCAAAATCCCCAGTCTAGTGGAAAGAAAGGCCCGTAAAGAGAAAGAAAGGCCCGTAAAGAAATAGTGCAAAACTACACGATAATTAGATCAAGTTGACATTTTCCCCACACAGGAATAGACACAAAGGTAGAAGAAATGGCTTCCTGTGTGATAAGGCTTAAAATGGGAGGTATGGCTCTTGCTGGTGGCTGTATTATTTGTTGTCCTTGTTACAGTGATGACGTGTAGGAAAAGAAGTTCCTTAAGGAGGGAAGAATATTTTGGCTCATACATCAGGGTGTCGAGTCCACCATAACATGTAAGGCTTAGTACAGGACAGCTAAGGCACAGTCTAGAGCTGTGGTTAGTTACATTGTTTCCATAGCTACAATGTAGCAACAGATGAATTCTTGGTGCCCAGCTGCTTTCCGCCTTTCTCCCAGGCCATGGAATGCTACTACCCACCTTCATGGTGGTACTTCCATGCTTAGTTAACCCTCCTGGAGAGACCATCCCAGACAAATCCAGAGGTGTTCCTCCTTAATGCCCTGTGTTAATAATCAGAATTATCAGATGTTGTAGATGAGACGTCAACAGGTTGCATTTTTTAAAAGTCTGATTTTTAATGTTAACTAATTCAGGAAGATTGGTTCGTATGATAACCTAATGGAAGATCATGATCTCTACTAAGTAGTCAATAGACTCAAGGAGCTGGTAGTACAGGTCTAGTCTGAGGTACAGCTCAAAAACAGACAGACAGGAGGAGCAAATAGATTCTTCTGTTTTACCCATGGTAGTCAGCTTTTGAATTCCATTTGGATCTTCAACAGATTGCATGAGATGCCCACCCACATTGGGATGGGCTATATGCTTTATTCAGACTGTTGATGTAAATGTTAATCCTGCCAAAGACACCTTCAGAGAAACACTTAAAATAATTGTTGACTAAATGTTTGGCTTAATAAACAGACATAAAATTAAACCATCACAGCAACAAACCTGTTAAGAAAATTAAAACAGAAATTGACTATGAGAGACCCACCAGTGGGATTCCCATAGGCCTTTGTCGTTTGACAAAGGCTGGGAGCAAGTGGGAATTCATTACTGTATTCAGCAGCTCCGTGTTTTTTTTATATTTAAGGCTTTATATTTAAGTCACAGAACAGTGTGCTTGGCCTGAGGATGCAAGGGAGAGATGAACAGCTCTTGTCTTGTGGCCATTATCCCTGTTGTAGAAACCCTGTAATCAGTGGCTTGCAGACACTGACTCTGACAAACTGTACTCGGCAACGGTGACAGAAAAGTACAAAAGAACCACAGCCTGGGAGCAGAGCAGGAGTTCCAGAAGGTCTCCTTGACCCAGTGGAGCATCAGCTAAGGCTTCAGGGAAAGGGGACAAAATACAGGAGAGAAGAAAGAGAGCTGGCATTTGCTCAGCAGACACCAAGCGCTCGTGTACAAGACATGATTTTTGGCAATTGGACTAATTCTCTGAGGTGATCAGAAAAAAAAATATCCAACCCCATGGATCTTGTAGTCTACTAAGGGGAGGGGGTGAGGTGGAGACAATACACATACACATAGTAAGTTGGATTGTGACTGGGTACTGGAAAATACGAACAGAGTGTGCTTCCTCAGGAGCATGGGAAGAAGAGGGTCAAGTTGCTAATTGGAATGGAGAATAACAATGTGGTCTCCCCAAGAAGGTGGCATTTGAACAAGGACTTAGAAAAAAAATAAGAGAGCTAACCACATGGATATATGGAGGATGGCATTCAGGAAAGAGCAATGCAAATGAATGTCTAGTCCGAACATGGAGCTGGGGAACAGGAGCAGCACCATTGTGACGCACGTGGACAAAAACCTGGACAAAGGCAGCATCGCAGCACAGCACCGAGCAGTGCAGCATCACAGTGTAGCTTGGCACAGTGTGGTACAGGGCAGTGCAACACGGGGCAGTGCAACACAGGGCAGCACAGCATGGGATAGCACAGCGCAGGGCAGTGCAGCACAGAGCAGTACAACATGGGGCAGCGCAGCAGAGGACTGCTCAGCATGGAGCAGTGCAGTGTCACACTCACAGTATAGCTCCAGACAGTGCAGCACAGGGCATCCCAGCACCACAGGGCAGCTTTGTACAGTGTAGCATGGGCCTGAACACACTATAGAAGAATGGGTGTAGTCACCATAACCCATGCCTGCCATGCTGGCTATCTCAAAGGCTGTACAGGACTACTCAGAGTAATCATCACAAGATCACCCCTGCAACCCGAATCCTGGCTCTGATAACTATGAGTGCTGTGGTACTAAGCAGTTATTTAATCTTTCCACAGATGTGAAAAACGATGATTCTAGTACTAGATTACATTGTTGATGTGACAACAGCTTTAATTAATTTGGGTGGAGTGCTTATGAATAGTTGTAATAGCTTGACTCTTTATTCTCAGCATTTCTGTGGGGACATGGGAGACATAGACAGGAGAATCCCCCAAAGCTCATAGACCAGCTACCTTGGGGCCAGTTGGCTTAGGCTGTGTTATAGGGAACAATCAGTATCCTACCTCAGGAGGATAGGGGAGAGCTTCTACATGTGAGGAGTAGCTTGGGCACTCCTACACACACACACACACACACACACACACACACACATACACACACACACATACACACACACACACACACACACACACACACACACACACACACAGTATACAACAGTTTCTCTCAAGATTGAAACATTCTGTCCTGTAGGGAAATTCCTTAGGCAGGAGAGAAAACAACTCACAAGAGCTTCGGAAGTCTGTGTTAACCCATCTGACTCCCTAGGCCCCTCCCTGCCAAAGTAAACAAGAAAAGCTGAGAGTCCCTCTCAGAGGAGTGTAACTGAGCTGCAAGATGCCTTTTAGCCTCTTAGAACCTAAAAAGAGGACTCTGAGACCAGACAGGTGTCCTAGAAGAAGCTAAGCCCAACTGAGTCACTTGGAAAAGACATTCTTCAAACTATTGAGCTGCTTGCAGGCTGTCCAGTGTGTTCTAGGTTTCCTGCTTTGTGAACTGTCAACTCATGCTGGAGAGGGCTTTGGTGATGCAGCTGTCTTTGAAACATTTCTGCTCCTGTGAGTAAACCTTCACTTATATTCCTGTAAATAACTCCAACAAAACTCATTGGTTCACCAAGTTAGACTTTGGTGGCATCCATACTTTGGTCTATCGTGGCTTCCCTATATGGAATGAGTAGATGGATAGGTTGCATCTATCTGGGAAGTTTTGTCACAACACACACTGTACACACATTCATGTACAATGCATACTTTAATCAGTGAGAGTCTTTGCAGAAGTCAAGGATCAGTCTATGTTTTGTTCCTATAACCTTATTTCCTCTTGAACACAAGACATCAATCAAACTCTACCCAATGCCCAGACCTGACCAGCAAGAAGGTGTGAGAACAAGCTCACCCTCTGAGGTAGGCATCTGATTAGTATCTGGAAGGATAAAAGGAAGGTCTTCCAAGTCTTCGTGAGGAGCAGCTGTCCTTGGTGGGATGGTGACCTGTGCTCTGGGTGTTAATGGAATGCTCAATCAACCTGATTGATAAGGACCTGAGATTAAGGCTCTTCTTGGAGGCCTGACAGGCTTGCTAAATTCTCAATCCATGCTTGTACAAGGACAGTTAAGCCCATATAGCATTCCTGTACCTTCCATGCACACATTTATTCCTTTAGCTATTGCAAAAAAAAGTCTCAATGTTCTTTAAGATAACCACAAATTGTGAGGGTCTTAGATTTTTTGATAAAAACAATTAATATATTTACAGGCATTATTGAAGTATTGATTTCTTGTGGGGCATTTCAAACAACACGTAACGCCTCTGGCTTCCTCCCTAGACACAAATTAGAATCAACCGTGCAACCATTTAAAATTTAAATACACTTGAATTTGTTACTCTTACATCATAGTCACAAAACACATGAGTGAATGGCTTAAAGGAAGAATTTATCTTGGCTCCTGGCTTTGGGGCTCTCTGCCTACAAGCCACAGTCTTGTTGATTCTGGGCACATGGTGAGACAAATCGGAGTAGGAAGAACATGGAGATGGGCTATATATCTCATGGCTACCAGAAAGGTAGCAGCAATAAAAACAGAAAGAGTCCCAAGATAAGATATGGCCCCCATAGGACAATCCCCTACTTAGTCCAGATAAGCCCAGCTATTAACATTTCCAGTGTTCCTAAATAAAGCCTGCAAGCATCCAGCACATGAGCCTGTGGGTGATAGTTCACATTCAAAGTATATTGTGCCCTATATTGTCAGTAAGAATGTATTTTTAAGTTAAAGTAACAGTATAAGAGAAAGATCTGACTGAAGGAGCTAGACAAATAGGAAGTCTATGGGTGTCCAAGTACTTATGTTTACCATATATTCTAAATCTCAAGAGGCAGGGTTTGGAGCTATAAAATGGGTTATCTTCTGTGGGAGTCTCTGCAGGTGCCAAACCGGGGGGCCAAACCTCATGAAGAGATAATAATGAAAACCTGGTGCAGATTGACTTCATCAAGCTGGATCAGACTTCGGGGAGTCTAATGCCAGGAGGTTTATTCCCAATGTATTTAAGTCCATTATAATTTTGGGGTAAAAAATGTTTCCTGGTTTTAAGTTAAGGTGGTGAGAGTCCTGTGTCTGCCCCAGGCCTCGGGCCTCTGGGGGAGGTGAGACTCAGGAAGTTTGACTGCCTCACCCCATGGCACTGCCGGGTGGGTGCCGGACTGTGAGAAGCTGTGGGACACCTCCCCTGTTTAGGGGAGTGTGGCCTGCAGTCCCAAGGACTACACAGAGCTGGCTCTGTCTGGTTCTCAGGCTCTTGGGCATCCCAGGCGCCGCTGGATGACATGGTAGAGCTGAGAATGGAGTGGGGGCCTGCAGTCTGGATCTAGCAGAGGGGGAAAGGTGGGGAGGAGCCCGGCTGGGTCCTGCTGGGGACCGCATCTTTAGCTTGTCACTGGCTAGCTGGTTTGGTTTGGTAGAGACCATGGCTAGGAGCGCTGAGAGGCCTTCTACGGAAGACTAGATGCGGCTCTTTAGATGAAGGCCTGTTCCATTGTTCTGCACAGCAGATTCCGATAAAGAGAGACAGTCCGTGGTTTCAGGGCATTTATTGTCATGGCGGAGAGTGACATGAGTGAATCGTACCTTCGACCTCAGGAAGGACAAGGTTGAAATACCTTTTGCAGGGAGGAGTGACTGGGAAGGGGAGTTTATTGGCTAATCCTCTGGGTGCCTCATTAAAATGGGACTGTCTTGAGGCATGTGACCACACTTCTACCTGTGGAGGGGTTTGGGGCTCCGTGATTGATGGTCACAGACCTATGGAGAGCTGCAGCCTCATGTCAGGAGCCTGGGGCCCAGGAGCATGGAAAAATGCCTACCATCTCTTGTACAGTTGTCACCTGCTGGGGACCCCCTACTGGGCCTCCAAGGTTTTAAACCTTAGCTCAACCAGAAACCAGGCTGCCTTTTATGGTCCCACATCCTGGTATGATTCAATCCCCAGTGCACAAGGAAGCATAATTGCATCAAAAGTTAAGTCAGGGTAGCGTCCTTTCTTCCAGGAAGATGGACTCTGGAGATAGGATACCTGTACTAGATTAAAGACCTGGAGTTCTGGCCTGGTCTCCATCATACAGACAGTGTAGAGGTCATGTGGGCTATTAGCCACCTCTGGTCCTGGCTGTGGGAGCTTGGGGAGCTTCTGACTATAAGAGTCATTTAAATTACCAGTTATCTTGGTTCTAGGAGCTTGATATGGCCTGGCTCAACAGATAACACAGATCACCAGGCTGTTCATCATTTTCAATTCTCAGTTTTCTAGATGAAAGTATAGGATTTTCATCTTTTCCACTGGAAAGACAATCCTGTGTGCTTAACATTCCTGGGTTCTTTAGAGATCTGTGGGCACAAGAACCTCCATGCCATGCTCCCAACAACCTTCAGTACAAAAAGCATTAAAAGGAACAAAGAAATGCTTGCACATAGCCAGGAATCCAGTCGGCTGCATTTCTCCTTGAGACTAATAACTCTGATCACACTAATAGTCTATACTATTTAATCCTCTCTACAGCCCAGTGTAGCCAAAAGCAAACATGGCCTACTCCGCTAAGGTTGCATGACTCTACCTAACTTCACTCTGGGAAACCAGTGAGGTTTGGGGAGGGTTAAGGGATGTGGGTGGGTACAAGTGCCTGAACAGACAATACCTATAAACCCTTTATTCAGCTGGGATGATGGCTTTCCCGAAGCGTCCTCTAGTCTTCCTTGACTGTTACACTCTTAACCCCTCATATAGGCCATGTACAAGTCAGGCAAAAGTGTATACAAGTGGTAGGGAAAGCTGCATATTCAAGTGAGGTCCTCCTGACTCTCCACTCCTTCATGAGGGCATGGAAAGCTTCACAGGGAAAACCATTTTGCTCCAGGGACCAGTGTAGCTGAACACAAGATCACGGTTGTTTGGCTAGGAGAGTCAGGCAGGACCCCAGGTGTTCTGGATATTATTATTATTCTATTCATAGATGGAAGCAGTCGAGGTGCAGATAGGTTAATTGACTGATCCAGGATCAAAGGAAAGTAACACCGTGCCTCTACCTTTGGCAGAATGCTGGGAATGATCCTGGTGGTAGCTGCTTTTAACAGGTGAGTGAAATGCAGGCATTCTCTCTCACTGCTTTAGTTTGGAAATAGAAAGTTGGGTTTTCTCTCCAAATAAAAGCTGCTGGAATAGTTTTCCATTGTTCTTATAATGCCCAACTCTGACTTAAAATTTTAATGTAACTTCTTAATTAAACAATGTATTTGGAAAATTATGTTTGGGGGAAATTTTAATGCAGACAATTTTGCAGCATGAGGGAGAGAGAGAGAGAGAGAGAGAGAGAAATTGATTCTATTATTCTATTTTAAATATTCAGGTTTGAGGGTGACATGCCTTATTTTTCAGCCAAATTCCTCTTTATTATTTTAAACTGACTCAGAAAATGTGTATTTGCCACAAATATATTTCAGAAGAAACTAAGATTCTGTGTGCAGGTAGAGGGGAGGGCACACAATAACCTCATTGTAGGACCTGTGGGTTCCATCTTTGTCCCAAGGCCCTGGGAGGATCAGTGTTTGCATAGCCCTGCTCATGCAGCAGAGCAGAATCCCCTTGAGTTGCATCTCTCCGGAGAGGCATGTGTCTTTCCTCTGCCACTTGAAGTCCTAAACTGGATCTGGGAATCTCGGGAAGCACTGGGTAGAGAGGAATTGCTCAGGCTGGCAGAGGAGCACTGAATTATTCCTCCTGCCTGCAAAGAACATCACACATGTTGCTTCTCTGGAAACCAGAATGGACTTCTGCCTGGAGCAAGTCCTCCTTAAAGAGGTTCCAGAGAACAGGACGCCTTTTGGGAGCCTTGAGCACTGGTGTGTGGGTGTGCGCCCACACAAAGAGCCTCAGTGGAGGACTTTAAAAACCTTGGATGTGTTAGAGGGTCTCCAGGAGGACTTGGAGGAGTGTGTGGTGGGTGGATAGGATCTAAATACATTGAGATTACCCAAGTAGTAGTAGTAGTAGTAGTAGTAAATAGTAATAATAATAATAATAATAATAAATATCAAGCCACCACAACAAAGCTTCTTGCCACTGTTTTGATGCATTTGGGTAGAGGCAGGCTTGAATTTTTGATGATACCAAACTGTCTAGCCTGCATACAAAGTTCACTTTTGCCAGCTGACACCATGAGCACATTGTGTCACCTCATCTGGTTTTTATTTACTCACCTGTAAAATGAGGATTATAGAACTATCTGCCTCATGGCTCTTGAGAAGATGCTAATTATCCCTGTGTAGAGCTCAGTGGTAGCTGCTAGAAATAGTTATTATTATTATTATTATTATTATTATTATTATTAACTATAGGCAGAGTGAAAAACTGAAACCACCTAAAATTAAGATATCATTATGAAACACATAGTTGTGACTCACTGACCTGTAATATTTTATGAATTAATACATGTTATGGATCCTTTTGTATAGACCAGGCAAGCTATTATACTATGCTACATATATCTATTGTTCTATTTGAAGCATTTAAAGAGTATAAGAAAAATATTTGACCTAACCATTCCCTATAGACTATCTTGATCCATTTGTATTTTTAGTATCCAGAAGCCTCAGGAAATAGACACAGTTGGGATCATTCTGTACAAATGACTTTGAGTTTGTCCTTGCTATCACCAGGCTAGGCTGAGTAGTGTGTAGAGTGAGCCAAGAATATTTACTTCTTTTGGCAACAGCCTTTATTTCCTTAAGCATTTTTTACCTATGGAAAAACAGCAGAAAGTTCATTTTTCCCATAGACACTTCCGTAGCTTCTTGGCTCTTATACCACCTTAAGGTCTAGAATACCTGTTAAAATAGATGAACCAGTTCTGAGATGTTACTAAGTAGTAAGTCTATAATTTACCCATATCTGTAGTTTCTACCTAGTGTCCTTGTGTTGTTCTAGAATGCTGTCGAGGGCACCACACTCCATTTAGAAATCTTGCCTCTTTAGAGTCCTGTGAGCTGGCATGTTCTCAGAATGTTTTCTCTTAATTTGCACCCCCTGCCCCCACCACCAAATTCCTTCTTTCCAAGTCTTCCTCCCCCTACTTTATTCCCTCACTGAATTTACTTATGACCTCTTGACTGAGTAGGAGCAATGTACTTGTAGCTGCAAAATAGGACTCAACCTTCCATATGTAACCATTGACTTCTATAAGTTCCCAACAGAGAGGTGTGGCCTTATGAGCTCCTCCCCATCCCTGATTGATGGATTTAGTCTCCGGTAGGTCTAATGCAGGTACCAGTTGCTGCTGTATGTTCATGGATGGTTGCAACAGCCATGTCCTGACCAAAGGCAGCATCTACCACACTCCTTCCTATCCTTCAGCTCTTCTGTTATCTCCTTCCCTTCTTCTGTGATAGTCTCTGAGGCTTAGGTGGATGAACTAATACAGATGTCCCGTTTAGGAATGGGAATTCATTAACTGTTTGTTCTCAGCACAATGGTCCATTCTTAGTCTCTATATTAACCACTGATCACTTCACTCAGAAGTCTGTACAACCAAGACTAATGGCAGCACACATCTAGAGTCTAAACATATTTAAAGTACAATTTGACACTATGTCCATTTAGCAAATCAACAGTAGCAGGTCCCCATCTAGAATCTATGACTTTCCCAGCCATGAACATTGACCACACTTACAGTAATGGGTGCACTTCTTCTGTCAAGTTGGTCTAAAATCTACCCAGAAAGACATTGGTTACTCCATGGAAGCCAAGACATTCTTGCACTAGTGTCTGATCTTGCCTGACAATTTGGTATTGTGATGCACAGGGTTCACAGCTGGACAAGACCATTGATGTCTTTTCTCTTCCAGTTTCTGATGCTTATATTATACTTTCTGGAGTTATGGAAGCTACTCAGCATGGAGAAGTTTCCAGCACTGTTTGACCTTGACTTTTCTGTATCTGGCAATGAAAATATGTGATGTCTTTAGCAATAGGATCATACCATCTAGTTCTGTTGGGCACCAAGAGGAATGGAAAGGATATACATTGCTTTGGTGGTTTCTGGGGCAACTCATAAGGAGGGATTCTCACACTTGGCACTGGGATTTCTATTTAATAACCCATGGCTTTGAGTTTGTTTGCATGATGTGTTAATTTGTGTAGGTTGAACTATCCCTGCATCTGTGGAATAAAGCCAAGTTGGTCATGGTGAAAGATGTTTTTACATGTTCCTGTATTTACTTTGCAAGTGTTTGGTCTAAGAATTTTTGCATTTATGTTCATTACAGATATTTGTTTATAGTTTTGTTCTTTGTGTGTGTATGTATGTGTCTTTATCAT
Source organism: Rhynchomys soricoides (assembly GCA_019843965.1). Classification (NCBI taxonomy): domain Eukaryota; kingdom Metazoa; phylum Chordata; class Mammalia; order Rodentia; family Muridae; genus Rhynchomys; species Rhynchomys soricoides. The sequence continues at coordinate 11,562,714 of JADRCH010000028.1, read as the reverse complement.
AGAGTAACACTGACTTATAAAGGGAATTTGGAAGTGTTCTTTCTTTTTCTATTTTATAATAGATAATTTGAAGAGGCTAAGTTTTAGATCTTCTTTGAAGGTCTGGTTGAATCCTGCTGTGAATTCACCTGGACCTGAGCTCTTTTGAGTTAGGAATTTTTTTCTTCCTTTCTTTCTCTCCTTCTTTCTCTCACTTTTTAAACAGCTTCAATCTACTTGCTAATCACAGGTCTGTTTAAATCATTGATCTCATCTTGTTTATACTTGAATGGTTCAAATATATCTAATAAGTCTACCATATATTTTTAGACATTCCAATTTAGTGGAATATAGGTTTATAAAGTTTGTTCTTATGATTTTCTGAATTTATCTGGGATCTGTTGTGATTTCTCCTTTTTCATCTCTAAGCTTACTAGTTTTGGTTAATTTGGTTATGTGTTTGTCAACCTTATTTACCTTTTCAGAGAACTAACTCTGCTTTGTTGATTCTTTGTACTTTTGATTTGGTAATTATTTCCATCTCCTTGATTCCCTCAGCTTTATTTCTTCCTATCTACTCTTTTACATCAGATTTGTTTTAGCTTTTCCAAAGTCTTAAAGTCTATCATTAAGTTATTCATTTGAGTTCTTACTAATTTTCTTTAACATAAGCCATTCCCTCTTAGGCACGACTTCATTATATCATAGAAGTTTTGATATATTGTGTTTTCAGTTTCATTAAATTCTAGGAATTTTTTCTTTTTAAATTTTTTTCAGTGTCTTGTTAATCATTCAATGGTGCACTATTTAATCACTGTGAGTTTCTATAATTTATATAGTAGTTTTTTCTGTTTATTTCAAGATTCATTTCATCATTGTCAGATATAATACAAGGAGTTGTTTCACTTTTCTTATAATTGTTGACACTCTTTTGGTCCTGATAAGTGATCTATTTTAGAGAAACATCCGTTAGATACTGAGAAGAAACTATAGTCTATAGTGTTTGAGTGGAACATTCTGTAGCTAATTTGTTATGTCCATTGTCCATTCTTTATCTAATTTGTTATGTCCAATTGTTCTGTGATGTTATTTAATTCTGGTCTTTCTGATTCTTTTTTGTTTGGATGACCTGTCTATTGGTGAATGAGGGCCATGAAAGATATCTAATATTAGTGTGTTGGGGCTGATCTGTGGCTTTATGTCTATTAGTATTTGACCTAGATAATTGTATGTACCCAGGTATGGTATGAAAATGTTTAAATCGAAATGTCCTTTTAGTAGATAGTTCCCTTGGCCAAATTGAAACCTTCTTTGTCACTTCTAATTAGTTTTGCCTTGAAATGTTGACAGTTTTGAGAAGTGTTTATTTAAACAGAGTGTCTCTCTAATGTAATTTGACTAATGATTGTCTTCTGATTATATGAAAGTTGTAGATTTAGGACAGATCACAAAGGCAAAGTATCATTGATACCTACTATGAACATGGCATATGGATCATGGTTGGTCTTCATTACCTGACTGAGTAAGGCTTATTCCATTCTTCTACAGTAGACTTATGATTTTCTTGTCTTCCTAGGAAGTGACTATGTATATTCCACATTAAAAATGTGGACAGCTGTGCTTCTTCTTCCTTTAGTATGGAACTTTTGCATAAATATTGTTCTGCATGGGCAATTTGCCCCACCTCCATTTGTTATTTACATTTGTATGGAGTTTGGGGTATTTTAATTATGTTTTGAATCATAATTCAATATGACTATTAGGTTCTGGCCCAAATTGTTCTGCTCTTTGCCACTGATAGTTCTTTCAGTAGGCTCCTGTGTAGGGAGCCAAAGAAATCTTGAATAAATGAAGTCTTAAGAGGGTGTATACTGTAGACATGGCATAGCCATGTTGAGAACTCAAGTGCTTCCCATCCAAGGGCCTTTGGCAAAGCCATATCCTCATGTGGGCCAGGCTCAAAAGCAAAGCTCTCTGCCGGAGTCTGAATCTGAGTGTTATGAATGATTATCAGTGTGTGCAAGCAACTGTGACTTCCTCCTTAGGGTGTTAAAAGCCTGAGACTGCACATTCAGAGAACTCCTGAGGAGACTACCTATCCCCCCCCCCCTCTGAGCTTTATTTAATGAACATGTTGAGATTCTCAGTTATGGTGGGAGTAGACCTAACCTGATCCCAGCTTTCCACATGTGTGTCTGTCTCTCTGTGCTTCATTTCCTCACCACTCTTAGCCAGAGTTCCAGGATCATGTGGGTCCTGTGGGTCACAACACTCCTGTGTCCTTTTGATGTATCTTTTTCTCTGTAAAAATTTCACTTCATTATTTTGTAACACTACAAGATGCTCTGTGTTAATCCTCTATAGACCCTGCTCTAGTCATAGAATTAATCATTCCTCTAAGAAGACTAGATTGAAGAATTGTGTTTTAAAAAAAGAAGCTGTGTTAAATGTGCTCATTGCAACTAGGAATTGCTGCCCCCTTTAGGGCTTTTCAGTTGAGAGAGTGAAAGAAATGTTTTTGTGCATCCTCACTTATGTGTTTGCATGTGTTTATGATTGTATGTATACATAACTGTTGGTAATCATGCCAAGCTAAACTAAATTTATGTGCAGTCTCCAATTCCAATCCATAACTGTTCTGTATGCCATCTATTCTCCCTTTGCTAAGCTGGAAATGTCTGTCCCATTGGTAAAACTGATCATTACTTTATTACCCAATAGCATGCATTGTAGCTTCCAAGTTAATACCATCTTGGTTTTTGCCATGCTCTCTACTCAAGTATGTGGTGCCTTGTAAACATAATTTGAGGGTTTGCTTCACTCCCTTTACTTTCAAATAACTACAGGGCATTTCTATGCCAGCTCTAGACCTCATGTCTATTAATAGTCTGCAATCACTAGGATGGGCAGTTTCTGAACTGTTCTAACCTTCTAAGGCTACCTACTTCCCAGCTGCATGGTACTTTATCTATAATCTGAGTCTTGCCCTAGCTCACACTGCTCCATGTGTGTCCTCCTGATGACTCCTCCTGGTCCCTCCTCCTGGTCCATACACATAGTCCAACTTCTCTTTCTCATCCTCCCCTATCCCTCTCACCCTCTCTGGTCTCTTTGTGACCTCCTGCTGGGATTGGAAGTCCTACCTTCCTTCTCCCCTCTGCCCAGTTATTGGCTGAGTCAGCTCTTTATTAACCAATCAGAGGTGAAAGAAAACAATTCTTACATAACATTGAGACCAGATATGCTTGACCATGCCAACATCCAGATGTCAACCGGTTGTCTGGACATAGAAATAATCATCTGAATACACATCTTGCAAAAACATTCCCCCAACAGTGCCTTCAACTGTAGGGTCTTAGCATCAAGTTCTGGAGAGTAACCAAGAGCAGCAGCCCAAGATAACTCATTCACAGCAGTAGGTTTTTGTTTTGATGGCCTAAGGTTGCTAAGCCAGACATGACCCCCTTTCCCCCCATTATATGATAGCTCCTTTATGAAACTTGTGCTGTTGTTGCTGCTGTTGTTATGTTTTTGCCACCTTGAGTCAAACTAGAGTTACCTGGGAGGAGAGAACCCCATCTTGGAAAAATGCCTTTATCAGATTGATCTACAAGCAAGTTCTGTGGGACATTTTCTTGGTTAATGATTGATACAGAAGAGGCCATCCTACTGTGGATGGATCCACCATCCTTTGGGAAGGTGGCTCTGGGTTGTATCAAAAGCCAGACTGATTAAGCCATGGGGCGCAAGCCAGTGAACATCACTTGTTCATAGTTTCTGCACTGACACTCCTCTGCTTTCTCTACTGGATTCCTTTACTTTTCTAATTGCTCTTGGTCATATTTGTCATGATAATAGAAAGAAAACCAATGCTAAACTAAAACATGCTTTTATTCAGATAAGAACATCATCATTTGAGTAAAGGGGCAGCTCACAGCAGAGGGGGATACATTTTTAGCAGCTATGTATCTTAGGCAGCTTGTGGTATTCTTGGTGATAACTTGACTACATTTGGAATTAACTAAAACTCAAGCAGCTGTGTACCTGTGAGGGCTTTTTTCTTAATTAAATCATTTAAAGTGGAAAGAACCACGTTTAAACCAAATCTTGAGGTGGGAAGATCCATCTTTAATCGGGGCCATGGCTTCTGCTGGCAGTATAAAGGAGATGGAAGAAGGAAGCTTGCTCTACTTGACTGATTGCTCTCACTTTCCCTGGCAAGTCCATTCCTTCACTGACATTAGAGTCTACTTGTTCAGTATTTGGGTATATACTGAAGACCAGATGAAACATTCAACCTTATGGAATAAATAACTCTTGCAATCTTAGTCCTTCTGTTGGCTGGACAACCTTGTTCCTCTGAAGAACTCTGACAAAATTACAGCTGTGTCACTGTGAATTTCCTTGAGAAGAGTACTGGCAGCTACTGCACTAAAATCTGCTACCCTAGGTGTCTGTTTACCTCTTACATGACCCCTTGGATTTGAGGGGTCTGTTGAGGATCCCATAAAGACTTCTGAGGCTCACGAGCTTCCTCATTCCTCCTGTGAGGGACGGTTAATAGATGGGATCACAGAAGAGTCTGGCATGTAATTACAGCAGCTCTGACTCAGGATCATGATATCTTGGCCAACTCTGAAGAAATAATTACAACTCAGATTCCCACCAGTACCTTACAGGTTTTCAATTTCCCCACAACTTGGTTAATATTTGTTGATTATTTATTTATTTATTATTTATTTATTTTTGCGATAGCCTTTCTGCCTGCAGTGAGGTAAACTTTCAATATAATTCCATTGGCATTTGCTAATGGCAGAAAAGGTTGAACAGCTTTTTAAAAGGAGATTTATTGGTCGTTTGTATGTATTCATGGCATATGTTTATTTAATTGATTTTCATACTCATTGACTGGATTGTCAAAATTTTTAGTGCTAAGATTTTGGGGAGTATACTGTAGGTATTGATCTTCCTTTTGATGCATATTGTTATTCATTTTTAATTTATACATTAATTTGTAATTTATTAATTAAATAATGTGTTGCTTCTTTATTTAATTAGCTTTTTTTTCTGCATAGACGCCTATTAGTTTATTTTAATCCCACTGGTTCTTTTTATAACCTGAGCCACTGGTTATGCCTATGTCTTTCAGAGTTTTTTCCATTTTCTTCTAGTAGTTTCAGGTTTTCCTGTCTTGCCTTAACTAAGGTCTTTGCTCTGTTTTGCCTTCTCCATAGGGTGATTGGCAGGAATTGTGTTTCTATCCTCCCTTTGTGGCTATCCAGTTCCCCTAGCTCCATTTGTTAAAGAAGCTGTCTTTTCTTAGTGACATTATTGTTTCGTCGATTGAAAAGATGTGTGGAGCAGCATGAGTTTGTTTATGCTGTGTGATTATTGAATTTAATTGTCAATATGATTACTTTAAGAAACACCCAGGGAATTAAGAAGGCAGAGTTTCTGCTGTATCCCTGAGGGCTTTCCTAGAGAGGACTAACAGAAGGGAAAACACTCCCTCTGAATGTAGGCACCTGTATCCCATCACCTGGAGCCCTGAGCTGAATACAAAGGGCAAGGGGAAAGCTGTCTCCAAGCCCACATTCCTCTCTGTTTCATGTCTCTAGCATGTGAGAAACAACTTCATGTTCCTATTACACACCCACAAGCTGCTCTGCCTTCCCATGAAAACTTTACCTCAATCCACGACAGAAAACCAACTCCTTCTACCTTGAAGTGCTTCTTGTTGGGTATTCGGCCATAGAAATGAGAAGAGAAATTAACAATTCTGTGTCTTGATTCGTTTTCACATACATGAATGTGTGTGTGTGTGTGTGTGTGTGTGTGTGTGTGTGTGTGTTGGCCTGATTTAATAGGACATTTCTCTCTCTGTTTATTTACTGTGCTTATTTTTTAGTTTTGAAAAGATTTTTCCGTATTCTATTCATTCACTGACACTAGTCCTTTCTTTTGAGAGATCAGAATCCTGACTAAGACAATTTTTCTTTGAAAAACTTCTAACATTTCTCCTAGGGATGCTGTACAGTCAGTGGATGCCGTCATATTCTGTTCAAGAGAGTCCTTATTTTCTTTTCATTTAGAAAGAAAAATTGCTGGATATAAAACCCCAGGTCATTGAGTTGTACTGAAGTACTTTAAAAGTCTTGTTCTAGTTTCTTTCTGCCTGCCTGATCTCTGCCAAGCTGTCTATGTATTGTCACACCCATGACTGGCACATCACTGTCTGGGCTCCTGGCTCAATCCAGATCTTCCCTCCAAGTTGTTGTCATTGTGAAATCTCTTTCCAGAAGTGTAACTGCAAGCTTTTCTACCCAGCCTCTTTGTTCCCAGAATAACAACTGTTGAGATGTAATTATTTACGAATAAATGCCTAGGCCAGAAACTTTGGCTCATTCTCTGACTAGCTTGTAACTTATACAATCAGTTTATTCTAGTCGATACCTACCACATGGCTGATTACCTCTCATCAGTTTTATGCATCTGACTTTCTCAGTTTGGGGTGAATTTCCCATGTTTGACTCTTTTCCAGACATCTTCTCTTTCTACTGGATGTCTCACCTTCTAATTCTGCCCTTTCCTATATGCCATAGGCATTTTGTTGAGAGATGGCTCTTCCACACAGTACACAAGAGATTACCCCTACACAGAACACATGTTTTACTCCTTGCTGGCACTAGGATTTCAACTCTTTCCTTCTACCTGAGTGAAATTCCTGGATGAATTCCATTTTCTTTGAGCCTATTGTCTGATAGCCAAAGTCAGGGATGAGTTGTAGCTCTTTAGAATAACTTCCATCCTGCCAGGATTGGTATAGTGCATTTAATCAATTTTGAAAATCTCTGAAAGTATTAATTTCAATGTTCCTTATTTTCTGTTCTTTTTCCTTTGTAAACTCCAAATACATAAATGCTTCAGCTTTTGAACTAGCCACTGTTGTTTTTGAATGATTTTTTAATTTATTTTACTTCATGTTCACTCCTTTTCTCTTAGTGTTTTAGATTTTAACCTCTCTTCCAGTTCATTGATGTTTTCTTTGTCTATGTCCAACAAAGACATTTTCATTTACTTAGTTTTAAATGTTACTTCTTTATGGTTGTTGTTGGTTGTAGTGTGTGGGTATGTGTGCACATGCCACATGTGCACCCATGGAAGTTAAAGGACACCATGCAGGAGTCAGTTCTATATCCCATCTCCTGGATCCCAGGGACTGAACTGTGGTCATCAGGCTTGGTGGAAAGGACCTTTCCCATCTTAATGACCAGGTATCCTTCATTTCTGTTCTTCCAGACACACTTCCCCTAGGTTCTTCTGTACTCATCCCTAATTCTGTGTCCATCTGTCTTTCCAGATTTCAGGGTGGGAGTCTGCCCTTGGACCTCAATTTTCTGATAACTCCAGGAACAGTTACAGATTATTAATGTGTTCAGCTTGTCCTTATTTTAAAAATAAAAGTGATTGCTTCCAGGCTCTTTATTTGTACATTCAACCACAGTTAGGTGATCAACAGTCAATTATTCTTTGTAATATGGTTGAATATAACCTCTTGAATTACTGACAGTAGATAATCTCCCTCTAGTTGGTTGCATTAATGCAGCCTGCAGAGACAAGGGTTTGTTAAACCTTCTTTCTGCCTATTCTCACTGTCTCCCAAACTGTAGACTCAAAGCCACATATTAAATTCTGTTGCACAGCTTCTAGCATTTTGTGTATAAAGCAGAAATAATCAACACTCTGAGGAAATCCCACAGATACGCTCTATGAGTAATTCAAACAAATAAACATACACCAGGTTTTGTGTTGATGAAACTCCAAGATGTTAATTTTGGTGAATTATGATCAGTGGATCTATACTCCAGCCATAACTTCTGCCTACCAGCTCTTCGGGCTTGCTTTTGCAGGGTCCGAAAGTTCTTCTCCCATTGTTCATATTAATGTTTTCTTGTTTCTGCTTTGCTATCTATCTGTAGTGTAGTATCGATCATGTGGTGTTGGAATTCATGGTTCCCTGAGCTATGTGTTCACATCCTAGTTTTTGGTATGGTTATAAAATCTGTGACTATAACTCCTTCTGTTATTCTGACACTGTGTTGTGCAATAATTTTCTCTCAATTGATAAACTCCATCTTGAAGGGGATGCATTATGTCTCAGGAAGTTTCTAAACTTGAGAAGATTCATGGGAGCCAAGTCCTATGGCTACATAAGCAGTAAGTGCTGCTTCTCTTTCTTCTTTCTTTTATACCCTGGCAGTTAGGAGAAACACCCAGCCAGCAACATTATCTTACGTTTTTCTTACTCTTTTCCTATCTAAATCTGAAGTTATTACAGAGGCCACACGTCTTTTTCCCTTTGTGATTACTTCCTTACTGAAGCAAGCTCTTTCTACAAAGACACTTAAGCCCAGTTTCATGTCTTGTTATCTACAACAAAGGTCATGCAAATACCACAGTGGTCTGCTTATGATCCTGACCCATACATGTTACCATTAAATCTTCCAATGCATTCGTGACTTCAGCGGCTCTTTGTCGGTTATCCTCATACTTAAGAGGCAGAGCCTGTTCACCCAGGTGGCATGTTCCCAATGCTAACTAGCAGAAGATGTCCATGCTGGGAATTCCAAAGACTCGACTCAGATAGCTTGGGCACAGTTGCATGTCCTGCCACATTTGAGGAAGTGAGCAACCACAACTACAACAAAGAGATACCATCACACACCATGTGGAGAAAGGCAGCATAACAAGCTCTTCGCTACATGCTCTACCATCACATGGATCAGTCTCAGTTGCTTAGCTCATACCCATTCCTGGAGTCATACAATCACTTCTACCCAACTCATCTTTGATCATTCGACAATTGTCTTTTGTTTCTTTCTGTGGAGAGAGATGAACCAACATATACTCAGCAAAACATGATAATGGCAGACCAATATTTGATAACAATTCTGCCAGGGTTCAACGTGGCGAGGCAGTGCATGTGCTGGAGACACAAGAATGTGGGGAAGGGTTGCTTATGAGCACATGTATGAATCAAAGGCAGCTTCATCTCTGAGAAGTCTACTCTAGCCCAGTGACAACTCATGAAATGCTCTTCCCTGGAGCTCCCTACATGACTTGTCCCTCAGGTCTGACCTCTAGAACAGAGAAAGGGAAAGTCTATAATTCCAACATGCAAACGGAAGTGATGTAGAAACATCTAGTTCCTTTGGAAAGTTAGTTAGGTCAAATGATGTTTTGCTGGGGCACACAGGTGAAAGGAGGCTTTGTTAAAACAGACATGTGGAAGCATGTTTTTCCTGAAGCAGACCCAGTTTGAAAGGACGTTTTGATATAGCAAACACATGAGAGGAGTATAAACATGACCCCACAGATAGTGGGAGATGAGCCCTGAGCTTTGGTTTGGTTTGCTCTGCTTCACTGTTCTTTGCTAAGGACACGCATGTGTTTGTTCACCTTACATAACATTGTTGAGCTCCTCTACTGGTGAGGCCAAAGAACTGCTCATGAGGTTCTTGTAGCAGCTTGCTGCTTCAGCACGCAGCCTTGCCTCAGGGTGGTTAGTGAGTCTTGCGGTTCCTTCAGGATTGAACTACAGCTGCTGGTTTGTGCCTGAAGAAAGGACTGGCCTGTAGCTGTGGGTTCATGTGTGCCCGCCTAGAGGACTGGTCTGCAGCTGCTGAGTCATATTTGGTGTTTGCTACGGTACTGAACTGCTGAGAAGGAAGATCAAGCTCGTTCCCAAAGAGCTGTTGATGAACAGGTCCACTTGCCCTACCTCCTAACAACTTTTCTCTTCCACAACCTCTGCTGGGTGCTGGGCTAGAGGAGAGGTTGAACCCTTATTAAAAGTAGGTTTCAAAAAACGTATGCCTACAGAAATGTATGCCTAACAATGACAAAGTTCAAATACATTGTACTAATCAGGGCCTGATCAGCAACTGGACTTCTTGAATTGGGGGTGGGGTGGCAGGTGGGAGGAACGGTATTAAAACAAGCAATGAAAAAGCCTGTTACAGACCGTCTCATGAGACTGGGGCAAGGGGGTGGATCGGTATGATTGCTGTGAAGGCAGCGAAGCTGAGTAGTGTAGCCATCCATCCATCCTTGAGACAAAGACTGCATAACCTTAAGCATCGGTCTCGGATGGACTGGCTCATGTGGAGCTTATGGGTTGCCCTCTGAGGTCCCCATGGGAACAGAAGGCTGGAAAATAACAGAAGGACAAGTGTTCCTCAGGGAATTAAGGATGTCAGAGGCCATGTTTTATGCCCAGGGCACTGGGCCAGATAGAAATATGTTCCCAGGACAGTAAAGGAAGAAGCTGATCCCATAGGGGTCTGGTCCTGAAGGGAAGCTTTAGTAGTTTTGTGGTGGACTATGGCCTTTATGAGGTAAAGAAACTCTGGTGTGTCTGGAGTCTGCGTGGCCATGACTATGTATGTAAGTTGGGCTCTTGAAATGCAAAAGCAATCAGAGAACAGAACGAAATGCACAAAGCAGCCACACCCACCCACCCCTGTGCCAGCAAGCAAATGGAAAAAATTGGTATCCAGCTGGAGTTTGTAGAAAGATTAACAGAAAACCAACCACATGCGGTGGGTGTGGCTAGTTAGCTTTTGGAAGGCTTTAAAACACCAGCAACTGTTTCAAAGTCTTAACAAAGGGATTGGCAGGCATGACACCCATAGAATATTCAGGGTATACTTTTCCCCAACTAAAAAAAATTAATGAAAAGAAAGAAAGAATGAATGAAAGAAAGGAAAAAAGAAAAAGAAAAGAAAAGAAAGAAGGTGTATTAAGAGTAGACATTATTCACGGATCCAGGGATCCTTTTAGCAACCAGGTGGAGCCAATAGAAAGGAAAATTGAAGCAGGCATGGCAGGCTAGAATGTATCTCTTAGTCCTGAGCCAGGACCAGCCCTAATGAAACCATCATCAGGACTGGGAGGTTACACAGTGGTCCTGTAGCAGTTCCAGTCCCCTCAAGATAAAGGAGGCTGCATGGCTCATGGAAAATATCTGTGATTTATGGAGGGCTAGATGACATCTTCCCTTCATGCTGCTGTGGATTAAATACTTGACAGAAGTAATGAAATCTTTTCATACTGCATTGGATCTTGCTGATATTTATTTTGTATCCCCTTGTCCATTCAAAAGCAACTGACACTTATTTGGAATGGAATGAGGCAGACCATCAGAGATCCTACCCACTCTTTGTAGAAATGTTTTATTAGTAGTTCTAACCTTTCTGTGTCTTTCAGATTTGTAAAAAACATCTGGAAGATCAGTAAAGGCAGCATTAAGGAGTCTCAGTGAAGGCACCTTGTGTGAGCAGGAAAAGACAAAATGCGCTCCTAGAAGCCATAAGATTGTTAAGTTAAAGTTCTGGTGTCATGTGTAGAGTACTTTCCTCTGGAGTTTTCAGGGAGCCAGAAAGGTCCCTGGGAACCCAGAAACCATGAAGGTTGTCACTGCTGTTGGTTGCATGCCAGAACTAGACATTATGTCCTATTGCAGAAGGTGCCATATACTGTGGCTGCAGGATATGGGGAAATCATGCTTGGAAGCTTCCTCCTTGCTAGCAGGTTTACAAAGACCCAGAAGGTGCCATGCAGACTAGAGGAGAATTGTCACAGTCTTTCTGTAATATGAGTCATGCATGCTATAGCACCCATTTGCCAGAGAGATGTCCATATTGATGGAATAGTTCTATAACTATTATGGATATAATGAACTTATTCCCAATTGGATTTAAGGCCCATGCCATGTGATGGAATTCATATCTGCTACTTTAAACTGGAGCAAAAACCAATGGCTTGGGTAGGTAAATGAATGGTGTGCTGAGGTAAAAATAGATCAGTGTTGCTGTCAGTCATGATTGGTCATAAAGAAAAACTTGCTTTTCCTAGATGTAGTACCTCAAACACTCATAACACACAAACTTCTGAAACCAACTAACTATTGATATAATGTAAAAACAAACAAACAAACAACAAGACATTTATATTCTCCCCTCTAGGGATCAGGGAACATTATAGAAGAGGTGACAGAATGTGACACCCAGAGGAAGAGGTGAAGTGTTGTGTAGCATTTTTCTCCAAACTTGAACATTTAATCCTTAAGAAGTCTTCTTAAGTCTTAGGGAGTAAACATCTTCTATATCTCAGGAAGTCCCTGAAACTAACAAGATTTACAAGGCCCCTCTGATGTTATACAAGCAATAATAACCATGGAGGAAAGAGCTCTTTCTGATCTGTCCAGATGACTACAAATAATTTAGGGAGCTCCAAGGATAAAGCTTTTGTAGGTTGTCAACCAGGCTGGGGTAGACTTCAGTGAGCAAGCTACCTTAAGTCAACTATGATCCTGGAAGTAATCCCTCACCCATATTTCTATGAGTTATTTCCCCAAACTCACTGGTTTTCTAAAGTAGACTTTGGTAAAGACATCACTTTAGCATGTCTTTGTTGCCCTCTGGGAGTGAGTAGGTGTTCATCTTCATCTCTCCAGGAAAAGTTACACAACACTCACATTTGGTACCACCATCACGATACTTATATTCATTTAAATTTGAAAGATACTTCTTTTCTTTTGTTCTATCATTCACTTCCTCTCTTTTTCTAACAGTATCTCCTACATCCTAGGCTGACCTCCAACTCTCTATGCAGCAGAGTCACCTTGAACTTATGAACTCTGGCTCTATCTCCCCTATTACATGAGTTACAGGCGTGTGCTTCCATATTCAGTATATACCGTTCCGAGGATCAAAACCAGTGTTGTATGCTTCAGGAAAGCACTCTGTCAATTGTGCTATATCCCCAGCCCCAAAATGCCACTTATTTTAAATAGATAGTCAAGAAGTCACTAATTAAAATTAAGCATAAGTGCATAGTGTGTAGTTCAAAGGTACCAACTGAGTATACACAACGTGTGCTGCAGGAGACATAAATTGAGCATGATTCAAATCTTCTAAGCTTAATTTTCTAGGGTTGGCGGGATAAATGCCCAATTATGATAGTCATCAGCAGGATGAATGCCCAATTATGGGAGTCATTAAACTTAGCCACATGGAGTAATAAAAGTGGGGAGGCTTATTTAAGTTTTAGGGGAACAGGGAAGGTTCCTTAATAAGATGATATAACCTAAAACTCTGAAGGATAGACAAGACCCCAAAGATTTGACTACAGACCAATCTTATGAAGGTGTTTTCTCTATTGAGGTTCTCTTCTCTCGGATGACGTTAGCTTGTGTCAAGTTGACATAAAACTGTCCAAAAGAAGAGAGTGATTCTACTTTTCCAAGAATCTACCAATAGCTAAGAGAGTTCCGCTGTAAAGGGTAAGGCCCACGAAGCTGTGCTTCCTTTTATGACTGATTGTTGGCAGAATCTGGTGAGAATGGTTGTGTAGAGTCCCCAGACTGACTTTTCACAGCCCCGTCTCTGGGCATTTTCATACCCACTCTCTCCTTCAGTGTCTCCTGAACCTTAGAGCAGATGCTATAAATATCTTGTTTGGGGATGAGCTCACAACCCTTGCTTATTCTCTGCATTCAAAGTCATTGTTATAAGGGGAAGTTTCAAGGCAGCTTAGGTCCGTGGATATAAGCATAGATCTGTAGAAATCAGGTTGCTGCTATGTCAGAGCATCAGTAATATGTTCTGCCTCGGACAAAAGACCTCCCAAGACTTGGGTTGTTAGTCAGACCTATAGTACTAGATATGACTCCCTCCATTGCCATGAGCTTCCAACTCCAGCCAGGGGTTATTTCAATTTACTTTTTAGTTCATACATAAGAATATATTGTTCCAGCGATTCGCTGATATAAAGCATGTTGCTTAAAACCCAGATCAACACATCTCTCGCTTCAAACATGTACCATTTGTTTATCATGGAAATGTGCAACTTTCTAGTCAACCTACCAGCTTTCAATAGAACACCAGAACTCTGAATCCTTCCCAACTATAACACACTTTCCATGTGGTGGTTTTTATGGGGTATTTCCAGTTTTTGAGGTGGAATGGGCTAACCACTGCTTTAGCATAGACATTATTATAGAGGTCTTCTCAGATCATGTTCTACCACCTTTTGGACCTTCAGTAAATACATTCTAATGGGGCATAAAACTGCCTTGTAGACTTTCTGGTGGGATGATTGCAGGCTAGCTGACCACCCAAGATATGAGAGCTCTTATCAGGATAATTAGCTGTCACAGATTACTCCACACACCTTTCTGTTATTTTCAGGGGCTGGCTGGAGCTTATTTGAACGGTTCCCTTGAGGCTAGCTGAACAGTATTTTAGAAAGGATCTGGTTATCGTTCTATAAGTAAGAAACAGGAAACTAGGATCCTGTAATCCAATGCCAGGGCCTGGAGGGTCCTTGGGGGATCAAATTTGAAATGGATTCTCTGAAAGAAGATGCCATGGAATTTGCTAGGATTGCTATTTGGACTTCAGATGAAGCATCATTAAACTAGCCTCAAATATTGAATTTGTTTCTGACATTCATTTTGCTACGTAGTAACAGTAGATCAGATCAGACACTAACATAGCTGAGATACTATAGAAGGTTCTTTGGAGTGTGACCTTTCTGATGTAATGATAGCAGGCTAGCTGACCATCCAAGAAACCAGAGTTCCTAGTAGGACCATTAGCTGACCCAGAATGTTCTTTAAATACAACACATACACTTGCATTGCCTTGTCAACAGTAAAGTAGTTTAAAGTAAATTTCACTGTGGCAATGCTAAAACATGGGATACAAATGGATTTGAGGAAAGAATACTTTGCTTATGTAAATCCTGACATTCTACAAAAAATGAAGGAGGATGTTTAACCATTACAAACAATGTCCTTTCAGACCCACATGATCTTCGATTATCTTTGGTGCCTTGTGAAATCCTCTGCTAACAGAATCATGTAGCAAAACTAACAGGAGGTTCCAAACGGCCTTCTCCCTCTTGGGGTTACATTTGAGAAAAAAAATTTTTTTAAAAAACAACAGGTTTTCCAAAAGGTTGAAAGGCGAGAGCCTAATGGAGCAGAGACTGGCCAAAGGCATAAATGTTGATATATTCTTGGCGTGTTAATTCTCACAAAATGCTTCCTGAGAACGGGCGCATGCAATCTGTCTGTAGTCAGATATCATTTGGTGAGATGGAACCTTCCCTACTTTAAATTCTGTAAGTTGCTGCCAAGGGAGCATGAAAAATAGATTTTGTTTGTAGAGTCACAGTGAAGGACCACTGTGTCACAGGGACAGAATGAACTGACCCCCCTCTTCTGTGCTTTTGGCTGTCTGCCCAGGTTACTGCATGCATACAGGTTACTAACACCAAGCAGGGCTGTGCCACACAGCATATCTGCATCGATTTAGTTTGAAGTTGTTTCTTGTTGAGTCGTCAACATGGCCCACCTTTAGAAGCTGCTGTTAGTTTCCTAATCTCAAAAAAAGGAGACAAGAATTCTGTTCCTCATAGACACCATATGGGGATTGCGAGAGCCAGCACATGTGAAGGACTTTTCAAAGAGTGGGTATTGAGAGGAGACTTCCTGTGTGGAGCTGTCAAATTTTCCTCCACTAGTCCCTCCTTTACAAACAAGTATTACCCATGGGCTTACCTGAAAGCAGAGCCCTGGTACAAGGTTGACTAATTAACCTACCCTAAAGCTAGCTCTTTTGCAAAAGCAATTTTGGGTCTGTACTACAATGGTAGCCGTTAACACCTAGGCAAGGACTTTGCTTTGTGAATTGGCATATGGTATTAAGAATCCTCCTAGGATAGAGAGACTTCTATAATGTCTTTTTTTTATTGGTTATTTGTTTACATTTCAAATGTTATCCCCCTTCCTGGTTTTTCCTCCGCAAACCCCCATCCTATTCCCCCTCCCCTCTGCTTCTATGAGGCTGCTCACCCACCCATTCATCCACTCTTGCCTCACACCCTAGCATTCCCCTATGCTAGGGCATTGAACCCCACAGGACCAAGGGCTTCCCTCCCATTGATGCCCAATAAGGCAATCCTCTGCTACATATCCAGCTGGAGCCATTGGTCCCTCCATGTATACTCTTTGGTTGGTAGTTTAGTCCCTGGGAGTTCTGGGGCAGGGGGTCTGGTTGGTTGATATTGTTGTTCTTCCTATGGGGTTGCAAACCCCTTCAGCTCCTTCAATCCTTCCCCTAACTCCTCCATTGGGGTCCCTGTGCTCAGTCTGATGGTTGGATTGGATCTAATGTGTTACTACTAGTCTCTAGAAGAAGAAATTGGCTTCAGGGGGCCTGCATCTATGGTCCAGGGGCAGAAATGCATTCAGTTCATTATTAAAACAAGACCAAGAACTCCAGGACTTAGAACCCTGGCCTGTATAATGCTTGATATTTCTTATGAAGAGCTTCCATATGAGAGCAAAGCACAGATCTGCAGCTTAGGAACTCAGGCAAGGATACTTTCCAATTCTTTGTTAAATTGATGAAGAGCTTTCAGTTCAGTGTCATTTCAGTTCAGCCACATGATTAACAGACTTCATTAAGATATTTATTCATATCCTCTTTAAGGTCCTTAAACATCTTCATATTTGCTATTTTTAAGTTCTTGTCTTTTGCTTCAACTATATTGCACTTCTCAGAGTCTACCATAATAGGGTTACTGGCTTCTGGAGGAGACATATTGTCTTGGATGTTTACATGGTGGATTTTTGGATAACTGGAGTCATATTGTGGTATTTCTTGGTGTCAACATCTGGTCTTGTCTTTGTTGGTTGGGTTTTCCATTATTTGATCGCTGTTGTCGTAGGTAGTGTGGTTGGTGTCTGTGGAGTCCCTGGTGGAGAGTGTTTCTGGGCATCAGTGGCTGACAGAACAGAATGGATATGGGCTAGAAGGCAGAGGGCTGAGGGGGTTGGTGGAAAAGAGCTAAAACCAGGTCAACACCAAGAGCTATGGTTCCAAGGGAGTCAACCCACACAATTAAAAAGGACCAATTTCTACTAGCCAGCATGCATAGTGGTAATCCAATATAAGCATATTTACCATTGACCTTACAGCAGGTGATTCAGCTGTGTGGGAAGGGAAGAAGTGTTAAATGGTGAGATGCAGTTGTTTCAGGGACATGCTATTAGATCCTGGATAATTTGAACAAGACAATTTCAAAATAGCAGTTAGAAAACAAACGTAATGTTCTTTCTAAGTCTCTGAAACAAAACACTCAAACAAGTTTTTTTTTTAATCATTATTTTAAAGATTTATTTGGGTTCATGATTCCAATCCATCCTGGTGGGGGTAAGGCATGGCAGAGCAACTGGACTGGTAGCAGCAGGCATGTGTGGTAGAGATTGTTCACATCATGACTGATTCAGAAGCCATAAGTGAGTCTGGGCAGGGTACAATATTCAGAAGTTCACCCCTAGTGAACCCTGACAGTTAGGTCCTACCTTCTTCCCAAGGTTCTAAGTCTCCCAAACTATCCTACCAGCTGAGGAGGAAGAGTTCACCAGAGTTCATACTAGGAGCCTGTGAGAGATGTTGGAAACTAAAATCATAACAAGTTGTAATGCTTGCTGTATGCTGTGCAAAGTTATCATATTGCTTACATTGTAGTAATCTATGTATTCATCCACCCATTCATTCATTCATTCATTCATTGATGTCTGAACTCATTAAGTAGGCACTTACTAAAGGTGCTGTTTAGAGATGGCTACAAAGCTTGGCCTTTGCTGACACAGACTCCGAAATGTTTTATTCTGTGGATGTCCAGACATTTGTGTTTATAGATTCTCAGAATAAAATAGCACATGTACCTATCACAACTTAAGCTTTCATGTAGGATGTGCTAGTTCAAATAGACATTTGTTTGGCAACACAAACTAAATCAAAGGCTTCAGAGTACACCATTTGGAGAAGACAACCAAAGAGAGGATGTCTTGCTTGGTTCTTTATCAGCTAATAAATGTGATTTGATCTCCTTGGCACCCGTGAAAGCACCAACTGTCTTTTCTTCCTATGTCAACAAGGGAAAGTGACCACACTGGAAGAGATGCTGGCAAAGGCAGCTATCCTTACCATTGAGGCGTGAATACCATTGCCACTCATGACTGTAGGATGAATGAGTCCCCTCCTGCCGTGGATTATCATTATGGGCTATGCCTCTGTGTGCTCAGCAAGAGTCTTATTACTAATGCAGAGAGGCCAAGGCTGACTGTGTCTGTGGATCCACTGTCTCTCCCCTTTTCTAATCTTATATTTTGCTGTTGGCTCCAAAAATGCAGGAATAAGCATGTCCTTTGGATGAAAAATTACATCTGATTCCTCATCCCTCAACTAAGGAGATCACTTCTAAGCAGCTGGTGTCCTCAGGAAAAAAATCTTGAACACCTTGGCAGAAGGAGGAAAGCTCACAGCACTTATTTAAGCATTCCTATCCACAGAGGCATCTTGCTGGGGTAGTCGAATCAGCTGCCAGGCAGCCAAGTCTCCCATAGCTTATGGTCAGCTGGCCCCCAGGCTCCTAGGAAGATGGCAGAGGGGATTGGGTTGACAGATTGTTTTTGCTCTCTTAATAAGCACAAATTAACTGATTTTTTCTGGGGGAAACACTCTAGGTTCCGACAAGGAAGACATCATTCACAACAGGACATACTTGTGGGGTCACATTTGTTCTTTATAAATGCTTATCATCCAGCCTGCCTATTCCAGCTTATTACTAGTTGTTATTTTTGTTGTTTTTCTTTTGCCATAATGATACTGCCTCAGCATTTTCTTTAAAATACAAACACAAGAGTTCAGAAAAGAAAGGCAATCTCAACAGGTGCTGGCTTCCACTGCTTTCCATTCTGCGTACTGGTTAATTTGTTCTACTGTGTGTGTGTGTGTGTGCGTGCACACACACACACACACACGAATGAACATGAATAAAAAAACTTAACATTTGGTAATGACTTACTTAATGTTCCTTCAGACCCCTATTACCTAGCTAGGGCATTTTATCACACCTGTGAGTTTCTGTATATTCTGATCTTTTGTTATGTTTCTATTCACCCAAAGTAAATGAGCAAGTAAATCAAGCAAAGCATCTCTCTCTCTCTCTTTCTCCTCCCTCTTTCTCTCTCTCAGTCTCTCTCTCTCTCTCTCTCTCTCTCTCTCTCTCTCTCTCTGTTTTCTCTGTCTGTCTGTCATTCTGCAGTGCCATAGACTGCAGTTGAGGCCTGGAGCAGCCTAGGCATATGCCAGAGAGGCTCTGCCCTCCTGGCTCATATAGCTCATGTGTGCTTGGTGGTCCTACTTCCGCTTCATACCAGATGCCCTACTTTCAACTTACAATGAACTGGTGTTGGGCCTATTCAACCTATAATGGGATTTGATGGAGCCATGATGGGAAAACTGAACAGTGTGGTCAATCCTATAAGGTGCCCAGCCCAACCGTAAATTAATATGATGCAAACTCTTGAAGCAACAGTGCTTTAAAGTGCAAAAGAGGCTGCATTGCAGACAGTGTGGCCCTGTGCCAACAACCTAAGCATCTAGGTTGTAGCCACCCACTAGGGCATGCTGTTCTAAACAGCCACTTTCAGTGACAATAAAATGCCCAGCATCTTTAGGTCTGCTGACTTTATGGCCTACTTGGAGGCAAAGTTTCTTTCCCTAAAATTTAGACCCGTTTTAAATCTACTGCTGTAGGCTTACCTCTACTTAAACATGGCAAGCTTTCTCACTGACTGGGATATTGATTAAAACAGTAATTCTATGTGTGATATGGAACTCATTAATCATACTGTGTGCACGCTCTCTCTCCCTTCCCCTCCGCCTCCCTCCTCTCTGTCTCTCTCCTTCCTGCCTCCATCTCTCCATCTCTCTCTGCCTCCTCTCTCTGCCTCCTCTCTCTGCCTCCTCTCTCCTCCTCCTCCTCCTCCTTCTCCTCCTTCTTCTTCTCTCTCTCTCTCTCTCTCTCTCTCTCTCTCTCTCTCTCTCTCTCCATGCATGTGTGCTTCTGCTCTATGTGTATTTCCTGCTCTATGTGTGTGTGTGCATTATGAACATGAGCATCCGTGTATGTGGTAGGAAGCACAAGATCCCCTAACTTGAAGGAAACTCCAGCATGATCCTGACCCTTGGACCCTTTAAAGTATTATTAGTGTTTAGTTTCTCATCCCACCCTATAAGTTTTTACTACTATTGTCTTCCATGTGACTACCACCTCCAGATGATGTCTCCCATCACCCTTAGAGACAGGAAAGCTATCCAGAGGACTGAGATGATTTCTTTAGACTATCCTATGACTAAGGCAGGAGGGTTATTCTTGTATAACACTGTAAATGTTTAATTTCAACCCCATCCAAATGCTTATTGTTTGTGGTGCTTTTTCATGACTAAGGAAAGAAGGCATTTGGCAAAGTAAGAGCTTCACACAGGAAGGACAAAGACATGTGAACAAAGGGACTTGTGTTTTTCACTGTGGTGGTGGCAGCTACAGCTGTGGCAGTGGAGATTGTGACAGCCTACCATCTGGAGTACCTGGTCAGTGTCTGTAGACTACTGAATAGAATAGGTACAATTGGATAGGGTGACATCCCCTGCTTGTAGCTGGTTTTTTTTTTTTTTAACTTTCATTGATTCTTTGTGAATTTCACATCAGGCACCCCAATTCACTCATCTTCCCATCCCTCCGTACCCACCCTTGCAACCTCCCCTCCAAAAGAAAACAAAAAACAAAACCCAAAATAAAACAAGAAAACGAACAGACAAAAATCCCATTTCACTGTGCAGGCTTTGGTGTGTCAGTGTGTCACGTTGTATAACCTTTTGCTCAAACAGCTTTACTTGCAAATGTTCACTGCAATGAATTCTTGGTCTGGTTCAAGACCCCTGCCTTTTGCTACACCATCGATACTGGATCTTCACTGAGACTCCTCTTGGAAACCCTGTTGTTGTTGCCCTGTGCCGCGGAGATCCTGTAGCTTTGGTTCTGCAGAACCAGCCCCTTCATGTGCTCCAGCAATACATAGATGGAGTTAATGTTGGGGTGGGCCACCTCAACATTCTGGATCTGGGCCTGGCTGGTAGCTAAGTTGGTCAGGCCACCCATTCTGCTGAGCCTATACCATCAGGGCCAACTCTCCAGCACTACCCCAGAAGGCAAGAGGTGAAGCCATCTCTCCTGCTCTCATGCCCTTCGGATGGCTCACCCATGCTTCCTGAGCCAGCTCTACCACACTGCTCAGGTTAGGTACAGGGCTCACTCTCTAGCCAGCAAAGGGCAAGGCTGGCTCTCCCAAGTGCTACAGCCAGTTTACCATACCCAACTTACCTGTATCCATGCCACTAGGTCATACACATATATTTAAGAATGACATTTATTGTGCATATATTTTTCTTTATTCTCTTGCTTGGGTATACATGGTCAGTTTCCCAGATTCCCACTTGGTTCTTAATCCAGCTGTTGAAGAAACAATGTGACAGTTACTTTACTTATTGTGGTGGTTTGAATATGCTTGGCCCAGGGAGTGGCACTATTAAGAGGTATGGCTTTGTTGGAGTAGGTATGGCCTTGTTAAGGAAGTGTGTCACTGTAGTGATGGGCTTATCAGAAACTAGTCTTCTGTTTGCCTTAGGAACGAGATGTAGAACTCTCAGCTCCTCTAGGACCATGCCTGCCTAGAAGCTGCCATGTTTCCTACCATGATAATGGGCTGAACTTCAGAACCTATAAAACAGCCCTAATTAAATATTGTCCTTTGTAAGAGTTGCCTTGGTCATGGTGTCTCTTCACAGCAATAAAATCCTAAGACACTTGTCAATCTGTCAATCCCAACTATACACTCAGAGATAAAGGAGCACAGGACTGGTCCTTGGGGCCAATGAACTTTCTATATGAGACTTCAAGTAGGACTCCATTTATAACTTAGCCCTTGAGTATTCTTTGCTCTATCAAGAAGACATATGGTACCTGAAGATGCTACCTGAATCATTGTCAATAGTCTTGAGAGTATCCCAGAATTCTCCTTTCCTCAACACTTGGCCACCGGTCAGTTAGGGTGTAATACTAGCACACTTGTTACTATGATACGTACCTTGCTGGTTTCTAGATAGTTCCTTCTGGGAGCCTAGTTTTCTTTCTTGTCAATGGACTCAGCATTTCTGAATGGCTCAAGGTCTAGAAACTGCCCAATGGAGGCTTATGATTTGTGAGAATGATAGCCTTGAAACTCAGTCCTCTGAATCTAACCTCTAGTTTAGCTAGAACTAGTAGCTTTGTATTTATTTTGCCTCTAAATGTGTATCTCTTGTATTTTTCCAGTGTTCAAGCCCTCTTGGAGCCCTGCTGTCTTTGCCAAGAGTGGAGTAACAATTGAGACATCCTTGTCTCTGTTGTTTAAGCAGCATCATGAAGCACCGATTGTTTTGCAGTTGTAACTGCTCTAGGTCAGGCCTTCTGCATCCTTTTGCACCAAGGGCATCAGCTTTCATAGAACCAGCATTGTAGCAAAATTACCTCAGCCACAACAGTTGTGATAGAATTAGTGTCAGGTTGGCTGCGTACTGTCTACTTTTAAGTGATACTGTTAGTCTCTTGTCTCCGTCCTTCGTAAATGGCTATTCTCTGGTCACTGCTATGGAGCCCAGTCATCCAGTGGCTCTTCTGACCTTGTATCATAGCTCAGTTACAAAGAATGTATTGTTCCAGGAAGGCTGTGCTCCTGGTCTTTGTCTAGCAGAGGCAGACCCTGAAGCCACTATATACCCTGCAGATGGGCACTTGCTTTGTATGAGGGTTCTGGGCAATGAATCTCCAGTTCTACCACCAGTTTTCAAGAGCTTGTATGTTGATGTTGTTGTTATTTTATAAGAACTGTTTGGAGAGACAGCAATTTCATAAACAGTATTGGTAGAATTGCTACCTTCATGCACTATGTGCAGAAGCCTACAGAGATCTGCCTTATTTCACCTCCAAGCTTAGGAAATTTTTCTGAGTAATATTTCATTTTGTTATATGAGTTGAAATCTTTGAAATTAATTGGTAGTCCTTATAAAGATCTGAATTATATGAGGTTCTTTTGGTATTCTTTAACTGCATAGTCCAACCATCTGTCCATTGCCCAGATGCTTGTAGCAAGTATAGTAAACCAGAATGCCACTTAAAATGGAGTCAGTGTGGTTTATTACCACATGCATGCGTGTAGTGATTGTGTTCAGTTCTGTGTGAGGAGCCTAAAACGTTCAAGTCAAGACTATATTATTTTACTGTACTGATTGAACTTTGATACTAATACACTGTTAGTCTGGTTTTTAAAACATTATACATAGAATGAACTCTTTTCCTATGTAAAATTTCTTAGTGATTTCCCATTAGCCTAAGAAATGCAAACTCAACATGTTCAGTGCAGACTATATACCTTCTGATGCCAGCCCCACCCTACCCCCACCCCAGCTCAGCACCTCAAGATAGGCACCAGATATAGAGTAGGGAGTCTCACAAGAACTATAAATAATCGCCTCCACCATAACTGAACTGTATGTTTAAGAACATAAAACCCTCAATGAAACCCACAATGGTCTGGATATACAGCATCTTCAAAGGTTCTGATGTTAAAAGCTTGTTGTCCATTGTGGCACTCTTGGGAGGTCCAGATCAGTGGTTCTCAACCTTCCTAATGCTCCAACTTTTAATACAGTTCCTCATGCTGTGGTGACCCCCAACCCTAACATTATCTCATTGCTATGTCATAACTGTAATTTTGCTACTGTTATGAATCTTCATGTAAATATCTGATGTGGAGGACATCTGATATGCAAACCCTGTGAATGGGTCCTCCAGCCCACAGGTTGAGAACCACTGGCCTAGAGGAAGGTCTGTAGATCATCAAGGGCATGCTTTTGAAGGGGCTTGTGGAACCTGAGTCCCTCCTCCTTCTTGCCTCAAGATGAGAGAGCATCTGGCTCTACCAAATACTTCATGCTGCTCATTATCATCCAATAATGCTTTCAGAAGCTGGGAGGTTTTGGTGAGCCAGATGTTGTGTTGGAATCTCCAAAACACTGAATCTTATTGTGAGTGTTTGATAGGTGCAGAAAGTTAACTAGCTTGCTATTTGTTCTATATTCCTTTCAGAAAAAGCCCGCTATGAAAGCAAAGGGAATCTTTCCTGCCTTAGGGAATTTTCTGGCATAGTTTCTGACATTCATGGTGTATTCCATCATAACTCAGGAGCCTTGCTGTCGGCAGTGAGGTCTTTTCTCGCTAACTGGCTCCTCTTGTTTGAATTCGAGATAGGCACCCTGTGCTCCTTTGCCCTATATGGTAAGCTTAGTGAGAAAATCTTGAGACAAGTATGTGTCTTTTGCTATTCTTTTCTATTGCTTCCTGATCCCTGTTGGGTTATGGGGTGTCTCGTGTCCACTCTGCCCCAGGGCTAGGGCCACTGGGGAGGCAGGATGCAGAAACTTTGACCGTGCTCACCCCACTGCACTGACAGGTGTGTGTTGGGCTGTGAGAAGCTGCTGGACACTGCCCAGGGGTGGGGGAGCGAGGCCTGGCGTCCTGGGGAGTGTGGCCATCTGGTTCTCAGGCTCATGGGTGTCCTAGGTACTGCTGAATGCCACAGAAGCGCTGGGTCTCTCCGAGGACAGAGTCCTTGGTTTGTAGGTGGGCAGTGGGCAACTTGGCTTGGTGGAGGCCATGTCTGGAAGCCCTGAGAGGTCTTCTGCAGGAGACTAGATGTCCGGCTCTTTAGACACAGGCCTGTTCCATTGCTCCCCACAGCAGATCCCGATGAAAAGAGACAGTCCATGGTTTTAAGGTATTTATTGTCATGGCTGAGTGTGGTGATGAGTAAACCGTACCCTACTTTCTCAGGGCAGGCCTGAGGTTAAATACTTTTGTGGGGAGGATTGGCTGGGAAGGGGAGTTTATTGGCTAAGCCTCCAGACCTTAGGTACCTCATTAAAATGGAGATCTGTCTTGAGGCTACCACTTCCTCTACCTGTGGAAGGGCTTGAGGAGTTGCCCTTACGTGAAGGATGGCCACAGACCTATGGAGAGCTGCGGCCTGTGTCAGGAGCTTAGGGCCCAGGAGTATGGCAAAATGCCTATTGTTCCTTGCAGGGTTATCCCCTGCTGGGCCATCCCGGTTTCAAACCTTAGCTCAACCAGAAAATCAGTCCTCAAACTCCAAGATCTTTCCTGCTGAAAACTGGACAGCGCTCTCTAACTATGACAATAATATATTGGTGACTCCAGTGTCAGTGACCACATCTTCTTTACTGGGTCTTTTGGGTAAAGAGATGTTCCTTCTCTCTCGGGAAAACACTGAATGACTCTCTCGAATTGATATACATGGCAGGGAAATTAGCCCCTTGGCCCTGGCTCCTGTTGTCCTTAATGTTCAGGTTTACACTCAAGTTTTGAGGTTTGCACTATGGCGTATTGAAGCCCTTATATTAAAGAAAAAAAGTAAAAATCCATCTCAGCTGTGCCTACTATCATTTGAAAATAGAGCAGGGTGTGGGGTCAGGGGTAGAGTTGAATAGGAAAATATCTAATAGTCATAGCTTTAGGTAAGTAAGGCAAATATGAAAGAGACAGAATTACATCACACAAACCATGTCCTTGCCACACTCTGCTCTTCTCTGCAGTCAATGCCCTGCCAGGCCACAGAATGGTAAGGCTGGCTTGAATGCATATGCTCAGACCCTACATTATTGATTCACTTAAGGCTGTGTGCCAGGTTTCTCTTCCAGCCCATATAAAACTAATCAGATTAATGGATGCTGCTGCTGGTGCTCATCAAATGCCATTAAAATATAGGTCTTTCATGAATAATTCTAAACATTAACTCAGAGCAATTGATTACAAGAACCATGTATTTCAAATGGGAGGAATAATTGATGTTTCTTACATGTAAATAGGCTGGTAAAAGAATCCTAAGTTATCAGTTATCAGAGTACAGCAATAATCAGTCCATTTGGGTTTGAATGCCTCTGACAGGTGTGTGCTTTTCAGTTTTGGCTTCTGCAAACTTGTTCATCATCTTGACCTCATTGACCAGTCTAGCCTGTGGAGTCACTGTGTCCTTTGTACATCCATATAACTTAAAACTGCTGAAAAGAATGTGTACAGTGTGTGAGGACACAACCTCTTCTTCCTTCTAAAACAGTGGTTCTCAACCTGTGGGTCATGACCCCTTTCGGGGGAAATGTTTTTCCAGGGGACAACTGGGACCATCAGAAAACACAGAGGTTTACATTATGATTAGTAACAAGAGAAGGTTACAGTTATGAAGTAGCAACAAAAATAATTTTATTGTATGTGTGGACCACTACAACATGAAGAATTATATTAGAGGGTTTCAGTATTAAGTAGATTGATAACCACTGTTCTAAAAGGTGCAGGGTTATCATGAAGCTGCCTACACAATCAACCACAGGGAGCTCACTCTTAGCAGCTTGTCATGAACCACTGGTGAACACCAGTTTAGGGCACAGCAGTATGACATCAGAAATGAGATCTGTGGATCTTTGGCTGCCCACTCTGACTACTGACTTGTTTTTAAGGCAGTCTTTATGTTTTTTTCTGATTAGGTTTTTCAGTGTCCCCTTCAGAGCACACACCTTCATGGCTTAACTATGATATTCTCTTTTAATTGATTTTTTTAAATTTTGTTATCCTGATCCTATTGTCTTAGTTACTTTTCCATTGCTGTGATAAAACACCATGACCAATGACATTTATTAAAAAGGTGCTTGATTTGCCTTATGGTTTCAGAGCTTACAACTCTGAAACATGAGAGCTTACAACTTGATCCACAACCACAGGCAGAGAAAACACTAACTGCCAGTGGGAGGCTTTTGAAACCTCAAATCTCACCCCTGGTGACACACCTCCTCCAACAAGGCCACACCTTCTAATCTTTCTCAAATAGTTCCATCAACTGGGGACCAAGCTAATATATGAGCCTCTGGAAGCCATTCTTATTCAAACTGCCACACATATCAAATGTAAAAAATAATCCCACTTGCCAATTTACAGTATAAAATTTGACTAGAAGAACCCTTTAGCATTTACTAGGGAGAAAATTCAGAGAATCTGGAAATGTTGCACTATTCAAATGAGTCTTTTATAAACATGTAGCTTCAATGTACAGTGTCTGTTCACATTTTATTGAATCATGATACTCAAAGTTAAATAATCACACACACATACAGCATACACACGCACGCACACACACACACAGGGGGAGGGGGGGGAGAATGAGGATGCTAAAGGTTCCATAAAGGGTAAGATACATAGAAACTCAATGAAGGGTACTTACTCATACATTGGAAAGTAAAGACAAATACAATACAAATAATCATTCCTGATTGAGAACTTCTCATGCTTTGTTCCTTGTCTACTGGGGGCACAAGGCCAAATGGCATTTCCCAGCATCCCTGCAGGTAGGCAGCCACTACAATTGAGTCATGACCAGTGGAGTGCATGAAGTAATATTCCATTTTTAAGTTTATTCCTGAACCTTCCTAGAAGCTGTCTCTCTTTCCTCCTAAGATAATAAGGTCTCAAGACCCCTGGAAATACAGTTGATTCTCTGAGACATGGAACAGGGGAATGGGAAGTTGTCACAGTTCATTGCAACATGCCAATTAATGATTCCTGACCCCGTTAAACTGTTGTTGTTTGGGAACTGTATGGAGTGCTTAAAAAGTTTGATCACTAAGTAAATGCTGTGCTACAATGGCGTTTATGCTTCAGAAAGATTGTTCTGAGGAGCATGGCTTGCACCCAACAAGGTGAGAGTTGGGAAGGTCAGTCAAAGCCAGCTGCAACTATCCTAGGAAAACTGATGAGCTTTGTGCAAGGCAGCAACAATCAATGGCCAATGCGATGATATGAATAGGCCAGTCAATGAAAGTACCAGATAACATCTTTTCATCTGAGCACTGTTTGGGAAAGGAATGATGGGTCATCTCAATTTTCTGGCATATTTTAAGCACTGTTTATTCACAAATTGAAGAATATAATTTGTTCCAAGGTAGTTTTATGGCTATAAAAAAAAAAAAAAAAGAAGTAAGAGTTGTGGAGTTGTGTTTTCCCTGATTTGACCATTATTCTCTCTCCCAAATTATATAAAATCATCCTAGAGCAACTTTTAGGTATAGCTCTTTTCTACTGAGCTTAGGTCATTTGGACAATATAGGTAAAAGAGTCAAAGCAAGTGCATGTGTTAAGCTGTATGGAAAACCACGATCCTGACTTACAATGTTATTTATTCTACAAAGCATCACACAGCTTCCTGGAAATATTGCCCAGATTCCATGGGATTTAGGGTGGGTTCTTTCTAGACTAGGGTGACATTCTGACTCAGAAATGGTTGCCCAGGCAGCAGGAAAATAAAGTAGAAAGAGCTGAAGGCTGGGCTCAGGTGTTTGTATCACCTCTTTAAATGCTAGAGAGAGATAGCACATGCACTTCAGGATTCGTGAAAGGAGAAAGTCCTGAGAAGAGAAGCTTGGAAAGCAGGCGCAGAAGGAAGGCAATGATTTAGGAAGTCAGAGTCCTAGGAAATACTGAAGAGTCAGTCTGGACCAGCAGCTCTGAAGGATTACAGCCATTGATTTCAGAGAACATAACCACTTGCTTTAAAGCTAAGGGATCTAAATTTCGGTAAAACGTGGGAAAGGTTTAGATTTCAGTTTGTAGAGTTCAAAGCAAGGTGGTGAAGGGAAATTGGAAGCAAAGAGCGTACTGGTTTTCCATCTCTTTCTCTACTGGAGCTGCTGGTGAGGAGAAGACAAGCTGAGTGGTTCTGCTCAGGGCTGGCCCTGCAGGGGCCTGAGGGTGTTTACCCCATTCCCTGCATTCTGCAAGACATGCTGCTATTCACAGGACTCTGTCACAATTACAATCTTACTGATCTTCTTCAAAACCTCTGAGGTGTCCCCATCCTTCAATGAGAACAAAGATGAGAACAAAGCACTAGGTGCCCAGGGCAGTATCTTCATATCCAGTGGTAAAATAATAACTTTAAGTGGTCATTGGGAAATACTGTTAAGAGCCAGAGCTCACATTCAAATTATGTTTCCTAGAACTAGTAATTAGTTAAATGGTTTTTGCTGTGTTTAAAACGTTCAAAATGATCTATTTCTCCTGTCATTCACCTGGGACATCAGAACATTCTGTCTACCCTCCTTAAGAACAGTGAAATCTTCAAGGAAACCAATTCCAGAGCTAGACATTGTGCTGGTACCAATTTCTGTTGTAGTTTTATGACTGCACGTAAAACACCTCGCAATGAATTAGCTGTGCCTTCCATTTAATTCAGCCTTGTCTGTTTCAATCATGCGATTGAGCTTGTAAATTGCATCCCAGCAGGCTGCAGAAATTCCTGTTAAATACTTAACCTAGGTTCTTGAGATGTAATAGCCAGAAATCAAGCATCTTGTGTTTCTGTAACTGTCCCTCAGTCATCCATCAAAGATCGTGTTTGAAACAGATAGTCTCCGTGTGTGTGTGTGTGTGTGTGTGTGTGTGTGTGTGTGTGTAGAGAGAGGGGGGGGAGGGAGGGGGAAGGAGAGAGAGAGATTATTGTAATAGGAAAATTAGAGCATTTGGGAATCACAGACATCTGTTTCAAATCCTGACTGAGCATTTGTGTGATATTGGGCATCTCAACAAACACCCCTGACCCTCAGGTTCATTGTAGAGTGTAATTAACCCTGTTTGCCTCCTATGGTGATGGATAATTTACGAATTAAGATAATTGATTTGCATATAGGAAATATTCAGAATGACAGTGTCATTAGCCTGACAATTGAGGGAAGATTCTTTGGGTGGGAAAAGTAAATCTATAAAGGCTGGGGTCACCTACAAAATCGTTACCATCATTCTGTTTTGTGTTCCCTCGGTGCTTCTGAGGGATCTAGATCCCAGTGGCTGTTGGTAGTGACACACTGGCCAGTGATGTCTGTTTTTCCTTTAGCCTTTCTGAAGTGTTGAGTTTTACTTTTTGTCTTCCTCATCTCACACTGTGCACCAACTCGGAATTTTTACCTTTGACATTTGGATCACAGCTTCTCTTTCTCTCCTCCCAGATGGCACCATAGGCAGATATGTCTGGGAGCAGACATAAAATGACTTCAACACTAGACCACTCAAGGGAGAAAAAAACAGCCAACTTCTTATGTAACCCTTCTAACTGGACATATTTTTCTGAATATCTTACCTAGCCCACAAGAGGACTGGACTCACAAGATGTGAATGATGAAGTTCCTTTTAAAAGCCCTTCATCCCTCCTTATAGTTTTAAAGCTTGTGCACAGTAAAATGAGCACTTCATTTCTGAGATTTGGTCTCCACCATCTGCCTCATCTTCTCTTTCTATTGTGAATTTCTACCTCTTTCTGCTCATCCTCAACAAGCTCTCTGGTTGTTCAGAAGATAATTCAGTACAAGATACATCGATTGCAGCAATTCAAAAACTTAGGAGCTTAGCTTGTGGATGTACCAATTCCCAGTTTTCCCAATCCTTTGTACAGTATATTTTTACAGACCAATGTAAGCATCAGCCAGAGGAATGACAGTGTGTCATCTGCAAATCCAAGATGCCCTTGCTTGTTTGCAGTACAGCTGGCTCACACACCACAGGCAGGTTCTTTGAGACAAAGCTAGAGGAAATCAGGCCTGACAGAAGAGTGAGTTGTGCTATTGACTCAGCAAGAACATCACCACAAAATCTCCTATGAAGTTGCAAGGCCAACAGTTGTCTTAAAAATAGGGACCAATTCTGAGGGAGGACAGATAAACAATAAACAATGGTGGTGTTCTGGGGTCTTGAATGATCTAGTTGGCATCAAGGGGCATCCACTAAAAGTTATTTACCACAATTGTCTATTTCATATTTCATATTGGGTTGTTTTGGTGACCCAGAGGGCAGTCAGAGAGTACGCTGGAAGGCTTATGAGCCCCCTGGGTGACATGAAGCAGGTTGACCCCACTCCTGCCTTTCCTACTAAGTGCTTGGAGAGCTTCTGCACATTAGACATGAAATCAGACACTGTGAGAATTGATTGGCCCAAAGGGAGAATAGAGAAGAAATCATTCTTAACAGCCCTAGTCAGTCATTGGTGATCTTAGACACTAAATGGCAAAGGAACACCAGAAGTAGCCACCATGTAGAGAAGATGAGTGGCCAGCTCTGGCTTTGTAAATACAAATTGCCATGTGGTTGTGAGGGTTGTTTCTAAGTGTATGTTATCAGGCCTAAATTCATAGTGTTTATTTAATTTTCCAATTAAATTACTAATGAAATGCTCTATAAATATATTAAATTATATCAAATTAGTCCAAATTCTGCACAGCATGGGAAAGAGTATAATTACAAAACAGTAGGAACACGATTGTTTACAGTCCTTAAGGATCATTGCAATCAAGGTATTACCATTTCTACACTTTCAAAGCTACTAGTTTATGGTTTTAAATGTTTATTTTAACTCTTCCAATTTTGTGCTTGCTTACATCTCTTTTTTGACACCCCTACTAAGAGCATTCTATTTGTATTCAAAATGTTTCATGGAGCCATAGCCTGCACTGTCTAGCTCAGGATCCAGGACTAAATGTGAATAGATGGAATTTTAACTTTGATTTCCGTTCACTTGATAGTTCTAACTTTGTAGACATAATATCTAAAAGGTGTAGGGAAGGAAGGAGGAGCCTCTGTGTAGATGAAAGGCAAGCCCCAGGACATGCAGCAAGGTGGTTATGGCCTCAGCAACTTCAGATCTTGCTCAATTATGAAGATACCATCCCTAGAGATTACTCCACTTGGTACATTTTAGGATGTATCTAAACACGAAACATACATTTTTGTAATCAACAGTCTTCCTAGACACTTCCTAAAATCTCAGAAGCATTATGCTTAAGGCTTATTAATTTTTGTCTATTTTATTTCTGCTAATTTGTTCACCCCATTAAACATGTTTCCTCTAATACCCACATCAACAGTCTCTAATGCCAGTTTCAAAAAGTATCCATATGAATAATAAACATCTACCTTTAAAATCAATTTTCTTATGAGAAAATGATTTTCAGAATTAATAACAATATGGTCCCAGGTAGCATGATTCACTTGTCCCACAGCTAAGAGTTCAATTCTGTAGGCTGTGCATATGTGGCTAGGGATTACTCATGTCAGAATAACATTTGCTTGGCCAGGGCTGTTAGTGGTTCCTATATAGCTTGTCCTCTGTAATTTCAGTGCCAAAGATATTTATAATTCTAAGTGCACCATGCATGGCTATTAAAGGCATAAGAAACAGCAGGGGTTCGGTTCCAACTGCTTGGTAAACAATTATAGCAAGATGTTTATTAAAGCTGGCTCTCAAGTGACAGATAAATGCATAGTTCCCTTCCGCAGTCCAGATTTGGCAAGTTTCGTGCTCAAAAGCAGATCAAAACAAGAGAGCTTAAAAAGAAACCGTAAAGACAAAATGCAACAATGTCAGTATATGATGAGAAAATAAATAATTTACCTTAAAAATGATCTCCCCTTCCAAATGATCTCCCTTCATCTCCTCAAGAAATATGTAACTGCAGTTCATGAAATAAAATTAGAAGCAATTTAGGGGTATACAATTTGTTAGCTTGCCTAGAATCAAGCTCTTAAAAAATCCATTTGAATAGGTTTTTGTTAAGCAAGGACCTGATTGAATCCTTTGGAGTGGGGAAACAGACAAACAGGCAAAACAAAACCTACATCACACAATTACTGGCATATAAGTCTTATTTATTAAGGTGCGATGTTTACATCTTTAAAAAATAAAATCCAAACAAAAAAATGCACATACACAGAAGACATTAAAGAGACCCTTGTACAGCATTTTCTACCATGAGGTTTTGGTGAATGATTTCAGGATTCCCTTGGTCAACATTGTCATAAGTTGTTTTGTTTTCACTGTATAGAACCATATTTACCACAAAATGTACAATATTGTAGACAGTGAGCCGTGCAGCCTTCACATGATTACATCTTCAATTCCTAGGTTGTCTAGGACAATGTGGAAATACATTTGAGAGCTCACCCAACTGTTCCTCTTAACCTTTGTTCCCAAAGGAAAAGGGCAAGACTATTAATCAGGCGACAATTTATCTTTAATTAGGAAAACATAATTAGGTATTATCTAATTGCAATTAGTGGTTGGAGAAAGTCACATTTCATGAGCAGTGACCCATGGTGCATTGCAACCCTCCTCTCACTGGATTTCATTCACATTTGTATTTATGTTCGGTAGTCAGCCAATAAAATTTAAAAGGCAATCACTATGCTTCTCTGCGGTCCAGTGTCAAAGTCACCAACTTTGCCACTAGACAGTGAACCAAGAGAACTTTCTACAACCACAAACCAGTTATGTCTGTTTCCTGCTCAGACATCAAGTGTAAGTCAAAATAATTGTATAAAAAATCCCACATGAAATAGACTGGAGAATCATTCTACACTTCATGTCTGGTACAGTTAAAAACAGTTTAATGTCTCAAGGCACCACTATGGTTGAACATCAGATACACGGGTAATCGGCTAATCTACCTTGCTGTAGAGTCAGTAAATAGCTTGTGCAGTTGTGAAAAGCAATCTCTAGAGGACCATTAAACATACAATAGGCACGTGTATCATAATACAAATAGAAAACAATGAGTCTAGAAAAAGCATGTTGAGCACCGTTGGGGCATAGTTTGTATTTCCTTACCTAACGCTATGTAAACCTGACAATTACAAAATGAAAGACTACGATTTTAAAGTTAACGCTCAAGGTTGCTCTTTGTGCTATCTCCACCTAAGAAATTCTAGTTCGTCCGCATACTTTGAGAGGTTGCTGGGTCTTGATCAGCCTCCACCTCACTGGTAGATTCTTTCAGATGCAAGCTCAAGTTTTCCGATGTCAGATGGGAGGACTTGTAGACTATCTCATTAAAGTCGGACCTGATACTAACCAAAGGCGGGTCATTCAGAGGATCTTCCACAGAGACCTCGGTGTTTTCTCGAGTGATTCCCATGTCTTTGCTGTGTTCCGAGGGAGATTTCCTTTTCATGCGAGTATAAGTTTTGTCTTGATTCTCCATCCCTTGCTCATTTTTCAGAAACCGTCCAAAGAACCAAATGAAGAATCCAAACCACACAAAAGCTATCAAACTTGGAACAAAAGCCAGACACTTGACATCTAGGCTAGCCCCTATGAACCTGCTGTGTAAGAACATGTCACCCTCAACGTAGGTTTTATTAGTCTGAGGATTAGTGTGATTGGACCGCCATTCCCAGGATAGCTTGGTTCTGTTTAAATCCTTTAAACTTTCAGAGTCTTTCACTGTATATATCTTCTGCCCTGGGCCAATATACTGTCCATATTCATGAGGTTTGTAAAATATTTGGTTCTTCCACATATTCAGGTCCAAAATCAAGACGAGAAAGATAATTCCGTAGTTAAACCATTTACCTGCATTTAAAAGGAAATACTGAATTAATCAAATGCTGATAAAACTGCAATCCAGTTTTCTCCATTAAAATAAAGATATTAATAAACAGAATCAATTGTTGAAGATTAGAGCTGTTGACAATTTTTTTTTTTTTTTGAAAGCGCAATGCTCCAAAAGTGAATTGACAATATGAAATGAATCAAACTGCAAACAGTAGGTCTCCGAGTAACTTGGAATTTACTGTAATATGATTTGATCTTTGTTTTATGTGTACCATTGCTAGATACAAAGTTAGTCTTGGGTTCTTTTCAAGAATAGTTTAATTAGTGGTGAAAAGAAAGTTCTAATGAAAATTTTAAGAAATTCCAATATATGATTGACTATTCCTTACTGTTTTATAATTAGGTCTGGGGAAGAAATAAATCATCTTGTGATGCAAAGCACAGTAGCATGTCAATTGAATTCACATAGCTGCTTGTAGGAGACCTGTTGATTAAACCATTAGCCAATGTGATTCAGATCTATAATCCCTGTGCATTCATTTCAAGACTTAAAAAATTCACTCCAAGTGCCCACTGAACACAATATACTTATTAAACATACAACCAAAGCTAATAAACTACTGAAAGATGTCACCTAAAAAGAATGTAACCACTATGATTTCCTCTTAGTATTTAAAATATCACATATGAACCAGAGAGGCAGCTCAGTCATTAAGGGTGCAGAGAACCCAAGTTTGGTACCTAACACTCGTGTGTCTATATAATCCAGTTCCAAGTGCGATGCGTTGTCTTTGACCTCCATAGGCATCACCACTCAACAACATGTATATACTCATAATTAGAGATATATTTAATTTATATCATAGATACAGATATAAAATAAATACGATCTTGTTGATGTGTTAGTGAAATATGTCTGCATAGGAAAGAATGTAGAAAATTTCTCAGAGATACTAGGTTCTATTTTAATTATCATTTCTTACAGGCTCTATAACATCAGGTATTCTATAATGATGTTAATATCTCCCTTGAGTTTGCTGTAGCAAATGATATGATAACCTAGAACAGACTAGAGAAGCTTCAGTCATAATTTTAAGTACCATGCCCACATTGATTGCTAATTAGAAGGTAATTGTATCGAACATCATGAAGTTCCTACTTCACGTGTGCGTGCATTTCGTACATTGTGCAGCTTTTGGAAAAGTGATCTGACTGTGAGGGAGTTGGGAATACGTATGCATCTTATTAGATCCTGTGATATGTAAAGCTGAGGGGAGCCATTCTGCCACCAAATCCACCTGCTATTTGATTTCGGTACTTGCCTTAAATCCTTTAAAGCCCCTGTTTCCTTCTATGAGGAAAAACAAGCAAACAAACAAGCCAGAATTTCTTGAAGTTAATATTTCATGAGCTTATAGATACTAAGCACCATGCCTTGTAGATAATGATTCTGTCATTTAAATACCAATCGTTGGTGTTATCATCAGAACTTTGCCTGGCTAATAACAATTTCTTTGCCTAAAGAAGAAATTGCCACTTGCCATGTATTGTAGAGTTTAGCTAAAGGAATTAACAGTGCTTACATCTTTGTACATTTTTGCTTTTGTAGCTTGCCTTTTTTTATGGTTGATTATCGGTATGAACATATTTTAATCTTGAAGCTCTAAGGGCAGACTTGAGCTTGGTTACCATATATAAAACCAAGGTTCCCAACTTTCCAAGCTATTGTCTGATTTAGTGTGCAAAAACAAAAATCAAAGATGAACAGCATCATTAAACATTTATCTAGCTCATTTTAGACATTGTACAGCATACACCACCAGATGGTGGGAGATTCAAGTTTCTACCTTTCAAGGGGAATTCATCATCTTGTTGGCGAAACAGGACAGAGATATAACAGACAATAACAACAGACTGCATTTTGAGAGATGTTACCTAGGGATACAAAATATAAATGCAAGAGACAGTGCGAACATGGAATAAAAACCAAGGAGAAATTCTGTAGAAAAGGACTTTGGAGGAAGCAGCAATTCACATGGACCTTGAGGAAGAAATGGGGCTAAGAAGCCTGAAGCATTATTTTTCTTTTAGTTAATACATGTATGTGTGTGACTGCACGTGGAATAGACTGCTTGGAAAGATTAAGTTGCTGGAGAAAAGTGGAGCCAAGAGAAGCCGAAAGAAAAAGTGTGGGGCATGTGATAGACAAAAAACAGCAGGAGACAGGTGGAGTGGCAGAGCACAGAGAGTCTCACCCAGTATGAAGGACACTCACCTCCTGCTGTCAGGACGGCAGGCACATTACACAGGTTCTCTAGGGCTCTGATGTGGCTGCTGCACTTA
The DNA here is from genome assembly GCA_019843965.1 of Rhynchomys soricoides. Taxonomy (NCBI): domain Eukaryota; kingdom Metazoa; phylum Chordata; class Mammalia; order Rodentia; family Muridae; genus Rhynchomys; species Rhynchomys soricoides. The sequence continues at coordinate 11,525,936 of JADRCH010000028.1, read as the reverse complement.
CTCATTGGTTATAAACTACATGTGTTACAAAACTAGACTGAATGGCAGAGCCTAAATGGCTCTCAGCTTTACCTCAGTGGACCTTATCAAAATATCTATACTACTTGCTTCCATTTAAAATAAACTCATGAGAAGTGAAACCCAAGAGAAAGAGTCCCTTGTTTCTGGGATGAGTGGCTTATGAAAAACCAGAGTTATCACCCCTTGAATTGGGGAGTAGAAAATTCATGGCTCATGGGTCAGTGGAGGATGCTTTCCCAACAGTTAGACGCAGGCTTTGTGTATGTAACCAAAGAAAAAGCCAATTAATTTAGAGAAATACACGGGGATGAATGGGCACAGACCAAACATTTCTTGTATGCTCAAGTTATTTTCCTACCAGTTCAACCGTACTGGGTCAGTCTTACATGTGGGTCTTTACTGTTATTTCTCATGTGGCAAGGAGTATGAGGAAGTAGATGACCATAATGTTGCCTAACCTGGGTCTCATCATCGTCCACAGTCTGTGAGGGGGATGCAGCAGATGCCAGCCTCACCCTGACATCAGATTGAGACAAAGCCCTCTGGGGTAGCAGGCTTAGGTGTTCTTGCCCACCATTATTTTATTTTCCATGTGAAAAAAGTGAGCTAGTTTTCTGATTCGGACTTCTTCCCTCAAAACCTCGTACTCATTCGCGATGGGAAGAATCTTGCTCTTTTGGCATTGCCGTTGTTTATGTAGTCTGTAAAATGGAGAATAATCTATGTGTAGCTCTCTCAGAGGATATCTGAGGGTAAAATAGAGGTTATATTTGAGAGTTGTCTGCAATATATAACATTTGCCAAAAGTATAGCATTGTGTTGTTTCACCAATTTCTTTTCCCGAGTATTTCAATCCAAAGGGACAGAAAGACATGCAAGGGTTGTAACAAAGATATTTCTATGCTAAAAGTCACTTTATTTTATTTTTTATTATTTATAAACTATCATGAGGTGTGGATCACTGCTATCTACAGATAATACAGGGCCAGTTATACTGTGAGACCCACTATGTAGCTCCATATAAACATATTTTGTGAATCACCAGTAGGTAGTTTGTCTACTTGGAATAGTAGTTAATAGCTCTGAGAAAAGTTACTACATGCAAGTAAAATTGGAGGCCAACAACATGTATGTTGCCTTTGCCTCTCCTCCAACGTTGATAGCCCACATGGGAATGAGAGATGAGTAGGCTAGACTGACGCTGGAGTATGGCAGGCTCCCTGAATCATCACAGTGATTTTAACTTCCTGTGGATATAACAGTATTGTTCCATCATGGCCATGACTGCTCAGCTGAATCTTGAGATGCTGAAAGAGTAGAAAACATGGCTTTTCAGGTTCTTCTTGTTTTCAGCCACCTGAAGTTACCTCTGCTTCCATTTGAATATTTGCCCTGAGGAAGGAAATCCATCACTAACCATCCACCCTTTGATTTGTGACAGTACTTTGTTAACTTGGTGTTCTTTTTTTCCCCTTAAGAAATTCCTTGGCCCTGTGAGGTGTGGTCTCCTGTAACCCAAAATCAAGCAGTGCAAACTAAATCTCCTATGGTGATGTTCTTGTGTGATGCAGGGGAGTTGAGCTGCACAATCCTAAGGTTTCTTCTCAACCCTAAAAGTTACTCTGGTTAATCATTGTGAAATGAACATTTCCAAAGTTTCGATGTTGTAGAATGAGCCAAAAATTGCCAATTAGCAGAAAAAGCAAGCAAAGCATGGTTTTCTGATGAAGAAAGCTGTACTAAAAATTTTTACACTTTGAGAAACACTTTGCATAAGGAGTAAATATTAGTCTCTGAAACGGCCTGGATGAAGGTCTGTAAGACAAGACAAGGATCCAACAGAAAATCTTTCTCCCCAAATGTGCCTTTGTGAATGTGTGATCAGCCATAGCTGGAGGTTTGGAATTTTCATATTAATCATGTGAGTGTGTTTGCATTCCCCCTGTTGTTTCAACTACTTAGCGTAATGCAAATCAGCAAGGAGGTAGGACAGAAGCCATGCATTGTTTCTCTTAATCTCTTTGTTGAAATAACTCTCTGTCTGCTTTAATGAGAAATCACCACATGATGTTGGCGAGGCTACCTCTCTCTTGTATTTTGTCATTTTAATGAATCTTATTGATCGTCAGAAATGATACTGAAATGGAAATGTTATCTTCTTACTTTGTGGGAGTTTATGGAATCCTTGGATATGTAATTTTAAAGGAATCTCCATTAAATATCACCCTCATTTAAGACACAAATTGACAAGGGTTGGGAGGAAAATGCTTTTGTTTTCAGCTGAGAAGAAAAGCTACAGCATGCTGATATTTGTAACATACAAGGAACATTTCATGTATCTAAATGCATCTAAACACACACGTATATGTGTGTGTGTGTGTATGATTTTTCGAGACAGGGTTTCTCTGTGTAGCCCTGGCTATCCTAGAATTCACTCTGTAGACCAGGCTGGCTTCGAACTCAGAAATCCACCTGCCTCTGCCTCCCAAGTGCTGGGATTAAAGGCGTGCGCCACCACTGCCCGGCTGCCTAAAATATTCTTAATTATGTGCTCACTGGAGCTGCCAGTTGACATTGTAATGCAGCAATTCTATAGACATCTCTCTAGCAGGTGGGCTTTACCACTTGACCAGATACGTAGGGCAGGTGCCTGTGTACTCATGTTGCCTACTATGAGTGCCATGTAACATCTATTGTGTGGCAGTAGGAAGCCATGGCCTTGAAGATGAGTGCTCGATAAAATAATAATAATGATTGCAGCCTGCTGGATCAGTAGCCTTGTTTACCGTGAGAGTTCTCCTCCTCCAAACAGAGCAATAAAAGTGGGCTTATTCAGTTAGCACAACTTCACGTCTCTACCCAGGTAACTTAGGGATGTCTAGAAAGCAAGTAAGTTATAGTTTAGTAAACTCTGAGTATGTATTTCCTCATTTATGAATGGATAATTATTTTGAGCTGGTAAAGGATGTACTTAAGACATGGTGCTTCTATTGCATCTTTCAGGAAGCAAACCAACAAGACAAGCACAAGTAGTGCTCGGTAGAGCACTCTGAGCTAACCACAATAAAAAAGAAGAGACAGTACATTTAGGACAGATTTGATATCTACTCGTCTTTGACTTTGCTGAGATTGGGGACAGAGTCATTTACGTTCTCTGTCCCCTATACCCTGGCTTGGTTTTATTTAATGATAATTTTAAATGTCGGAATCAACTTAGAACCTGTGAAAGGATGTGCCCCTCCAAATATAAAGAATGACTTTTGAGTGTTTTAAGTCAATCTCTTGCTTTACTGATGCAATCAATTCTAGGCTAGATTAAAGTTATATAATGTGGGAAGTTCAGAGAAGCAAAATATCTGTGTCTTAAAGATTATAATGAATTATATGTTTACGTCCTTTCTCTGGCAATTGCTGAAGGATCTGGGAGTTGTATTACAAAATGGAGATACACACACACACACACACATGAATGACACAAAAATATAGAGAAGACATCCCAACTAGGTAGGGAAGGCTCTGGGGAAAACAAACATGGATAATGATGAGTTTTAGACAAATGGAAAGAATTACTGCTTTATGTAGAAGGAGCATAGTTAACTCTTAGGCCTATGTAAGTACACTGAAATAGAAATAACTTCCAGAGAAGTGTTGGAAAAGTCTCACCCAAAAGTGTAGAAAGAGGTCTTTGTAAATGTACTCTCTTCAGAGTGCATTATATTTCCCTATAATGAGACCTCCACTAGTTTGTCAGACAGACCCTCCTCCTGCATGGGTCATTGCCTCGCCCCTCCCACGATACCCCATCATCTAACCAACACAGGAAAAACCCTTAAATTTTTTTTCGAGGAATTCATTTGCTAAAATCACACAACTCTGGAAACAGAACAAAGGGCTTCTGCCCATTATTTTTCACATCCTCGCTGTTATAATGACCTGTGCCCTCACACAGCCTGGGAAACGGAAATAGAACAGAGATACTATGGAGGTTTGTTTACTTCCACATATTCATTTTTGCCGAAAGGGCTCCCGTGGGCATCATTGTGCCAACAGTGTGAATTCTCTCCTCACCGTTACACAGCCTTCCTTCTGGCTTTCCCCACCGACCCCCTCCTAATTTACTCAGATGATGGCCACCAATGGGACACTTCTTTTGTGTGGCTGGGATGACAGATGGCGGAGCTTCCACTGAGACTGGCATTAATGGGACTCAGAGGAGACTGGAGACTTAGTTGAGAGGCCATCCCGTCTTACCTCCAGAGACTTTGTCTATCACATGTTTTAGGGAAAAGGGCAGGGGACAGAACTGTATAATGCCTTTAGTGTTCACTTTAAGAACAATGGGCTTGGGCCAAAGGTACCAATGTGACTTCATCACTAACCATTGTCCTTTTTGTTGCTGACTTACTATTCCAAGAAAAAGTATATTTTAATACATGCTTGGATAGAGATGATTATTTTTATAAGCAGTACCCCAGCTTATAAGATGAAAGCTCTTACGTACTGCGGCAGGCAAACCATCTGTCATGGGGGATCCAGATGAGCTAAACAGATGCAATAATTCAAGTTATTTTTGACATGCATAAATAAAGCTAGCCTAGAATCAGCATCAAAAATTATTCCTAAATGCTTTTAAAATGTCAATGGGAATTCATTAGTGTCAAAAAACCCTTTACACAAGAGTATTTCCTTAGGAGGCAGAGCTTTCCATTCTTAGTGTTCATCTTGCTGGGAACTCAGAGATTAGAGGCAAAAGCAGGAAACTTGGAGTAGTGGATACATGGTGAGAACACTCTCCCAGGCTACCTGACATTGGGATTAAATAGGAAAAAAGGCTTTGAATGAACAAACGGCAAGTGTCAAGTACAAAACAATGAAGGTATGCTCCACATACTATCTGGTAGACAGTGGCTTTAGTGGCTAGCACGTACTCATTAGTTTGACTTTTACAGCAAAGTTTCTGATAGTTTCCATTGCTAGTCCCATGGAAGAGAGATGAAACCAACCCCTAAGAGGCCAAGGAACTAGATGAAATCCATATCACCAGAGTTAGAGTCTATGCATCAGACCTTTATCTCCCATTACCTCAGGACACACTTGATGTCTTATCTAGCTCATAGGTATATAATACTAGGGCCCAGGAGAGACGCTGCTGTTTTTTTGGAGAGCCTTAACTATCCTCACAGAAGTTCATCTAGAGCAAACACCAGCAAATATGCAACCGAAGAATCTACTGGAGGGTCTGCCAGGTCCCTTTCTATTCCTGGCTCCAGTTTCCTTCATGGTTGCCCTGCCAATCATAATCCACATTGAGTGAAGTTATATTTTGTACCTTAAAGTTCTACCGGTCATACCATTTCCCCAAAGCGTACATTGTGCTAATTAGCTCTTGTTAACAGTTGTGGAAATGTTACAGTTTCATTTCTGTCGCTATGATAAAATAACCTAGCAAAAAGCAACTCATGGTATATTCAGCTCAGTATTGCATTTTATAATCCATCATTATAGGCAAATCACAATGGCAGAAGGTTAAGATAGTTGGTCTACCACAATCACAGTCAAGAGGAGAGAGAAACAAACACATCCATGCAGCCTGCATGCTTATGCTACATTGCTACTTTTCTATACTCTTTCCTTTATAGTTCAGGCCTATGGGATAGTACTGCCCACAGTGGGCTGTATCTTCCAATATCAACCAATAATCAAGAACATTCCTATGGGCCAACATGATCTAAATAATTCTTCTTTAAGTCTTTTCTTCCCAGGTGATTTTCTAGGTTGTGTCAAGTTGACAGTCAAAGCTCATAACATAGCATCCCTTGCTAACTTGACATACAGACCATCACTTTTTAAACTATAACCTTCCTAAGATCTCATACAATCCTATCCTTCTTGGTTACTTTTCTGCTACTGTGATAAAAATACCACGAATTCAATGTGACTTACAGACAGAAGATAGAGGATTTTTTTTTTTTTTTTTGCTTGTGGTTTCAGAGGAGGGTGGAATTCACCATCTAAGAAAGCAAGGCAGAAAGCTCCAGGAAGGGAAAGCTGAAAGGTTCCACCTTTAACAGCAAGCATCAACAGCAAGCAGCAAAGCATGAACTGGATGTAGGGAGAGACTATATGCTCTCAGAACCTTCTCCAAGTGCATAAGTCTCACAGCAAAGCCAACCCTCCGAAACTTCGGAAGCAACACCTACTGGGAAATAAGTGTTCAAATACCCAAGCCTATGGGAGACATTTCTCATTCAAACCACTACATTCCATACCCCCCTCCCCCCCCGAGTCTCAACACTATATCACAATCAAAATACATTTAGTTTGATCTCAAAAGTCCTCCTAGTCTTTCACAGTCTCAAAGATGTTTCAAATTCCAAGGTCTATTGAGATTCAAGGTAATTTCTTAGCTGTAATTCATTGAAAAATCAACAAGCAAATTGTATAGTTCTAATACATAATGAAACAGAAGAGACAATAACAAACCGAAAGGGAGATTGGGGGTATAGTTGAGAAATATTGGAGATTGGGGGTATAGTTGAGAAACCTTGGACTGAAGCAAGACAAAACATCAGCAGGGCAAACACCAAATCCTGTAGCTTAACAATTAGTATTGAGGGCTTTGATGGCTCTGTCTTGTGGCTTTGCTGCCTGAAATATATGTTTCTCTCTAGCCTGGGATCTACTCTCTGTATGCAGTTCTCCTTGACAGATGCCTCATGACCCCTGACACTTCTAACATCTTGCAGTCTCCACTGCAAACCAGGAGGCTTCACTTTCACAGATGGATGTAATGATCTCTCAGAGCCTTCATGAAGAGACTCCCCAACCATAAGCATCCTAAACTCAGTGGCTCTCTGAAACCACAGAAGAAGAATTCATGACCCCTCCACTCCTGTATCCTTCATGTTTCTAAATCCTTTATCATATGAATGACACCACCAAGTTTGGCTGCCATCTTGGGATGATCCTGCCATCTTGAGTCACATTAGCAGCAGCTTGTGTTTGCAGTTGCTTCCTAGGAATAGAAAACTCCTTAGGGCTTTCACAATCTGGAAGCTTAGCTAGGTGGGGTTCTACACAAAGGGCACCTTCAGCGACAGCTCATTCTCCAAAATCAACTTCTGTATCAGTTACAGTCTTGGGGTTTCTATTCCTGTGATGGAACACCAGGACTGAAAAGCAACTTGGAGAGAAAAGGGTTATTTTTCTTATTCTTCCATATCACTGTTCATCATCAATGGAAGTCAAGGCAGAAACTCAAACAGGGCAGGAATCCAGGGGCTGATGCAGAAGCCATGAAGTTGTGCTTCTGACTGGCTTGCCCAGCCTGCTTTCTTATAGAACCCAGAACCACCAGTCCAGGAGTGGACTCAACCCTCAATAAGCAGGCTGAATCCTCCCATATCAGTTACTAATTAAGAAATTGCTCTGCAGGCTTGACTACATTCCAGTCTTATGGATGCATTCTTTCAAATGAGGTTCCCGCTACACAAACAATTCCACCTTGTGCCAACTTGACATAAAAACTATCCAGGGCAGGAACTTTGAATCCCTGTGAGAAAACATCATGACTAAAAATCTCACTGAAGAATTTATTCCGGCTTACAGTTCAGAAGGGGAAGAGTCTGTTACTGTGGTAAAGCAAAGTAATAAACAGCAGCCACAGCAATGAGAACTGGAAACTGCTCATCCTTAAGAGCAGGCATACAGTAGACTGGAGGTAAAATGAAGCCAGGTACTCTTAAAGCCCCTCCCCCAGGGACATACTTTCTCTGGCATGGCCACACCCTCTAAGTCTTTTCAAACAGTCCCAACTGGGGACCAAGTATTTAAATATCTGAGCGTAAGGGGGACATGTCTAATTCAACCCACTACATAGTCCAACTTTTTAAAAGTCCCCAGTGTCTTTAAAAATGACAATGTTTTTCTTTTAAGTCCAGTGTATTCTAACAAAATAAAAACAAGCATTAATATTTCAAACGAAAGGACCAGGGCATAAAAATAATCACACCAAAGTAAACTCAAAAGTCTAACAGTGTAAGTGCAAATCCTGTCGCTTAACATCCAACATCTGGAACTTGCTCCTAAATGAATCCTCCCAGCTCCAAAGGGCTGGGGAAGCCCCACCTCTCCAGCCCTGCTATCCACAGCACACAGCTTCCTTTTTATCTAAGATACAAGAAATTCTACCTATAGCCAACGTTCTTAAGCAGCAGTGCCTCTCTGAGCATGGTCTTCAGCCGGCCATCCAGGATTAACTTGTGTTTGTGAGAAAATGGATCCCAGATTCTGGCCCAAACCTCAAGTACACAGATGCTGGTGTATGCCAGATGGATTTATTTTTCTAAACAGTCTTTCCAGAATATTCTAACACATACTGTTTGAGAGTCACTGGTGGATATAGAGGACATCACTCTTAATTACTGCAGTGGCATTGCAATATTAATTTACAAAGAAAAAATTCAAATGTCCTCTAATCTGTTCAGGATAGATTAAGGGAGACTGCTCAACAAGTTAGCATCTGCATCTTAGGACAGAAATGTCAGGCTATGGGCATCTTAGGACAGAAATGTCAGGCTATGGAGACAGTCTTAAAACACATCATGGATCTCAGGATTTTGGAAATTTGATCCAGGTTTTCCCTAGAAGCACTTGCCTTGCAAACCATAATTAAGTAAATACTTCTCCAAAGACTAACTGCTTCTCCGTAGTAGCAAGGTTTTTTAGCTGATTAGCAGGAACTACAGAGGGATGGAAACACAACAATGAAGACAGAAAGGTTTGGCTTTTCTCAGAACCTGTAGCCATTTTTCTGAAGAATTCTAATAGCAGACGCGGATGCACTCAGACAAACTGGAAACACCACAGCTGTGCTAATTGTCATACAGCTTTACCTTGAGGTCCCTCACTCTTAATGAAACCACTAGACTGCTCAAAGGGCTCTGCAGTAGACTCAGGTAGCCATTGTTTGCATGGTGAATTCTAGGGAAAACACAGACCTGTGAGATCTCAGTCAGTTAATCACATTGCCCAAAGAAGACTTTCCTGAGTCTAATCCCCTGGCTCTTCCCCAGACCTACTGTATTAGAACTGTTCAGGAACTGATAGGGCTAGAGCCCACCAATCCAGATATTTATAAAGTCTCTCTTATTAGAGACTTTTATTCATTATTATTTAATTAATTATTAATTAGAGACTTATTAATCAAACTATTAGGGGAGAGGAGAAAGCCCTGAGTGAATGATGTCCCGAGCCAATGTAGTTGTTCACATGAGTATGGCCATGCCAAGGACCTCCAAGCCTTAGACCCTGGGGGGAATAGAAATGCCTCCTCTCCTGGTCCAAGCATGAATATCGACAGTATGTGCAGAAAATTCTCTGCATAGCTTTCTCCCCTTGGATATTTAAGGCCTGAAGACTCCTGTCCTGTAAAGACTCCATCTACTGAGACTAGCTAAGCCACTCTCCTTGATCCAGCTGTATACCATACGCACCATCTCCTTGATTTAGCTGTGTACAGGAACCTTGTCTTCTTGTTCACCTGTATGTAATAGATCATGCTGCTCCTGGGAGCTGCAGCTTCTCCATCAGAGAGCACGGTCTACCTAAGTTTAGCCTTTCTATCTGTCTCTTTGCTTTGTTTGTTCCTTCAGCCAGGTCTGTCCGAGAGCTGCACAACCCTCAGCAAACATTGCTAAAAGCTTTAGTCATATTTTTTTCCCCTTCCAGAAAACTTTATTAATGTGCCTCCATTCATTTTTCTCAGCTTCTAGCTCATGAGACAAGGTTTGAAGCCCCATATCTGTGTTTTCCCAAAGGCACAGAGCTTCTTTGACTCATAGCCAATGACACTGCAGCTTCACAGATCCTGCAAGCATATAGCCTTTCCAAGATACTGTATATAACTTTTAAATATGTTTTTTCAATCTTTTAAAATATTTAAAATAAAACATCCCAAACTGCACAAACATTGGATACTGTAAACCCTTCTATAATTGACACTGTATATAACAAAGCCACGTGAAATCATCCTAACCTGACTACTTTTTACAGTTCAATTGTTTTTTTTTTTTTTTTTTGACACAGGGTTTCTCTGTATAGCCCTGGCTGTCCTGGAACTCACTCTGTAGACCAGGCTGGACTGGAACTCAGAAATCTGCCTGCCTCTACCTCCCAAGTGCTGGGATTAAAGGCGTGCGCCACCACTGCCCAGCTACAGTTCAATTTTTAAAAGCTGATTTGTTCTCCAATATTTTCTATCTTCATTTCCCCCCTCAACCCAGTGTTTTATGCTTAAGTAGTATATCTTGAATGGGTTCTGATAGTCAGAGACGATTTGTGCAGGGGTTGCCTGAGACAAGAGCTGGTGGCAAGAACAGATGGTCCAGACAAAGCCACCCAGAGGGATTGGTGAAGCTATGTATGCAATGGCTATTTTAGAAGTTCAAGAGGCTGGCATGCTGCAGATTAAGTGGGGACTTTGAAACCACACTCTGTGACCTGAACTCAAATCGATTGATTTACCCCGTGAATTTAATAGATGAGCCTTGGCTGGCCTGAATAAGAACAGAAACCTGATGCATCTTCCCTATTCATGAGCTCATTCTCAAACTCAGGAAGGTTGCCTCACACTCAGAGCCAAAGCCCAGCTTCCTGGCAGGGAAGCAGAGTTTTTCAGTACTCAGATGTTAATGTTTTCTGCGTTCAGGCTATTTTTACCCAGCAGCACAGACGGCAGTGTAAGCACAGATTTCTTCTGCAGTTTTCATTATAGCAGGTGTGGGATCCTAGGCCATTGTCCTTAAAGCACACACGTTCATGCCCTGCATCTGAGAAGTTTAGGAGTGAACGCTACCCTTTGTATCCATGATCATTCAGCCATCTGCTTTTTTGTTCAAAAGAACAAAAGGTATAAAACTTATCTTCAGGATCTCTCTCAAGGATGAGAATGACTAAGACGTTATTCATTTCAGAAACATATTTTAAAAAAAAAATCAGAGAGTAAAACGACCTGGAGATTCACAAAAGAATCTCTTGAGATAAACTTGTGCTAGGACACAGAAGTAGGATCCATGAAATCAAGTAGTCAGTAGCCTAATTCTTTAAAGGCATGTGATGCAGATGCACAGCATGTATTAATATTGAAAATATACATCAAGGACCATGAAAAAACCACCTCATGTGAAAGATCCATGTGGAGTGGTCCATGAAGTATGGCAGGAATAACACCCTATAAAAGAGAGTTTGTCCCCCACTCTTTGGTATCACACACTGGAAGGCCTGATTCAACACTGCACTACCCAACTAGGGGGTGTTTTGCTATGTGTTCCTTGTCTCTAAGTACAGTGTTCTACTAGTGACTGCCAATGGAGTGTGACTGAAGTGAGGTGTTCAAGGCAGGTAAGAAACAGGCAGGCCTTCTTTATCGTTGTCCCCATTCTATCCACTTCACTCACTCCTATGTGCTCATTAGAACTCACTTGTCAACACCACCATGAGCCTACATCCCGGATAGATGGCACAGAATCACTAGCCCAACTAGAGCCATCTTGCATTGCTAAGTGAGTAAGAGCTAATTCAACTCATGCCTCTCACCAGGGGTTCACTTTTCCACAGAAAACATCCAAAGTCATAAACCATACCTGTTATGTGAATACGGTATTCCTCCTTGAATATCTTCTGGAAGAAGGGAATCTTGAACTGCATGTGAGGAGTGTGCAACCCAGGGAGATTCACATCAACATTGCCCATGAAGTGTGGGAATTCCCAGTCCTGTCAGAAAGTCAACATGTGAGCATATCTGTGATCTGGTTTGTCTTAAGAAACATTCAGCCCAAACTTACTTTCTCTAAGCACTTGTTTTAAAATCATTTAAATTCAGCTGGATGCCAGATGTATCCATTTCACTTGGCAATTATCATCTTATGTACACTGGATATGGGTGTGCATTCAGAATAAAAATTAACTCATTACTCACATTCTTATTGTTTTTCAATCTAGTAATTAGAAGCTAGCATGAAATGACTTGCATCTTTACAGTTTGCTTCCATTATATATATGGACCTTTACATATTTAGGTAATGAAAATGATTGGTATAGGGTCAATACATGTATGCTATTCTATCTTGCTACTTTCAAAATTATGAGCGCATTAATTTCATAGGGAGACAAAGTAGCCAAACTCTACTGAAGTATTTTACTATGTTCCACTCTAGAGACTATGCAGAATGTTCAAACACCAAAGAACTCTAGCCTGTTTGCTTGCTGTTCAGATGAATTTGAGCCCAAGATGGAGAACATGAACCCCCATGACTGTCATTAGTCATTTCTAGTAAAGGTACAACTACCCAGGGCATCGCTCTTTCAGGGGGAAGTGTCCTGGAAGCCAGACTTGATCTCAGACTTTAAATCACTGAATTAAAAATCACAATGATCCCATGAAAGAAGGACACACTAAATATAAAAAGAATTGTTAGGAATCTGGGGCCTCGGTCCTGCTCTCTACTACTGAAGGCGGCAGCTGCAGAGATCTATCAGTGATGAGAATGAGTTAGGCACACAGCATCAACTGTTTCAGTTCTCAACAGCTCATGATGATGTGCCGAGTGTGGACACGTCTCCAACTCTGCATCTGTTCATAGATGACATATGGTTAATTTTCATTCAGATGAGCAGATTTCCCATGTAAAATAAAAGAGCTGTGCAGTGACAGTTGTCTACTTTTCTTACTATGGTCTACTTCTGTCTGTAGCAATGAAAGGCAGTCTGTGATCCCTGCTAGTCACAGAATATATTTGGGCAGGATTTAGGAGCAGTACTGTGGATCTAGACTACTGTCTTGGGGCATTCTGGAGCCATTTCTCAGTGCTTCCTTGGTGAACCTCAAGTCAAGGAAAAGAGCTGGGTGTCATTCAGAGGAGCTCAAGTCTAAAGTCTTCTCTGCTTTGAGTTCCCTGGTGATGAAATAATGACTCCCTGTTTCTATTTAGGTAAGAAATTCAGACCAAAAATGTAATAACAGTTATTATTTATCCTGAGAAACTAAAGCCAGAGGAAAAGCAAAGAAATGGTCTATTTTTTCTGAGTTCATGATTGAACGATTGGTTTTTGAGCTAATTAAGGGAAAGAGTAGGTCTTACTAAAAAGTTGATAAAGCAGAAACAACAAAAGTTTCGACTTACTATTTGGTAGTTTTATTCACATACATAGTGACTTTTGATCATTACCCCTCACTCTCTCCTCCCACTGAAGCCCTTCTTTCCAATAAATTCTCCCTCTACTTTGATGGCTGCTTTCATAACCCACTGAGTTTAATTACAGTTGCTTATGCAAGCACAATCGAGGAGGGAAGGAATTTATCGGAGCATGGGCAACTTATCAGTGACTACATCACTAAAGAAATCTTCTCCCACCCCCAGCCCCCAGCAACCATTACATGCACATAGACCCTCAGGAGGGAATGAGGCTTCTTATGTCCCTTGCCCATGTATGACAGAATGCTGACAGTCCCAATCTTGTGTGGGTCTTGAGCTGTAATCATAGTGCAGTGACTTCGTGACTAGAGCAGTCATGTCATGTTAGAATTGACAATAGACTCTGAAATGTTACTATAAAATGTTAACTCATCCTCAATTTAATAGTTTTTTATCTTCCTTTTTATAGCATTATATTATCAGGCTTCAGATGATTTCAAAGTCAACTCTACAGGCATATTTCTTTTCCAGCTAATCTCTATTCATGCATATTTCAGAAATGAATTCAGAATGTGAATATCAGGACACCATTCCACCCAAAACCTCCCCAGCTTGCAAAGTATCCTTAGCTTTTCTATGCTTGCCAGTGTCCTAGCAACAGGATTCCAAATGACAGCATGACAGCAAGTGGCCTGAAGAATTGTTTTTATGCTTTGGGTGATATTTTCCTCCCCAACAATCCTTTGCTTCTGATTGGCAAAGTTGCCATAGGAGCACTTGACTGAATTAATTCTCGAAAGCCTTGTTACACAGTAGGCTCTGCTTACTTATTGCCCATGCCGGTCATCCCCACTGAAAGGTAAGCTCTAGGGAGCTTAGATGACTTTTCCACGTTTTGATAACGGGTGTACTCTCAATATAAGAAGTCGGCTCAGCATAGGGTAGGAACTCAAGTATTTGTTAAAGTGACAAAGGATGAGCTCTGAAAGCTGAAAAGGTGACTCGGTCCCCTTTGTGTTTCCTGGAGTGGAAGCTCAGGGTGGATTTGGGTAAGAGAAATAGCATGGGGAGCATTATGCATCACTCCAACATCTGCAATGAGGATAAACTGGGTGTTTTGTTTTGCCTTTATCATCCAGCTACAGAGAGACCATGAACATAGTGACACAAAGTTTAAACTATTTGCAAAAATCACAAAAGAAAGTAGATCACTAGAGAGAGTAGATAAGATGGCTAATCTTGGTTGTCAATGAACATCTGGAGTCAACTAAAACTCAAGCAGCTAGCTGGGCACACCTGTGAGGGACTGAATTTTAAGGAGGGATGACTTATCTATTTCTGGATCATTTGAAGTGGGAAGACTCACCCTAAATCTGGGCCACACCATCTGGTGGCAGCCAGATTTAGGACACAAAAGGACATGGGGAAAGGAAGCTTTTGCTTGTTGACTGCTTGCCTTCACTCTTACTGGCAAGTTTGTTTATCCTTCTGATATAGCATTTCTTCATTGCTATTAGAGCCTGCTTCATCAGGATTACAATATAGACTGAAGACTGGTTGAGGCATCTGTCTTCATGGACCTAACAACTATTGGATTCTTTGACTTTCTGTTGGGAGTCAGCCATTGGTGAGGAAGTCTGACCACACAGCCCGTAAGCCACTGTCATAAATCCCCTTAATATACATAACACACACACACACACACACACATATATGAATATACACACATCACATATTTTCTACTGCAGATGTTTGGAGTGATCTTTCTTGTCACCCTGTAAAAGAAAGAAGCTATGACTTGCCAAACTAAGTCAGAGAAGCAGAAACTAAGTGTAGCAGGCATTTGAGGTAGAACAGTGGGAGGTTATTTCCCACACTGGAGTCCTGCAGGTATGTCGAGACCAAGCTATAACATGAGAGGTGCTTTACAGTAACTGTGAGGGATGCTCAGGAGATCTGGACCCTGGCCTTAGCTGTCCCTTGATTGATACCCATCCTTTTCTCATGTCACATTTGTAGGCTCTCTTCATAGTCACTGTTTTATTTCTTTAAGGGTAAATGTTCTCTAACCTTATGCACTGTTTAAACTATTTGATTGAGGGGGGTGATGGATTTCTTGATTTTCTGGTTGAAAGATTTTTGCCAACTCAGAATAGGGATGTTTCACTCCTGTAAAACAATTCCACACTTTTTCCTGAAATATTTTAATGGATGTGACTTTCTCTCTTTTCTTTTTAAAGATTGATCCATTTCATTTTTCTGTGGATGGTGATGGGCTGAATGGATGGATGTGTACCACACATGTGTCTAGCACCTGTGGAGGTGAGAAAGCAGCATAGAATCCCCCACGGAACTGGAGTTATAGTCGTGAACTACCCTGTGAGTGCCGAGAACTAAACTGAAGTCCTCTCCAAATGTATCCAGCACTCTTAGCTGCTAAGCCACCTCTCCAGCCCAGAACGTGATGCTTTTCATGTGATTTTATTTCCAAATACCACCAAACTAGAAAAATGGTTGTCTCCTAAATGATCTAGTTAGCCACAGAGTGTGGTTTGTAATTGTTTTCTTCCTTCATCAATTTTTGGTTTACTTACTGTCTTAGCCAGGGTTTCTATTCCTGCACAAAGATCATGATCAAGATGCAGGGAGGAAAGGGTTTATTGAGCTTACACTTCCATGTTGCTGTTCATCACCAAAGGAAATCAGGACTGGAACTCAAGCAGGTCAAGGAGCAGGAGCTGATGCAGAGGTCATTGAGGGATGTTTCTTACTGGCTTGCTTAGCTTGCTTTCTTAAAGAACCCAAGACTACCAGCCCACAGATGGTACCACCCACAAGGGGCTCTCCCCCCTTCATCACTAATTGAGAAAATGCCTGGATCTCATAGAGGCATTTTTCTCAACTGAAGCTCCTTTCTCTGTAATAACTCCAGCTTGTGTCAAATTGACACAAAATCAGCCAGTACACTTACTCTCTGAAGTCCACATACTTCCCCCAGCTAATTCTAAAGAGAGCATACATCAGTGAGTTGTAAGTATTAGTTTATTACCTTTAAAAAAACCAATCTAGCCCAGAGCAGGTCTGAAAAGTTAACTACACTTTATTACTTTTAAGAGAACTTGCCTCAAGGCTGTAGTGAGAAAGCAGTAGGTTTTTAAAAACAAGCTTCAGTACATCTAGACCCTGAAACCATCATTCCTTTACGCTCCAAAATGGAAACAAACAGATGCCCTGCCCTGGCAGATGGATGTGAGGAAGGACAAAATAAAAGCTGGTCTTAAAAGTGTTTACACTAATGGAAATGCATCATGTGGCCTCTAGGAATAATGGGAAATCAATAACCCTGACTGGGGCAACACAGTTCAGGAGCAGGAGGGAGAGAGTGCTTAACTACTTAGAGACTCCTGGGAAAGAGGAGAGAGCAAATGGCTGGCTGTGAAGACTTGCCAGCAATGAAAGGTAGTACAGAATTTAAAGAAACACAGCAATGGCTCATTTCAGCTTTAACTTTCAGGGTCTGTCAATCTCAATCCACTTAGCACTTGCTCTTCCTAAAGATTGACTTCTTTTATTTTGCGTGTTATTGTTTTGTCTCCATGTTTGTCTGTGTTATTATGTGCATACTTTGTACCCATGGAAACCAGAAAAGGGCATTGGATCCCATTGAAATGGAATTAAAGATGTGAGCCAGCATGTGTGTTCTAGGAATTGAACCTGGATCATCTGGAAAAGCAGCCAGTGCTCTTGACCGCTGAGTCACATCTGTAGCCCCTACATAGCACATCTGAAGAAGAATGAATGCTAACTCTATACGTTTGCATGCATTATACTCAAAAGGAATTCCCTTTCCACAGAAAGAATGAAATCCAGTGGAAGAAATTCATTAGAGCATTTGTATTGTTTTCCAGACACTGGCTGTAGGACACAGCACAATTCCCTGATCGTTCTCTGCTTTATTGTTTTTGGTACAAATGTCACTGCTGCAGTCTGGCTGGCTGTACACATGCTGCCAGCAGTAGTCATGTTCAATTGTCTGAATGGCTGATTTCTTCTGTGAGCTATATAGGAGAATTAATTGCTTACTGATACAGAGTAGATATTATTATCCTTGGTAAATTTTAAGTTGAATACTGTGGTCATTTATCTTCATGAACAAAAAGGACTGATGGTAGGGATCTGTGGGGGAAAAGATTCAATGTAACAATGCACACCTCACAACAGAAAGAATATAAAGGAGATCAAAATGTAACATGGAGACAGAGGTGAGTGACCTTCGAACTTAATTACGCTGGCTTCATTCCTAGAATTATGGTTTTTTTCCAAGATGGTCTATATTATAGCTGAGAGGTCTATCCACAGGTGGAAATATGATATTACATAGTGATAAACATTCTGAATTATGGCAGGGAAGGGGGATCAAAAGTCATGAGTTGGCCACAGGTGCTAGTGGGAAGGAAATTTCTTTGAAGGTGATCTTCATGTGGGGGGTAATGCCCATGAAAGACAGGACATGAATTATCATCTGCATATGGATCTGGTGGGACACAACTGTAATTTCAACTCTCAGGAGACAGAGGCAGGGGTGCTCTATGAGTTCAAGGCTGGCCTGGTCTGTATAGTGAGTGCCAGGACAGCCAGAGCTACATAGTGAAACCCTAACTTGGAAGGAAGGAAGGAAGAAAGGGAAGGAAGGAAGGAAAAGAACAGAAGAAAGGAAGGAAGGGAGGAAGGGAAAGACAGAGACAGAGAGGAAGGAAGAAGGAAGACAGGAAAGAAAAGAAAAGGATCGGATCAGCTAGGAGAAGTGTGTGCAAAGGCACCTGGAAGGAGCGAGAAACTGACAGGTCAGCCTGGTGCTGGGAACAGGGCTGATCTAAGAGCCAAGTGAGGAGAATACTGTGGTGGTTGGAAGACGGAAGGACAGTGTAAGCTAAGCAGACAGGTACTCAGTTCAAGATGCCTATGTGAAGGTGTTACCAACCGATTGCTCAGCACACCGAGGAATGGCTACAGCATCTGTCCAGGAATTCAGGGAACTGACTCTTCCTGAGAAGACAGGGAAGTAGGTCTACTATTTTATACGTGCTAATGTAGAACAGTTTGACAGTCACATGCTATGGCCTGAAAGGCTCCCCCAGGACCCATGATGACATTTAAATGCCACTGTTACTGTGTGAAGACACAAGGGTTTTCAGGATGGTTAGTGAGCCACGCCATTGTGTAAGTTTGCTGGTCCTTCTGTCATGTAACACAGAGGCCGTCACCAGATGCCACAGTCATGTTCTTGACATCCTAGCCTTCAGAATGGTGATCCAAAGATACCCCTATTCTTCATAAATAGAAAGGGGACTAAGACAAAATCTAAGCTGAAGTGTTATGTGGGTCGGTTGAGAAGCTCATAGAAGTGGAGGTTAGTGGTACACATGAGATGTAATAGAGCTGTCTGTCTAAGGTCAGGACGCACAAGGTGGCTAGAGTACTAAGAAATCCAGCATTTAAAATATAAAAGAGAATCTCTCTCTCTCTCTCTCTCTCTCTCTCTCTCTCTCTCTCTCTCTTTCTCTGTGTATGTGTCTGTGTGTGTGTGTGCGCGTGCGCGCAGAAAATGAGGTGTCCTAGAAGTTACAAGGGAGTGCTGAGTCTGATGGCACATGCCTGTAATCTCAGGTACTTGAGAGTCCGAGACAGGAGCATTGAAAAGTAAAGGATATCCTAGGATATGTAATGAGTTTAAGGCCAGCTGTGTAACTTAGTGATGCCCTTCTCTGAAACTGTTTACTAATGATGAGGGCTCATGAGACAGTTCAAGAAAGTATTTGCCTAGCATGAGGGGAACCTGGGTTCCATCACTCTTACTCCATAAAGAGTGACCAATCATGTCAAATGAAGCTATGGATTTGAAGAATGAAAGACAATGTTTGCTAATTACACTTCTGGCAATGGGGTTCATTACAGACTATGTAAAATATTCTAAATATCAAGAGCAAAAAAGGCCCAAGTTATAAAAAGTAGATGAATCTTCATAATCTGTGTGGATTCAGTCCATCTTGGGGGAGGTGGAAACCAGACTTCCCGAATGATAGACAAGAACTCTACTACTGATTGTAGCCCAAACTCCACCCCTGTAAAGAAACAATTTGAGAGAGGGCATCATTAAGTTGCCCAAGTCACCTTAAACTTTCAGTGCTCCTGCCTCAGCCTCCCAGGCACCTGGGATGACAGGCCCTTGCCAGGACATTCAGCTTTGCTTCCTTCTGGAAACACTTCTACAACATCTTGTTCCCAGGTGGGTTTTCTATTCTGGCTTCTTTCCTACATTCTTGATTCTTGGGTCGATTGCTGCTCTTTCCCATGCCTTCTTCTCTGGATTAATATTTCCCAAATAAGATACACAAATTGACAGCAGAACCTGGAGGGGCAGGCTCTCATAAGGACCATGTCTCCCAGAAGATGACAAGCAGTGAATAGTTGATGGGCAAGGTAGATTTTTTTTAGATATATTTTCTTCACAGGTGTAGCCTCTGGTAAGTGGTCCACACTCCTGTTAACTAAGTCCTCACCCACCCTCCTGTGACTCTAATAAAACTTGATGGTTCACAAAAATGAGAAGTTCAGAATTGCTGGTCTTCAGGGACCATAATGTGGTATAATCCCAGCAAGGATGCCTCTTATCAAAAGAGAAAGATAGGCAGTATGGAGAAGAAGGAGCCCATCCCCATGGGACAGATCATTTTTTGTCAATGGGAAACAAGCTGGAGACATGGGGAAGAGGGTTTTCTATTGAATGGCTTCCATTAAATTTACCTGTGGGCATTTTCTTGATTGCTAATTGATAGGGGAGGGCCCAGTCACTGTTCATGTTGTCATCCATTGGGCAAGTGGTCCTGGTACTAGAGAGGAAAGGTGATAAGCAAGCCATGTAGACAAACCTCAGTAAGGAGCCTCTCTCTATGGTCTCTGCTTTAGTTCCTGCCCCAAACTCCCTCACTGATGGAATATAAGTTGTAAGCAGAAAAAAATAATTCTCCCCAAGTTGCTTTTGATCCATGTTTGATCACAGTGACAGAGAAGCAAGGTAGATAGAACTCCATGCACACTGTTGGTGGACATTAATGTGGAACAATCTCTCCCAAAGCTTTAAGTCGATCCAAAAACACTACCCATGAGTGTCTAACTAAAGGATGAAATATAGGTGCATTGGAGAGACATTTGCCTTCTGTGTTTATCATATCACTGTTCACAGTGGCTAAGCAAGGGAAAAACAGTGATGGCCAGGCAAAGGCAAAGTTGTGCATATACATGATAGAACACTAAACAATGTGTGGTGGTGACTAACCTTGCTTGTCATCTTGACGGCTATCAACTAAAACTTAAGCATGTGGACACTTCCATGAAGAATGTTTTTCTTATTCAGATCATCTGAAGCAAGAAGGACCAGCCTGAATGTAGACAGAGCCTTCTGATGGCAGTCCACAGAGAAGAACATGGAAGAATGGAACTTGGCTCTTTGCCTGCTTGCTCTCACTCTTGAAGACAAGTTCATGCTGTCCTCTTGCTGCTACCTTCCTTCGGCAACATCAGGACCCACTTCTTCCTATGTACACTGAAGGCTAGGAGCTCTCCACGAGTCCCCCAGTCCCTTCAGCACCAAACTAGGACTTCTGAGACATCCAGCCTCAGTGCCTTAACAGTGACCAGATTTGTGGCCGTCCATGGTTAGATAGTATTGTGGAACTACCTAGATCATACCTTCGACAATCTAATGAACCACAGAACAAACACACACACACACACCACTTCATTATGTTAGTTCTGAATACCTCGACTAAAAACACAGTCTCGAAAAAACAAACCCAAACAATGAAATGTCGTCATCTGTAATAACTTGGAAGACACTGGAAACATGTGGAATAAGGCCTAGACAGCCAAGTAACACATGACCCCAATCGCATGTAGACTCTAAAGAACAGTGATCGTTTGGAAGGCCAGAATGGAATGGTAGCTAGCCCTCAGACGCTGAGGAGGGAAGGAAAGAGGAGGAGAGGGGAGGAAAAGATTGATTAACAGTAGAACTGTTGGATAAAGGTGTTGTGTGTATGTGTGTGCGTGTTCATGCGTGGACACGTGTGTGAGGGTACACATGCATGAAGAGGTCAGAGGTTAATGTCCCTCAATACCTTTCCACCTTGATTTTGACAGACCCTCACTTATTCTGGAGTCCACCAATTCTAGACCAGCTGGCCAGCAAGCCCCAGGGATCCTCCCCGCCCTGCTCCCCAGTGCTGAGATGACAGGTATGCAGTGCAGCATATGGCTGCTTCTTGTGTGTGCCGGGGAATGAGTTCAGGTCTTCCTGCTGGTGGACAAGTGCGTTATCACCTGTGTCACCTGCCAGGTGCTGGAATTAGGAGTTTCTGTGTGCTAGTCTCAATGCGACAGATAGCAATCATTTGTTATGATTCTCAAAAATCTAAAAGAAAATAATTTAGGAAAAAAAATATATTCTCCTTATCACACAGTGTATCCAAGTACTGAAATATGAAAGAGTTTTCTGTTTATGCGAATAGACTTAACTGAATATGGAAGAAGTGAAAATAAATAGCAGAGCTAATAAGTATACATCTATAGTAAAAACCTATAGTACCTACCTATAGTAGATATGCCCCTACTCTAGTAAAAACCTATCTACCTATAGTAAGAAAACAATCACAGAGGCATTTCTTGGAGAAGTACTAGGATGAGGTTAGTTTCAAATGATTTGGCTGTATAAGGTAAAATGGATTTTGGTATGCTAGGGGTTTCTGTACCTGAGGTTCCTTTCTATATTTTTAGTAGCTTTTGCAATGACCATTGTTAAAAGGGGGCTTTCACACTATGATTATTCTGATTTTCTTAGGGATGGTATCCATTTCAGTGGGCACTGTCCACATTTACTGCTCAGTACTTCTGGCATTTCAATAGTTAAATATTTTGACAATTATTCCTTCTGAAAGCAAAGCAGTTATTTATTTTCTGAAACAACACCGAACTAAGCTGTGTTCACGACATCTTGAACGCAGTCTTAGAAACAATAGGCTCAATACCCTGCTCCCAATGCGGCATCCTCTGTTTTCATATTTCCCAGTAAATACTCCATTTCTAGAACAACCCTGAAGCCTCTGCATCTGTCTTTGCCCCTGTAGACTAGCCCATGTTAGCACATAACAATGTAAAAGCTCCAGAGCAATGGACTTGAACTGCCGGGCTTGCTGTGTCTGTCTTCAATGAGTTTTAGGTCAGAAGTGTTCATCCTCTGAGCTCTAGAGAAAAATTATCCACCCCTAAGTAAAAAAAAACCAAAAAAGTCAGAAAAGAGAATATATCCAGGCAGGCTATGGAACGGAAAGAATAAAATATGTTGTGTTGTTTTAGAATTATACCCTCAGTGAATTGAAAGATTTTATGAAACCATTCTTAGTCCAGGGGTCAATGCCAAAGACAAGTCTAACGTACACCGCTTTCCTTGCTCGATATTCATTGGAGAGATATTCCATCATCCTCGGAGTGCATCTGGAAAACAAATCTGCAAGCTGGGGCAAGCAATGTTATGTGCATGTCAGCAGTTGTATTTTCTCTCTCCAGTACCATCCATTCAGAGAAGCCTGGCATTGCAGCGGTGGACTTTATTGGATTTCTTGTCGCCCCAAGAGCAAGAGAGTGAAATCTGTACTTCTCAGAGCTGTCCCCAGTGTTATTCTTGAGCTCCCCACACAGAAGCCTCACAGAATTACAGAACCAATTTAACAGTTATTAAATGCTCACTCGCTGTAAGCTACATATTCTGAAAGGGAGAAATAGAATCAAACCAAGCCCTTCCTTTTACTGTTATAGACGGCAATGGTCACAGAGATGACAGGGCCCTTCCCATGCAGCCCGGTAGACTGTTGGCTGAGAGCAGAGAACCCGATGATGCTCAGTCAGTGGCCCTTTAGTTCTACACTCACACTCATTTTACTAAGAATTCTTCATGAAATTCTGATTTGAGCTGGCCCTGTTGTTCTGTTCTTTTCAAAATAAGCAAATGCTAGCCATGAACTCGCTGTGTGCTGGACATATGGACTATTTAAAAACACGAATGGTGCTCTGTCAGTGTATACCTACAGAGGTTACGGTTTTTCTCGTTTCATATGGAAGCAAGGGGTTCTGAGGGCATCCATCTCACTTGCCTAAGGCTACTTCAAGTATCACCGAAAGGGTCACTCCCTGGCGTTCTCAAAACCACGAAGTTTTCTTTCCTCACCATATCAGCCTTTCACGATGTTTCCATCTAAACACTAAACCATCTATCTCGAAGCCAAATTCTGTGACTTGTTTCTGGCAGATATTAACCTGCTTCCGTGATGATACTGGTATCCTGCAGCTCATGTTGAATTACGTTTGCTTGGCATTATTGGGCTCCCTGAAGCACATGAGGATGAGACCCTGGGGAATATGCATTGCCAGGGGAGGGCATGGCAGCAGGTCTGTCTCCTTGACGGACATGCATGTCCTTCAAGTCCCTGACAGAGCCGGTAGAACATCCAGGCTGAGGTATGTGTTTCACTCCATGTGCCTTTATGGCTATTTAACATTTTTTTTAACAGCCAAAGGCACAGATTTGGGTTGCAGGTTGGAATGTTTCTAGAATGAGCTCTAATTCTTTAGCGTGGGTCAGTTTAGTTTTCTAACCTGAGCAGGTTTTCATCACAATTTGGCTCTCCGATAGCCAATGCTTATGCTACTTACTAAGAAGTCACAACGGAACGGAGGGTAATTTAGCGACCACCTACTGAAAAAATCAAGCCTTACAATTTGCTAAAGAGGCACAACCTTTATGTTTCCTAAAAGCTTATTTAGTGGCAAGATGATTTGTGCTCCTACCGTTGTAGCTGTACATACCATTAAGTGGTGAAACATTTATTATTATGACTATGAGACTTGAGGCAGAGCAGAACAGTCAAAAAGATCAATAGGCATAATTATGTGTGTCTTTGTGGAAATGTAGACACATACACACACACACACACACACACACACATATATATATATATATATATATATGCATTATGTAATAATCCAACAAACAATTTAATCTTGTCTTTCTTGTTCTGGATGTCAATAGTGATTTTTAAAAGTTATTTCATGCATTGTTTATTTTTCTCCTCGCTGTGAATTTCTGGAATAAATAGTTCATTATAGCTCACAGTTTAAGGGAATACAATCCGTCATATTGTGCATGGGGGCGGGGCTGACAGCTGGATGGCTGGGTGTTAGGTGACTCTCCCTCCCTGTGTCATTATAAATCAGGATTCAGAAAGCTGAAGCCACAACCAGATCTGGGAATAACATATAAAGACCACTCCTCAGAACCTGACCTCCTCTAGCTAGACCTGATTTTGGGCACTGAAATCTTTATTAGGCAGGGTTCCCTGGAGAAGCAGGGCCAGTAGAATATATATGTGTGTGTGTGTGTATGTATATACATATATATACATATATATGTGTGCACATATATATGTGCGTGTGTACATATTATAAAAAAGAGAGATTTATTACATAGGCTAATACACAGTAGGGGCTGCATAACTAACAATGACCCCTGCATACTAGGAAACAGAATAGGCTGCCTTTACAATCCCATCTGGCACTGAAATCCTGGATGCTTCTTAGTACTGGTTAGGTACTGATTCCATATTCAAAGGCCAAGGAAGCTCTAGTCTGATGTCATGTATGGCACTAGTGATAGACTCAGTTGCTAATAGGCTGACAGGCTGATGGGCAGATGGGCTTAGGGGTGCATGCACTGCCTTCCTCTGACTTAGCTCTCTATTTTCTGCTTCGTCTTCTGAAACATCTTTAGTCTCGTGTTCTACTCTCCTCTTTTCAACTTTTAAGAAAATTCTGAAAATGACTTTTAGGTGGTATGGGGGGTTGTATGGATCTGCTCTAGGCCTTTTTGAAAGAAAGAGACAATTTTCTATAAATATATGAAGTCCTAATAACATTCATAAATGGAGAGTTACTAAGGTAAAACCTGTGTGAGTTCTAAACTGTTAACCCAAGGTTTTCTTTCAAATAGTGATGCTGAATGCTGCTGTACAGATAGTCAAAGTATACAGCCATGCTACTCAGGATAGCACTGTTACAGAGGTGTCCAGGAAACTACTCCACTTCCAAAATTTATGAGTCCAACTTAGTCCTTGAATCCTGTCAGTACCTAAGTTCACCATTTTACAGTGATAAATAGTAGAAAAGGCAGTTTTGATAAACCTCCCACTCAGTGTCATCTGTTCTGTGACATCTGCTTCTGCAATATTAAACTCATGACCTCTCTGACATCCGCTTCTGCCATATTAACCCCATGACCTCTGTGATATCTGCTTCTGCAGTATTAATCTCATGACCTTTTCTCCAAGCAGCAAAACTGTCAACATTCCAGCTAAAGATTTTGATGAACAGTCGATTACCTAGTGTCAGCTCTCAATCTAGTATATCTATCCAGTTCATATCCATGATAACAGGAACATTATTCACCACGTGTGAGTCTCGAAGGCATCCCAAAGCAGGAGCACTATGGTTGCCTAGGAAACCATGGGATACCCTCCCCAAAGAAACCATTTTGGATATTCATCCACCCCTAAGCATACACATCAGTCCATCCACCCCACAGCAATACCTCCTTATACCCATATAAACAGGATCCAAAGGCTGATGGTCAGGCTTAACAGTGTTTCCTTATATGGTTCCAGTTTTCAGTATTAGTTACATTTATCTTCACTGTAACAAAATGCCTGACAGGAAGAACTTAAAGGGGGAGGACTGGTTTTGGCTCCCAGTTTATAGGAACACAGTCTATCGTAGTAAGAGTGGAGTGGTAGCTAGGACCAGCTTGATCCAGGGTGGGAGAAACTTGTAGCATGGCTTCCTCACATGTTCGCAGAACAGGAAGCAGAGAGCTCAAGCAGAGCTATAACCCATAATGCCCACCCCTAGCAATGTACTTCTTCTAGCTAGAACTGATTTTATACAACCTGCCAAGGCAGCACTGCCCATTAAAGATGAAAAGTTAAAACACAGGAGTCTATTGAAGGTATTTTTATATCTGAGGTTTTGTTACGAAGAGACCCTCACTTCTAAGATTGGCTCTTCTTGGTTATAATTATCATCAGGAGATACAGTGCACACAAAGTTATTAATTGTTTTATTCTGTGCCCTCTCTCACGCTTTCTTTGTGCCCATTAAGTACAAGTAAAATGTTACTCTTTGGATAAAGGTTCATATCTATGTGTATTTTAACAGATTTATAATGAAGTGTATCATATATATTAAAATTACAACCAATATTCTATAAGGCATATCTGGAAAAAAAGTAACAGTAGGCTTTGGGAAGTTGGTAAGAGTTATCAGAAATCATACTATCTCATAATGTTTTTACTCATAAAAACGGCAGACCTGCAGTTATGAAAAATGTCTTTTAATGCACAAAATTCTATATGAAAATGATAATAAAAAGTGAACACAAAAACATACCATTTGCCTCCAATACTAGAGTGTACTTGGTGTTACATGTGTAAGTGTGCAGTGTTCACATCTACCAGTTGCCAGGGATTCTACTTTATAGTTATTGATCATGTTGCTTACATATATCAATTAGTATGCTGATTTTCCTTCACACCCCCGGTGCAGTTGATTGGCTGCCTTCTTTCTTGAAGAGGAGCTGTCAAACTGACATTATTTTAAAACCACATAAGTGGCAGGTTATCCCAAGATTATGTCCCTAAAAATGGTTCCAAAGAGTTTTGTGAAAACATGGTTAACTGATCTTAGTTTTTAAGGAGACACAGAGTGTTAATATTGCTTTTACTGACACAATATTGATCCCTCAGCTGAGCAAGCATTTGCTGTCTTTTAATTAGCCTTAGCTAAAATTGGGCATTCTTCAAATTTCCTCTGTGGGCAACTGTGGTGGTCTGAATGAGAATAAACCCCATAGGCCCAAACAGTTGGATGCTTAGTCACCAGGGAGTAGAACTCTTTGACAAGGTTGGAAAGAGTGGGAGGTGTCTGGTCAGGCTGGATGAAGTATGTCACAGGGGGTTGGCTATGAGTTTTCAAAAGCCCATGCTAGTCTCTGTCTCTCTGCCTCTCTCTGTGTCTCTGTCTCTGTCTCTGTCTCTCTCTCCCTACCTCTCTATGGATCAGGATCAGCTTTCAACTACTGCTCCAGCATCTGCTCCCCGCCATGAAGATAATAGACTATGCCTCTCAAACTGTAAGGAAGTCCCCAATTAAATGCTTCCTTTTATAAGATTTTCCTTGGTCCTGGTGACCTTGTCTTCACAAGAATAGAACAGTGACTAAGACAGATATAATGCATAGATAGAATGATCAGTTGTTTTAACGTATGTACCTACAAGATAGACTAATTAGCCAAGGATCAGCAAAAGACGTCCTTACTTTTATTCCCAGACCCTCAACTGAATACAACGTAAAAAAAAATGCTACTGTCATAATTAATAATATTTCTATTTTTCTTTTCCAATAAAGCCTGACTTAGAATACCCTTACAGACAATTAGATAACCTGATTAATAGGCTGCTAATGCTATGCTCCAAAATAAAGAGAAGCCCTCTAAGGCTATTAAAATGAAAGGAAATGCATTTCCACTTTCTAATATAAGTAAGTGCTCTGCTCAACACACTTCCAGCTGGAGGACATAATTGATCCACTACCATAAAACAGCCATCACTCAGTGAGCTCCTACAGGATAGTTCTTTATGTACATTTCTTTGTGCTAATTAAGCAATTCAAAGAGGCAATCTTATGGTTCCCATTCTGCAATTGTGGACAGGGAGGTGCAGAGGATGCTCCTGATTTGTCAGCTGTGCTATAACTATACAGCAGACCAGCCAATCTGGGCCTGGCAGGAACCAGGTACCCTCTTATGTCCTAGGAATGTGAAAGGGTTAGGCTCATGCTATGACCAATTCCTTTTATTACATAAAGAAGTGATTTCTTTTTCAGGAATGCTTTGCCCTAAGAGACTCCATTTTCCAAGTAGCTTTGACTATGCTTTGAGGAGAGAAGATCATAAGGGTCCTAGGTGGATAAGTGAATACCATCACCATAGACTGACTGATCGATATCTAATTGCTGGTGATAGAAAGGGAGCCACCCTACAAACTGATAGATGGTGTAGATGTATCAATACATATAGGTGTATTAAAATCTAATCAGGGAAAACAGGCCTCAGAACTTACTGGTCATGCCAATCTGGGGAAAGGGTAAAACTCCCTTACCCAGACTCCACAGTGATGGACACTAGGCATACTACAATGGCACCCACCTTACCCCTTACCCAGGCAAATATAACACCTGAAAACTAGTATGTACATAAAGGACTGACAGGTCTGGAACTTCTGAATGTCTCTGGGACTTCAGCTTGGTTTGGGCACCCACTGTTGCTACAGCCTGTTCGAATAATGAACAAATATTCACCCCACAAAGATTACCAAGATAGGTAGGATGACCTATCAAACTGCTATGACTGAAACCGCTCAACCCTACGGAAAGACAAAAACCTGTTTATGTTTATGGCATAGGATGCTCATGACAAACAGCAAACAAACTGATGCGTGTCCCAACATCCTGGAAGTTTATTGATAAGCTGTCACTATTCTATAGGTCTTATCATGTAGGTCTTCTTGCTTAGTTTTCTTTGTAGCAAGACCAAAGAATTGTTAAAATTTTATAATAGACTGCTACATGGTGTTAACTTTTCACATTTTTGTAGACTATAGCTATCTTTTGGTATCTGTGTTTTTATGACCCCATGGACACCAAAATCCATAGAAACTCTGGAATAAAATTATATGGGCATTTCCATGTAACATGAGCATCCTCTGGTAAACTTGAATTACCCCAAACTAGTTGAACTATCCAATAAAATGTAAACACTATGCAAGCAGTTGTTATACTGTATTCTTCAGGAAAGAAGGTCTATGTAATGGCTAGACTCACACACCAGTTCCTGAATAATAACTCAGAGGCTTATTTATGTACAGTGCTTATGGATTTAGCTTGGGCTTGCTCCCCAACTTGCTCATAACTTATATTAACCTGTTTATATATTTCTATGTCTGCCACGTGGCTAGTTATCTCTCCAGAGTTTCATAAGTCCAACTTCCTGTGAGACCAGGTGAAGCTTCCTGTATGTGATTCTATCCCAGAGTTCCTATCTCCCTCTACTGGAACTGCCACCTTCTACTTCCTGTCTTATGCTAATAGGCCACCAGCTTTTTATTGACAGGTGATGCTTCCACACAGTGTACAAGTGATTATCCTTACATACCTGTACATAGTTAACACAAGTAGACTTTTTCCCTCATTCATAGTGAGTTAAATCCATATATTCATAACCCAAAGGCCCAGAAGACCAACCATTCACACTCCCTAAAGTAACAACACCCATCTTTACTTCTTTCAGTTTTTATCACACTGAAAATGCAAGAAAAAATAAAAGACCCTACAAAAGGATATAAGTCAGATTCTTCACAAAAGGCCATTCTTTACTAGGGGAAGCAAACAGGATACCGGGCAATCATGGGATGATAGGGAAATATTACAATGGAAGCATATCTGCTTTGCGCTCAGTAGAGGAGGTACCTTGAACTCAAGCTGTGAGATGCTGCATGTGAACCTTTCTGTCTTCTGCTTCCATGGTGATCATGAGCTGGTGGCAGTGTGCAGATAGCCACGATGCTTACCTTTGCTCACTGTTGTTCATCTTTGCTCTAATCCATTGCGGATTCTAAGCATAGACCAAATAGACTGTGCCCTGAGGGTTTCTTCAGTTTATCTAATGTTAGATTTATCTGAAAGTACACGTTTTTAAAGACTCTATTTATAACACAACATCTATCCTCTCAAGATTGACCTTACTTATCTGATGATGCAGTAAAATAGAAAACCCGTTCTATACAACAGCCACAGTGCTCAGTGCCCATCACTTGAGTGTTTCTGCAGCAGCAATAAAAATGGGAATGGTTTCTGTGAGCCAGTAGAAATGGTTTTGGTGTCCTGCATTAGCATAGGTCACTCTTCAACACGGCATCTAGCTAGACATACAAATGACTCGGGAGCAGAAGGAATATTACCAAGAAATGTGATTAAAACTTCAAGATCCCCAAGCGTATGAATTACTCTGTATTACTTATTCATATCTAAGCTAATATTGACTTCATATTCTGGTCATCATTCACATTGATTGTCATTTAGGGTAGCATTGGCTTGGAAATTTCCTTGGTCAGTATTTACCTCAAACATCAATATTTTTCTAATGTTTATTTTAACCAAAGCCAATATTTTTTAATCCTTGACTCCTGAGGTAATTACTTTGGTAAATGCCTATGACATAAATCAGATAGCCAGATGACAACCCATCACTGATCATAGTTATCGGCATACCATTTTCACAATTATATTATAACTATTAGGACAATTTCCAGTATTATTGATGTTCTTGAAATAGAACGTAAGGTACACACATACTCACACACACACACGCACATACACACACGCACACACACAGAGACACACACACAGAGAAAGAGAGAGAGACACAGAGAGAGAGGATATCTATCTATCTATCTATCTAGAGAGAGAGAGAGAGATTACAAGTAATTTTAATAAATATTTGACCATATAGTTAGAATGGGAGAGATATTACCTTTCATATCTAAGTTAATTTATCTTTTATCTTATACAAATTTGATTTCCATGAGATATACATCTCTCTCTGTTATCTAGCACTGTACTACCATAAGTAAAATTGAATTATGTAAAAATACGGTAGAAAATAAATCCAAACCTATTTTTCTACATATACTAAAACTTACATTTTAGTCTTAAAATGATGCTTTGCTAACTTCCAATAGAGTCATTTTAATCTCTTCTTTTTTTCACTGGGAGTAGGTCTAGGTGTCCATCCTTTAGTGTGAATGTACAGCCAACTTAATATATTCTACTTATTTTTTTATTTTTTATTTTTTTATTTTTTTATTTTTATTTTTGGTTATTCTACTTCTTAAAAGCTTCTTGATGATGGAAATATTTTAATAGGCTCTTGTCTTTCAAGTTTCTAAAGTGCTTGCACATTGTTTTAATTTTTGTAGGCCTACGTATTAACTACTACATCTGCTCTAAATACTTCCTGTTCCCACAATAATTTCTTCTTTTATCTTTAAATCTTTAATCCTAACAGCTAATATACTTCTTTAAATTCTTTATATGCTCCTATATAATTTACTTTTATTCAATCTTGTTTTTATTTAGTTTTGGTTGAAGCAATTTCTTTACAGCTCTGGGTTCAAAGGGGATATAATATCACCTGCCTTCTTCCTGTGTCCCCAGAGTGCCCTGAGATTTAATGAGATAACATCTACACAGCACTTTATGCTTCTTAGAGAAAGGTACTATAGGCATTATAATTATTTATGTTATTATAAAACCTACAGAGATATTAGAGTATGATATAGCACAAATAGACAGTGTTGGACTAACTCCAAATGCAGGCTGGGAAATAACAAACCTTTGGCATTGAAGCCAGTGGCTGCTACTCTGCATTTATTGCCTTCTTGATTCCAAAGTTCAAATCCCCAGTTTCTCTCAGTAGTCTAAACGAAATACTTTTGTTTTCGTAGGCAGCATTTTAAAGTCATACTTTCTAACCCCTGCCATGTGTGCTTAGTTTCTTCTGGGTATATTCTCTGTCAGTACTGGAGTTGATAAGGCTGATATCAATGATCACCAGAAACCAGGTAACCTAAAAGGTTGTACACTAATGCATAATAATTCCTTTCTTGGCTGAAGTAGAGACAATTTAGCACATCCAAACCACAAGGGGTCAACCATTGTCTGAGTATTTAAATACAGAGATAGTTGCTACTTCCTAAAATGGTCATACACTTAGAATGGTCTACACTTAGCCAGACCCTGTTCGTTCATGCATCCTGCTTCACCCAATAGCCAAGCAGCTTCCTCTATCACTTCATCACTCTATGTTTTCTTCCTTTATTTATCCTGTCAGTAGTTATTCTATAGCTATGATAAAGGAATTATGTAAATCCTTAGGGATAAAAACAGTGTTATGACATTCTCTCTCTCTGAGAGGATCTCAGAGTGTCGGGGGATGGTTTTGTGCACTGAGTATTCAGATTCTGATTTCTGTGTCCCAGAGATCTGGTCGCAGTCTGGACATAGCATCATCACGATTATTGGAAAATTTCCTGTCTCATCTCTGTATAAAAATTGTTCTCCTTCACCTCAGATTGTTTAATAAAGAGCTGATCAGTCTAGAGTTGGTCAGCAGAGTTAAGGCAGGACTTCTGATCCCAGTGAGAGAGTCCAACGTAGAGAGGAAAGAAGAAAAGTTGCCATAAACAGGTGGTCATGAGAGAGTGGAAGTTACCATCAGGGTCCCAGATGGGGAGTCACCATGAGGGAGTGACCAGGAGGACACAGATGGAACAAGAGCAGCCAAGGCAAGACTAAGATGATAGGTAATAGGGCACATGGCTGGGAAGTAATGAAGTTGGGTTAGAATACATGAGAATCTGCTCCACTATGGTGCAAGAAGCCCTTTAATAAACATAATAGGTCTCAGTGTCATTACTTGAGAACCAGGAAAGCATACAAAAGCACCAAATAACACCGTTACATCGGAGTGAAATGGAGACATCAACAAAAATAACAACAAATGACTATAAATGTAGGAGTATCATGTTGGAGTCAAGAAAGAAAACGATGAGGATAAGGAAGAAACTGAGGTCACTGAAGGCTTCCTAGAGATGATTCTGCTAATTGAAGAGCTGGTGAGGGAGTACAGAAATAACATAGGTGGGACAGACCTGTGCAAGGGCCTTGGGACGACCAAGTGGTTGACCGTGTGAGAGACATGTGGTGGAAAGAGTCAATGTGTGGAGATTAATCTTAATGTTTACAAGATTGGAAATTATACCATAGTCCATGGTGCCAACAGTGGCCCTGCAGCTGCTCAGTGGCCTGATTCCTCTAATCAAGGTGACCGTAAGAGAAGGTAGACAGAGTTATGACTAGAGCAAAGACAGTCTTACCTTAAGGAGTTGTTGCAAAGGCCTAGACAATGTGTGGTGATGTGGGGTGGTTCTGTGGGATGACACTTGACAGGAGTGCCAAAGGTTAGTACCACAAAAAGTCAGAAGCATTTCCTCACTTGAGAAATGGGATGGCTGGTCATATCAAAGATGACTTAGTCATCCAACACAACAGGAGACCTTAAGGTAACTAAAGGAGTTTTTGTTGATTGTGTGGGAGATTCCTGTTCACATGGAGATGTCTGGCACAGCAGGGATTATGGACAAGGTCAGAGCAGGAGAATAATTGAAAAAGATCCAGGTGAAATAGGCAAAAGAAAATAATTCTGACATCACTGACTACCTAGAGAGGCCATGTTACACCCAACCTTCCTCTGTCAATGCTGTCTCCCCTGTCAGAGGTGCTGTTGACACCCTGGGCTTAAGCACCAGAACAAAAGCAAACGAAGAAGGACAAATAGAACCTAGGTTAGACACATTTTGCTCCTCTTTAACTAAGCGTGTGTGCCAATATTGTTGTTTGACGAAGGACAAGTTTTGAAATCTACCAAAGAAGACAATGTCTGTGACTTTGCATCGGAAGTGGCAGGAAGCCAGCAAGCTACCTCAGTCAAGCTGAGACTGCCCAGCCTGTGCCAGCTCTGCTGGTTCTTTACCTCCAGCTAGATGAGCTACAGATGCTTCCTAGTGTTCTCTAGGCCAGGTACCAGGCAGACTCGGCTGCCGACTGCATTCACCACTCCTGATCTATGTACTTCCTCCTGGTACTGTATCTAAGCCACAGAGCACCATGATCCAATTATTTTGGGAAAGGACTCCTTTAGGTTTCATCATTGACATTTTCTCTAGGAATCAAGCATATATTTCTGAGGCTGGTAGAATGAACCATGTAACGTTTGTGGTTTGGCTTTTTCTACATGCGAACCTTGAGAGTATTTTAAATGTCTCTAGATGAATTGTTTTACCAAAGATTTATCAGTTAAAAACACAAATGGACTCCCAGTTGACCAATCCTGTAGTACCATGCAGGAGCATCTGTCCACATCAACTCCAGGAGAACGCAGATCCAGGGATGTTATGGAATGCCACAGATTTTCAGAGCACCCCCAGGTCATTGCTTGTGTAACTGCTATTGAGCATTGGCTCAAAGGGAACTAAACCCGTACCCAACATTTCTATTTTGAGAAACACAGACAAATTAACAAAGCCACTATCCACATGAGTAAATTCCAACGGAAGTTTGATTAGTCTAAAGCAGTAATCACCAGAAGATAGATAGATTTTGAAATAAAATATACAACCAAATCGAGATGGGATGCGGAAAACTCATTTTTCAAATTCTTGTGCATCAGTTAACTTTCATACCATGCATGAAAGTTTAGTTACTACAGCCTTTGGCAATAGTAATAAAAACACAGCAACATATATCTATTTACTTTGGGTCTGCTGACTTTATTAGTTTTAATACTAATAAAAGCTGTATATTATGAGTATGCTTATCAGATTAATTCTAACTGAATGCCTTTCCCAGAGATTACGGTTCTGCATACAATTATTAAGAGAAATGAGAAGACATAAAACTCCCCACTAAGACTGATTACTTCTACAGCTTACCACTCCTGAAATTATTTCCCCAATCAAAAGCGCGTTACTTTCTTTCCGCAAAGTGCTTCTTTTACAACGTCAAGTTACCGCACATCTATGTCTGACTTAATGAAGAAGCTAAAGTGAAAAAGGCAAAAAGTGAATACACATGAACAGAAGATAAATGTGTTCTCGGCCTCCTGCCTGACCCCCGTGCAGAAGGGCTGCCTGCAGGGCAAATGCCGGAAAACGCAATCTCAGCTATTTTTTGCCATGGCCATAGATATCTCTGGGTGCCAAGCTGTGTGAAGAATGGATCCTTCTGCAGAAGAACAGCTTTGCTTCCCATAGATAACTCAGCATGAGTTATCAAAAATACTTGGACCGGCCATCTAATTGTTATAACTCACTTGAATTTTTGACAAATACGGTAGAGTGGGTTCCTGCTTTTAAATTATTTTTGTTAAAAATCCTCAAGTAAAATGTAATTAAAATTTCCCTGTGCAACTCCAATTAGATTTCTGTGTCAGAATTCGAATTTATTTGTAGACTTGAATGACTGACAACAAATATGAGGCAAGTCATTCTGAGGAAGACGGGCTGGGCCAAGAGATGAACTAGTTTTAGAAAAGATAATTTTGAGGATATTTAAGAAAGTATAAATGATAGGAACCTATTCTTTATATAAGAACTCAGTCAGCTGGAAACAAAGCATGCTGCCAGGCCTTACTGCCCCACCCCTGCCCTGCTCCATTTTTCCCAGGTGGTGCTGGAAGCTGACCATCATGGTCCTATGGCATTGTGGGATGCCATCAAAGTCCTGGGCCATTGTGAGATTCTTTATTTTTACTAGCAAGTAAAAGTTTCTCATTTATGATTGTGAGTACTTTGAAGACAGTGTTTTGTTCATTTCTTATGTTCCTAGCACATCCTGGTACAGTATCAGGAACACACACTTTTATAAAAAAAAAAAAAAAACTGGGAAAAAATGGTTAAATGAGTGATATACTGAATCATCTCTATTCCACAGGCATTCATTCATTCATTAATTAACTGTACTAAATTAGGAAAAAAAAAAGTCAGATTAAACCTCATGATGAAATGATGCTATTTCCAAAAGATCACTCAATACTTCTCTAGGAAAAGAAATGCATGTTACAGAATGTGTGTCATTCAGAGTGACAAATCAGGGACCAGCACTTTGAGTGGCTCTCACAGGAATGCCAGTAGCCACGGAGAAAGCAGCATTGGCAATAAGCAACTCGCACTGCTCTTGCCGACACATACTAAGCCAGCCTCAGTTTTCCATCCTGAACTTGCTACAGCCCCCAGACAGCTTGATTCAGCTTCCATGCCTGCTAAAGCAACTGCCTTGTTCCCATTTCACTAAATGGGTGGGAGGTTTTCTTTAAATATTCAGATATAATGTAGACACAGAGTGACTGTTTAAATTTAAAGAAAAGATTCCCAGGAAAATGAGCTTTCACTGGGTTTACTAGTGATCAGATACATAAAAATTAAGCATACATTTCTACACATTTCATGGATTCCCTTTATACTTCATGATCTAAGCCTGTGGAAAACGGTAACAAAATGCATCAACAATGGCTACTCATAACCATTCAGGGAAGGCAGAAATGCACCTTTAGTGATCTTGAGTCCCGGAGTGGATCTTGATACCATTTTACTCTCCACTGATACTAAGATAGTTTAATACCCACTGGGGTTGAGAAAAAGTTCCAACCAAAGAAGCTGGGTGATGTCAATGCCCAAGGATGTTAGACCTAGAGTCAGGTAGAAACAAAGCATGGTCCTAACACAAATGATGTCCCTTAAGGTGAAGAAAGCCCCAACTATCCCTGAAGAAAAGGTAAACCCTGGTGGGGATGCTCTGTGTGTTCCTATTGCATGTCCCAAGCCTGCAAGCTTTTACATGTGTTGGGGTCTCCTCACCATATTCCTCTACACCACGAGACAGCTTCTATGCCAACAATTTCTTTCTGTGGCCCAGAAACAGAACCACAAGTACTTCCCCCTCTTTTGAAAAATAAGTTTCCCACTGTTAACGTTTAAAGAACGCAAAGAAAAAACTTAAGAAATATAAATACAGAAAATACTCCCAAATGTATTTAAATGCACATCTCTAAGACCACAATGATTACTACCATTACCTCCTACTACTGAGAACTTACTATCTGACCTGTGCTATTAGCCAATCACCGGTAGTAGATGGCAGGTTTCTTATAACTGGAACACTCTCTCCAGAAGGGAGAAGAATGTTTGTGAGCCACTAGAAGTAGGAAAAAAGAAAAAACAAAAAACAAAAAAAAAAAAACCCAACCAACCTACCGACCAACCAAACAAAAGCACCATTCACACATCTGGCAGCACAAAGAAGCATAAGAAGGGGTAGACAGACAGACAGACAGTGTGTGGGAAGGAGCATTTGACAAGCCCCTCTGAAGAGAGGAGAGGGTCTTGGACTGTAGAGCACCTGCAATTTGTGCAGGGAGCTGCAGGTTGCAGTTCCTGAGTCAGCGCCTGCACTAGAGTGAGCTTTTCAGTGATGCAGCTGCTTTTGAATCATCCTGCTTTCTGCAAGTAAAACCGCTCACCCAGATTCCTGCTAGAAAACCCACTGCAAAGACAAAGCTGGACTCCGGTGCAGTCATCACTCTAGTCCTATATGGGCTCCCTTTTCGAGGTGAATAGATGTGGGTTGAGATGTGTGTGTGTATTTGTGTGTGTGTATGTGTGTGTTGCATATGTGTTTATGTGTGTGTGATATGTATGTATAGATGGATGGATGTGTGTGGGGGGTGTATATGTGTGAATGTGTGTGTACACATGTGTGTGTACATGCATCTGTGTGTGTGTTTGTGTGGTGTGTGTGTGGTGTGTGTGTGGTGTGTGTATATGTGTGTATGTGTTTGGGTGTTTATGGGTGATGTGTGTATTTATGTCTGATGATAGAGTACAGTTATTCATTTCTGACTGACTATGTAAGTTTACAGTTTATTTTTCTAATTGTCCTTGGGGCAGGAGAGAGCATTTGTGGCTCAATCAACGACAACCAGAGTTTGGAACCCAGCATCGACAAAATAAGCCAGGCCTCCCACAAACACCTGTAACTCTAGGCCTGAAGGATTCAACACAATCTTCTGGCCTTGATGCCAGCACTCGCACACCTAATTCACATAGACACGCACACACTCAAGCAGGGTAAACATTTTTAACCCTCTGTCCTTTAACTTTGATCCTCTGATTGTTAACCCCTTCACAAAAATCACTTTTATAAAACAAAATACTGTTTCCCATGTGGCGAGGAACATATGGACTGAGATTGTTACCACTTTAGTTCTCTTTGGAGTAGTGTCAACATAAACAGATTAATTAGTTATCATGATGGCCATCTCACCACAGATCTCCTTTGCATAGAAGAATTTGGTTTTATAATATGAGAATATTTCCTACGTATAAATCACACGCATTCTTTGAGACTGTGGGGATAATTCTGAATGATGAGAATCATATGCAAATCTCTTGGTCTTGCCTGTGCTTGAAGGTGTGTTGGCACTCCTGGGATACAAGCTCTCTCCTGGCACTATTTGAGTATGGAGCCCTGTGTCACAGGATCCGCTCTCCAACCACCGAAAGAAACCAGAAGCCTGCTCCTCAATCCCTGTGTCCTGGGTATTCCAGGTGGGTCCCTCTGAGCAGACAGGCTTGCCCACACTCCTGAGAGTCTAGCTTTCTCCTGGCACTATTTGGCTATGGAGCCCTGGTGGCCCAGGCAGAGGTTTCCTGCCACAGATGGAGACCGGAAGGCTCTTTCCTCCGGCTGTTCCTCAGTCCCTGTGTCTAGAGCCCTGTGTCACAGGATCTCCTCTCACTGGTTTTTCCACACTCCTGGGAGGCTAGCTTTCTCCCAGTGCTATTTGGCTATGAAGCCCTGGTGGCCCAGGCAGAGGTCTCCCGCCACAGATAGATCTCTTATACTTCAATCTTAAACCATAGAGTATTCTTGGGAACATATCTCAGACTTTCACCATTTTACCATAGCTGTGAATTTTCTGGAGCATGAATTTATTTCTATACTTTTATAAGCTAGGTAGAGGTTTAAGATACTTCTGCATTTTAAGTCTGTCCAGAACATTTTTACCTGTGGGGAAACTAAACCAGAAGGCAAATTGGTAAGAAATCAAAAGTTAAAGAATAGGCAAGACAGAATCTTCTTTATTAGAAGAAGATTAGACAACAGAAACAGGTTCCTTTTAAGTAATTTGTGTTCTCTCTCTCTCTCCCCTCCCCCCCAATGTGTGTGTGTAGATGTATATAATAACATAACAGGTAGAACAAAAATTATTATAAAGATTACCAATATATTAAATTCAATTATCTAAACAAATGACAAACTAATGTACCTATTGGAAAAAAAGGAAGCCTAACTAATTCATTGGTCCAGAAAATTATTTCTTCTAAAATGGCACCCCCCAGAGGAGTGCTATTTTCAATGATACCCTTACTGACATTTGCAAAGAAGCAACCATTATGCCACTTCAGTGAGCTGATGCTTTTACTTATATTTTGGCCTATGGTATTCCCGTGCTGGAAAATTCATCAGTTAAAATCCGCATCGATTGTCAAGTACAGAGTAGGCACTCAGCTCTGAAGTCACTCTGCTGATTCAAATTGTGTTCTGAAGGGAATTGGTCAGGCTGCATTTGATGAAAGGAGCAGCTTGGCAACATATGGTGAAGTGACACTGTCTGGGACTTGTGGAGCAAAGCACATCCTGCTGCCTGAGACCACTGTTACTGCCATGCACGAGAGTCTAGCGGACAAACAGACTCACTGAGCAGATCTGCTACAGGAAAAAGAAAAAGGAGAAACACAGGGATGGGAGAGCCTCTTTGCTGTACATTTTGTATTTGGCATGTAAGCTTAATATTCTGGAGAAAAAGACTCTTGGCAACTTCAGCATGTGTTTTGAAGCTGGATGAAAGAGGACCACAGTTTCCTACTCAGAACCAGCTACCATCAAGAGGTCTCGTGATGGAGGATGGGAAGTTGTGTAGATACAAATTCAGAGATACTTTTGTGGACTGTTGTAAGTGGTGCACATTACTAAGTCGGCGTGCCAGTTACAACTGCCACATATACTCCCAGGCATTTGCACAGAACAATCATTCTGAGAGAACAGAAGGAGAGCAGAGACATTACACAGTAGAGGCATTTCTCCAGCAAAACTGGCTAAAGTGATTAAGTTAACATACTTAAAGGTAACCAAATTAACAAATGAGGTGCTTTTATTTTTATTGAATCAATAGAACTTTAGGGGAATAATACAATATTTTAAAAGGCAGTTTCGCAGATCTCAATTGCTTCATTTATTAAACGAGGGAAACTTCACCAGATGCTCTATAAACGCTCTTATGGAGCTAGAATATTCCGTTTTCATAGACATGAATACGGTGGCAGAAGTGAGAAGCCCTCTTGTCCCGAATTACAACTCTATCAGCAGAACCATAAAGGAATGGCAAAGAAAACAATAGATCAAGGGTTAGTGTCTGTCTGTCTCTGTCTCTGTCTCTCTCTCATACACACACATACATACACAGGCACACATAAACACACACACACATACAAGTACATACGCATATACCACACACAACACATACACACCACATACAAACACACCACACACAACACATATACACACATAAAACATACACACCACACATACATACATATATAAACACACACCATTCATACACACACATATACACACACATAACACATATACGCACACATACTAAACACACACACACGCATGCACACATGGAAAATAACGGAATTACTAAATCTTGACATATACACACAACAAAAACAATCAGAAGATAAAATATTCACAATCTGTTTGCTGTATAAATGGCGAATTAGCTCTGTATCTACACTAATCTCTATGGATTTCTAAACTAGTTTATTATATCTTTAGTCTCTCTCTATCATTATAATTAGCACACCAGTGATTATGTTAATAATATATGTAAATCTTTTGGGGTCTGTTGTGTGCTCCACGTGTCACATGGATTACTTAATCTTCACGGTAATACCATAAATGTGTTTCATCCAGTGTATGAAATGAGGACATGAGAACCCAACTCTGCTAAGGGCCCTGCTCAGCTCCTCGGTGATACAGGAGCCAACTCACAGCAGACTGCCATCTTGTGCTCCTTCTCCTTCTCCGAATGAGATGCACTCAAGAAGGGAGGTACACTGAGGAGATGGGAGCTTGAGAAAGGATCAGAAGGTTAGAGGCAATGTAGTTTCCTCACAGTCCCTCCCAGACCTCCCAGCTCTCTGCCCAGACACTGAGTCCAGCAGCATGGACCGTGTTCGTGTCCCACTACCACTCTGTCAACCCTACTCTCCCCTTGGCCAGACTCTGCCAGTATCTCTTCCACGTGGTACCAATAGTGAGAGGGTAAGAAGAGAGGAGTGACTGAGTGACTGGATGATGACACGGACTGGCCATCCACTGCAGCTCTGAGAGGTACAGTTGTCCATTTCTGTCTGTTCCCTTTACCCCAGCGTCCCAGGTAACG
This sequence comes from Rhynchomys soricoides, assembly GCA_019843965.1. NCBI lineage: Eukaryota > Metazoa > Chordata > Mammalia > Rodentia > Muridae > Rhynchomys > Rhynchomys soricoides. The sequence continues at coordinate 11,484,380 of JADRCH010000028.1, read as the reverse complement.
TCCTTCTCTCTGTCTTCCCTAGGCCCTGTTATTTCTACTTCGTATCTACTCAAGCAAGGCTTACACATATGCCCTGCACTCTCATCCTATTGTAGCACAGGGAATAGTTTGATGTTCTCCTTGGGCACATAGTAGGACCATTGATGAGTGCTCTTGTGCACATAGGTGACAGGGCTGTGAAGCTGCCTGTGTTGCCCACTCCGTCTCAACTTGGGGTAAACTATATTTCTACTTGGTTTTCCTTTGAGGCTCTAAGAAGGCTGCTTCTCTTATCAAAGAATACAAGCCAGTGGGAGGCATCTGCCCCACACCCTAGCTTCACATTTTCCTGGTGCTGTTAACAAGTTATCTGTATTTCCCAGGTGCTGTAATTGTGGTTTTAAATGCCAGTTTGTTTCTCTCTGTGTCCTTTCCAATGATTAGCATAAGACCAACCTTTATATGAACTATCTATCACCTTTGTGCCCACCATTAGACAGAATAGACAAAGCCTATTATAAGCATCTCATGCCCACTTGATGCTGCTGTTGCGTGCAGGCATAGCCCCAACTTCAGGGTCCACTTAAATACTAGCCAGACTGGTCAACAATCAGTTGTAAAATTCATATTTTCCCTGGACATAAGTTATTGACTTCAATTTTATTTTATATTATAATAAATATTATGTACTTTTTATCTTCACAGTTCCTTCCAGATATCCCAGATCTCTGCCCAGACAGCTGTCTTTCAAACATTGAATCACAGCATGAACTGTGTTCATTTCTCACTACCATTCCTCCAAAGCTATTCTCTCCATGGTCAGTCTCTGTGCCTTGATGGAGTCCTGAATTCACAAGCTGTACTGGCTGGTTTTGTGTGTCAGCTTGACACAAGCTGGAGTTATCACAGAGAAAGGAGCTTCAGGTGAGGAAATGCCTCCATGAGATCCAGCTATTTTCTCAGTTAGTGATAAAGGGGGGAGGGCCCATTGTGAGTGGTGCCATCCCTGGACTGGTAGTCTTGGGTTCTATAAGAAAGCAAGTTGAGCAAGCCAGGGGAAGCAAGCCAGTAAGTCACATCCCTCCATGGCCTCTGCATCAGCCCCTGCTTCCTGACCTGCTTGAGTTCCAGTCCTGACTTCTTTTAGTGATGAACAGCAATGCAGAAGTGTAAGCTGAATAAACCCTTTACTCTCCAACTTGCTTCTGGGTCATGATGTTTTGTGCAGGAATAGAAACCCTGACCAAGACACAAGCTGTGTCTGAAAATTCCACTCTGTGTCCGAGTGTCTGATAAACGTATGACCATGATCATTTTAAACTATGACTTTCAATAGGGTTCCATAAGCCAACAGTTTGTCATATCTCATCCTCATTCATCTCATGAGATGTTCTGATGCTCCTAAACCCATACAACATCTCCCCTGCTCAACCTTGCCTTAGTCCTTGGCCACCACCATTTTTTATTCTGTCTTAATGAATTTAACACCTAAGTTTATACAAGTGCATTGCTGTAGTTTGGATATTGAATATGCCCAGAGGCCTATACCCTGGCTAGTTTTGTGTCATTTTGACACAAGCTAGAGTAATCTGAAAGGAGGGAACCTCAATTGAGAAAATGCCTCTATAAGATCCAGCTGTAGGGCATTTTTGTAATTAGTGATTCATCGAGGAAGACCCAAGTTTATTGGGAGTGATGTATCATCCCTGGGCTGGTGGTCTTGGGTTCTATAAGAAAGCAGGCTGAACAAGCCATGATGAGTGTGATGATTTGTACATGCTTGGCCCAGGGAGTGGCACCATTGGGAGGTGTGGCCTTGTTTGAGTAGGTTTGTCACTGTGGGTGTGGGCTTAAGACCCTCATCCTAGCTGCCTGGAAGTCAGTATTCTGCTAGCAGCCTTCAGATGAAGATGTAGAACTCTCAGCTCCTCCTGCACCAGGCCTGCCTGGATGCTGCCATGCTCTTGCCTGGATGATAATCTCGGAACCTGTAAACCACCCCCAATTAAATGTCCTTATTAGAGTTGCCTTGGTCATGGTGTCTGCACAGCAGTAAAACCCTACCTAAGACAATGAGCAAGCCAGTAAGCAGCACCCCTCCATTGTCTTTGCATCAGCTCCTGCCTTCAGATCCCTGTCCTGCTCCAGTTCATAACCTAACTTCCTCCAAAGGTGAACACTGGCTTAGAAGTGCAAGCCAAATGAACCCTTTCCTCCTCAGCTTCTTTTGGTCATGGAGTTCATCACAGCAATGGAAACCCTAAGACAACCTATCTGTTAAAAGGATAGTCCTCAGCTTGTTGCTAGTAGGAAGTGTAACCTTTAGGAGGACAGGCCTAGTAGAAGGAAGTTAGGTATCAGAGTCAGCCCTTGGAGGCAATGATGGGCCCCTGGTTCCTTCTTGCCACTATTACTTCATCCTTGTCACCGGGAACTGAACAGGCTTTGTCTGTCACATGCTTCTGCCAAGATAGACTGTGTTGCCATTTAAAAAAACAAAAACAAAAACAAAAACAAAAAACCACAAAGGGTCAACCAATCAGAGTGAAACCTCCAACTGAGCTAAAGCCAATTTCTCTCCCTGGAGAATGATTCTCTCTAGCTTTATTTGGGTTTTGCCACAATGATGGAAAGCCAGCTAACAGATGTACTTAACTTTTGATGACTTGGTCATTTTATTTTAAATTTTTAGGTAAATTTTTTTCTGGTAAGAGTAGTGAACTAGAGAGCACCCCTTTTGGGACAACCAGTAAATAGTGAGTTTTAGGAAAATGTTTATTTCTGTAGTGAGTGACCCTTTAAAACAGTTCCTCATGTGGTGATTGCCAACAGAAAATAATTTTTGTTGCTACTTCATAACCGTCCCATTTTGCTGCTGTTGTGAATCATCATGTGAACATCTATATTTTCCAATGGTCTTAGATGACCCCTGAAAAAGGTCATTTGACCTCTGAAAGGGTTGCAACCCACAGGTTGAGAACCTCTGCTATGCTCAAGCATTTCAATCTAAATTGCCAAGGTAATTTTATTGTTACCTTATTATAAAATAAGGGAAAAAAAGACTGTTCCACCCCTTCTCAATAATACAATAACCATCTATAAAACATACTAGCAATTATTCTTTATTCTCTCATTGTTAGTGATTTTATTTAAACAAACAAACACAGGCTAATTGTTCATCTCTGTTTTCTTCCTCCTTTGTGCTGGGAAGAGTTTGCCTGGTTTCTGGAATCCATACTGCTGACCTTGATGCAGGGCACACATTTGTATACTTTAGACTAGCTCAATAACTGCAACTGAGGTCAGCGACCCTCCTGGGGGTACAAACCATTCACGTTTAGGACTCTCTGGTCCATGATGGAGAGGTCAGAGTGAAGCTGTCCTGCCACCTTTGCCCTGAGGTGAGATCTGCACTTGCTGCTGCTGTGCACAACTACTTGGAACCCGTTAGCAGAAATCTGACTTCTAAGAAGACAATCCTTAGGTATTCCTGAAAGCTGGCTAACTTTAGAAAACAGTCAAGATGTAAAGCCTAACAGAAAGGTGATGAAGTGCTCACATGGCCTTTGGACTTGAATAAGAATGCACCAGTGTGCACTGAAAGGATGCTAGCTTGATAGAAGCTGGGTGCCTGCCTTGTAGTTTGGTTTATTATAGAGGACTATTCATTGTGTGCCTCAGAATAGCCTGGAACTCCAACTCACAGCGAGAATAGCAAGGGTTGTAATAACCCGTAAGGCTGTGAGTTTGATCTACAGCCTTTTGTTTTCCCTCTTTGCCCAAACACACTTGGTTTGAAACAGCTTTCAGGATCTGAGAGCTCATTGTCTGTTGGAGAGCCTCCGTGCCCAACTTTCTGTTCCTTCAGCATCTCCTTTAACAGCCTTCCCAGTGCAGCCAGAGCCCTTGAGCACATAGTCGATACACCTACCACAGAGACTCCATGAACACAACTGTGATTCTCCAACTTACTCCGTGTTCAGCCTATTCCCTGCCCAGCTTATATCTCATCCAGCTTACGCCCCATCCAGAGCCGGCATCCTTGTTATCCAGCATGACTGCAAATGGTGTCATGCTATATTTGGTTTCTGTTTCTGTCCTACCAGCACATCTGAGCTGATTTGCAAACCTCTGCACAATCTCAGGCCAGGCCCACAACCAGGCAGAGTGAGGACAGCATCATTTCTGTTCCAGAAGCCATGCTTGTAAAATAGGACAATGTCCATGTGGTCAGAAATTGAAACATGCTCATAGGGGTAGAGATGCTTATAGTGTAAAATTGATTCTTTCTCCTAGTCTATAAACTTGGGCCCTGAAGCCCTTCACAAAGGGAAGGAAGTACTGGTATTCTTTCAGAGAACTTGTGTGTGTGTGTGTGTGTGTGTGTGTGTGTGTGTCAGTGGTTGCATGGCTTTGTTGAGGAACACTGGACTGTTTCTTCATCATACCTGTTATATTTTTAAAAAGAAAGGATGTCTGATGGCTGAGGGCTGTCTGGAAGAAGAGCAGGTAGGCTCTCCAGGTGCTTCTGAGAACTGGGCTCTAGTGATACTAGCCAAACTTTCCAGAATAGAGAGCCCTGCCAAGCCATAGCCCTTGCAAACGACTCCTTTGGCTTGCAGGTTCCCTAGGTAGAATGTCATACTACTGGCTTTCTTCAACTGATGCTGACGCTGAACCCCCTTAGAGGTTATTAACCACTTCATTTACCAACTTGTTATTAGCAGTTCTTGCTTACTTTACACCTTCATACACTTATTTCACTCGTTTATTCCTTTGGTATGAAAAAGTATGTTGTGCAGGGCAGTGGTGGCGCATGCCTTTAATCCCAGCTCTTGGGAGGCAGAGGCAGACAGATTTCTGAGTTCAAGGCCAGCCTGGTCTACAGAGTGAGTTCTAGGACAGCCAGGGCTACACAGAGAAACCCTGTCTCAAAAAAAAAAAAAAAAAAAGAAAAGAAAAAAGAAAAGAAAAGAAAAAGTACGTTGTGATCCAACTTTATTTTTCCCTACCTGTAAGCTAATTGTCCAAGTGTCTATCCTGACTCATAGACGACACCACTTTTACTACACTTTAGACTATAATGCATGTGTTTAGTTGTGCTTGAAATCTCTATCTTAATCCATTCCATTTTTAATTCTTTTTAATGCAAAATCCTTTTAGCCATGGTTTTGAGATACAGGTGTTAGCTGTCGCTTCAACACTTGGCTATTGCAGCCATTGAGAGCCAGTGGCTGGGTATTCTTTGTGTTTCTATCTGTCCTGCCTATGATAGTGCACCTGGGGCCAGTTCTCCAGATAAAGAGACCACAGCTCTCTCAGCCAGCCAAGTCTACTTTAGCAGTCCCTGAGATGACAAAGCTGTGCCAAAGCTGGCTCTACCAAGGTTCCCAATCATTTCATCCCCAATTCATCCACAGGCTCCTTTTCCCTTCAACTAGTGGCACTGGCTGCTGTAACTTGCAGCGCTGCGGCTGCCGACTCCTCCCCACCCCCCATACTCCTGGAGACTGATCCACCAACCAAAGAATACACATGGAGGGACCCATGGTGCTGGCCACAAATGCGGCAGAGTAGGGTCTTTTTAGCCATCAGAGGGAGGAGAGGCCCTTGGGCCTGAGAGTGTTAGATCCCCCAGTAATAGGGGAATGCCAAGGAGGGAAGACGAGAGTGGGTGGGTGGGTGGGTGGGAGAATACCCCCCATAGAGGCAGGGGGAGGGGGGAGGAAATGGGGAGGTTCCAAAGGTGAGATCTGGAAAGGGAGAAACATTTGAAATGTAAATAAAGCAGGAAAATTTTTTTACAAAAGAAACCTTTATCTTTATCACTGGAGAGGAAGCGTGCAGAGAATTCTAATGCTTCCCCACTCAGTATGATGCTGACTTCGGAGAATGTTTATATCTGTGTTTACAAACAGATTTGCATAACTTCATTAAAATACTTAAATCATTCCTTTAATCCCCCATCGTTCTCAATATTTACCCTTCTCGTTGTTTACTTTATCTCTCTCCTTGGTTTTCTAGCTTCTTGCTGTGATAGCAAATTTACAAGGGACAGTGATATATATATATATATTCTATTCCTACCTCTTCTCTCTCTCTCTCTCTCTCTCTCTCTCTCTTTCTCTGTGTGTGTGTGTGTGTGTGTGTGTGTGTGTGTGTGTGAAAGGACAACATTCAAACTATATTTCTGATAAAACAAATAATTAAAGATTTGGTCTAAAATTATACAATCCAACATATTAACTATACCTTTGAATTTCTTGTTTAAAATTTATTTCTCTTGTGTACACGTGTGTGTGTGTGTGTGTGTGTGCTCATGTACATGTCACAATGCACAGGTGGAAAGCAGACAAGTTTTTTTGCAGGTTTGATGGAACACCAGTACCCTGTACCCATGAGTCACCTCACTGGCAGCTTTGAGTTTCATCATCTCTAAGTTTGACCTTATTCCCTTATTCGTCTATGATTTATTAAAGAATGAAACATTAGACAGGACAAGGTCAAAAGTAAAAACCTACCACACATGTTTACAAATCACTTTATGTACTGACACACATTTATGGATTTACACATAGATAAATCTCCAATCATGCCCAGATCCATCACTTTTCTTTCATTAATTATCCTGGATTTTTTTTTTTACTTTAATTTCAATTAGAACCGTGTAGAAGTATAGCTGTGACTTACTTCACAATCAGTTGGATAAAGGATCAAAGTTTATTTTAAAACATAATTCTATTTTAATGGACTTTTAGAAATACTTTAATAAGATTGACAATTAATAAATGGAACCTCATGAAACTAAGAAGCATCTGTAAGATAAAGGACACTATCAATAGGACAACATGTCAGCCTACAGAATGGGAAAAGATCTTCATTAACCCCACATCTGACAGAGGGCTGATATCCAAGATATAAAAAGAACTCAAGAAATTAGACATCAACAAACCAAATAATATCATTTAAAAATGGGGTACAGATCTAGACAGAATTCTCAACATAGGAATCCCAAATGGCTGAGAAGCACTTAAAGAAATATACTTAGCCATCAGGGAAATACAAATCAAAACAACTTTGAGATTCCATCTTACAGCTGTCAGAATGGCTAAGAACAAAAACTCAAGTGACATCTCATGCTGGAGGGGTGTGGAGCTATACACGTTTGCACTCCATTGCTAGTGGGAGCAGAAGCTTGCATAGCTACTCTGGAAATCAATATGGTGGTTACTCATACTCTCAGATAATTGAGAATAGACAGTTCTACCTCAAGACCCATCTATACCACTCCTAGCAGTAAACCCAAAAGACTCCAACTCACCACAAGGACACTTGCTTGACTATAGTTCAACCTGGCTCAGGGGCTTTATTCCTAATAGCTCCAAGCTGGAAATAACCCATATGCCCCTCAACTGAACTAAATATCATTTCCCCTTCCAAGCCCTCTCAGCTGACCCCTTTCTCTCTTTTAAACTCATGGCCAGTTTTTTATTTCTTTTTTGTTGTTATACATGTGTTTTGTGAATCTCTCGCTCTCTTTCTGTGTCTCTCTCTGACTCTGTCTCTCTGTCTCTCTCTCTCCTTGTGTGTTTGTGTGTGTGTATTCCTAAATATAGAAATAAAACCTTAGTCTGTATAACATCACTTGTGTATATGCTTTCAAGGCCAATGACCTGGTACTGGATAACCAATTGGTATGCTCTTCCCCGAGGAAGACTACTCCCACTCTGGGCTTTCCTACATTGCCTTTAGTTCTCTGTGTATGGCTGAGACCTTGTGAGCCTTCCTCTGTCAATGTCATGATGTTTATCGGTGTTATTGTTGTTCAGCTTGGGTGTATGCTGCCAGGTTGGTGAGATTTTATGGGTATTGACACTCCTAGGAGAAAATCTCACAGAAAACTCCCTGATCCTCTGGCTCTTACAACCTTGCTGTCCCTTCTTCCTCAATGATTCCTGAGCCTTAGGGACAGGAGTTGTGTTGTAAATGGATCGGATGGACTGGACTCCACAACTGTCCATTTTCATAGGTTTCTGTAATGGTTTCCATCTTCTAAAAAAGAGTAGTTTCACGGGTGAGGTGTGAAGACTTCACGGATGAGGTGTGAAGACTACGCCTACCTGTGGATATCAGGACAGGTGTTTAGAATGTGGTTGATGCATAGGCACCTGTGTGACAGGATTAACAAACAGCGGCGTTCATAAGGCAGAGCCTTGGTCCTGGAAGACACAGCCACAAAGTGTAGGGCAGACGAACCCTCACCAGTGATCCTTCAAAGAACCTCCCTGGGGTCCTACCATTTAAGTGCTGAGAAATAGCCTTTCTGTCCTGGTAAATCATGCGGGTATCTTGTTAAATTGGCATAGCTGGACTAAGATGGAACAGAAAGGAGCATAAAGTATGGAATGCATTGAGCTTTGAATATCTTTAAATACCCACTACTTATATGTGTAAGGTCTAATAACAGCCCTGCCAGCAGCTCCAGATATGTAATTATACAGTTGTGAGAACTGCTCTAGCTGACAATGAGTCCAGTCATGTTTACTCAAATCGTTCTGAACAAATAATTTTGGAACACATGGAGAGTGGATAGCAGCATGAGAGGAGAATCACGGGAAGGGAGGGAGAGTCTACATTTAATCACTTATGAGTGCTTATGCTCTGGCTGATGCCATATTTTACATGCATTGCTTATTTAAGAGAGAAGTGATGGTTTAAAGAAGGCTTTCAGAGGCAACCTTCAGGCATTTCTCCAAAGCCTAATGGATCACTCAAAGACATAAAACCGGGAATCCAGAAAGTATTTGTTTCTGGTTTCCCATAAGGCTTCATTAATCACTAAAGATCACTAAAAACCAGTGAAATGCCATAAAAGCTCGCTTTCCATTTCCCTGCAAATCTAGCACTGATGTTTCTATAGCAAAAGGTCACAGATTAGACATTTGCTAGGTGACAGATTGGCAGTTTATGGCAAGTAGGAAATACATGTGTCCTTATATCCACATGTGAGAGTACACATAGAACAGCATGTCACTGGCATGAGAACCTTACCATCAAGTCAGTTTCCTATTTTAAAAACAATTTAAACACTATCACATTAGTTCATTGCTCTCTTCTTACAGATACCAAGAAAACTCACAGAAGCTACAAAGTTAGGATAATGTCACACAGTAAATGCAGGGGCCAAATCTGACATGGGTCCTGATCCTCCTAAATGCACTCCTGCACAGCCTTTCCCCCAAAGCTTTTAGCACCAAATGCCCAGATGAGTCTGATCTTCTAAGAGCACTGTAGGGACTCAATGTCAAGCACATGGACTCCAGCACTGTAAGTTCGCTGGACAGAATATTATCATGTCTTTCTACATGCTTAGTGCCCTTGCAATAAATCACAATCTCATCCTCATTTCTCCCCTTTCTCCTCCCCCTCCTCCTCTTCCTCCTCTCCCTCCTCTTCCCCTCCTCCTCTTCCTTCCTCGTTCCTCCTCCCCAGCAAAAGTCAAGCTCATATTTTTTCCTGCCTCAGGCTCCAAACTACTGAGGACGAAAGCATGACCTACTATTCCTGGCTGGGTTTGATGGCTTAGACTGAAAATATTTCTACTCAAATACTGCAAGGTGTTCATTTTATGGAAAAAAGTGATTCGTCATATATAAGCTAATTAACACATATAACTGCTAGGATATTATGAGACTTGAACAATGTAGTGTCATTCACCTAATTCTTCTCAAAGCTGCTATGTAGGCTTGCAAACACACGCATATTTTTAACTCAGAAGCAATGCAAAGTTCCTTCAACACAAATCACTATTCACCTTTGCCAAAGCTGTGTGATAAACTGTTCAGTCCATATGCATGGAAACACAAAGCCCTGTCAGGAACACTCAACCCATTTTAATTGTAACGATCCATTCATGATTTAAACTTCAGAATCTTTCTTTAATCCAGAATCTGCTGCTCTTCAGCTGGGTGACCCTGACTATGCCACTTAACACCACAACATGGGCTTCTTCCTCTGTGAAACACAGGAGAGTCTGCCTTCCCTGGTTAAGCCACTGAGATAAATCAATAAAATAAAGGCAATGAGGATAACTTAGAACAATGTTTAAATATAAAGCATTATTTGACAATTATTTTGCCCAGAGCTTTAGTTCATTTAAAATGGATGGGATCAACTGAACTTTACTCTAAATACCTAGAACTTCTATAATGAGCATACTAGGGCTAGCTTCAAAGTGGCTCTGTATTTCTGAGCCCACTGGGCTAATGTGATCTTCCTCAGCTCCTTCATGCTCCATACCCACTGCCTGGTCTCAGGGTCAGCCCCTGTGGAGTCTCGTGCTCTTTCCAAGGTCATTACCCTACCACTCTAATTGTCACTCAATATGCTCCCATGTCCACCTTCTCCCCTGCTTAGTGAATTTTCTTCCTGCTTTTAAAATGCAAAATTATCCATGAGAGTACGTGCAGCCTCTGAAAACTTACTAGAGTGAATCTCATTTAATAATGCCCACCGTTATGTATTTCTCTCTGCATTATAATCCCCTTAAGGTGAAAGGCCAATCTATACATTTTCACAAGCTGTTGTATGATTGTGGCTATATGACTGATTACATTGGTTTTTTGCTGCCTTTTATTATTTATAAATAATGCATTGTGCATTATTTATAAAGCGACTAATACTGAATCAAGAACTTTGTTGGGCATTGAAGAACTCCTTGTCATCAAAAGAGCAATGGAGAGAAAGGACACTATTGTGGCCAGCACCCACAAATTCATTTGGCAGCTAGACTCCAAGCCCTTTAATAAGTGAGGAGACAGGCTTCCCGAGTGGTTGTGTGACTTAGCCAAGCACGGAGCAGACAGACTTGTAACTCAAGCCCGGGGAGCATCTATCACTTGGTGCCTTAGTTAAAGCTGATCACTCACCCGATTAGACTAGGCCGTTTCTATGGTCCCATAGTTCCCCACGCCTTTCTACAGAGGAGATCACCATAGCAGGCAGTAGAATTCATTGACTTGTGTCTATTTGTACCAGGTTTCTGATCCCAAAGGGCAGGGCCATTTTATCTATCACATTTTGTGTCCTGGACTATTATTGACATTTAATTTTCTTCATCAAATAAATGAGCCCTACTCCATTCTTAGGAAAACCTGACCAAGGCTTTTGTCTGGTCTGATGTCAAAACCATGTACCCTTGGATCAGTCAGAGATGTGCAAATCACCTGGGCAGTTTTGACAATGCAATTGCTTATCACTTTTGAAATACTAATAAATATTATTTCAGTGATCTCTTCTTATCAAATAGTGATAAAATATTTAAAGTGATAGAAAGTGAATATGTCATCAAAATATTGGAAAGTAGCCTTTAAATGAACTTATTTTGAATTCAAAAATACTTTAAAGTCACAGATAATTCCAAAACGCAAGTATTAGCTCAAACTTTTTATATATGCATACATGAATATACAATTACATCTTCTATGGAAATGCTACCTAAATAGTGTGTGTGTGTGTGAGTGTGTGTGTGTGTGAGTGTGTGAGTGTGTGTGTGAGTGTGTGAGTGTGTGTGTGAGTGTGAGTGTGTGAGTGTGTGAGTGTGAGTGTGTGAGTGTGTGAGTTTGAGTGTGAGTGTGTGTGTGAGTGTATATGAGTGTGTGAGTGTGTATGAGTGTGTGAGTGTGTGTGAGTGTGTGTGTGTGAGTGTGTGTGTGTGTGCGCGCGCGCGTGCATGCATGAGTGTGCTGTGTTGTTTAGTTATATTTTTATGATCCCTATCTGGAAGGTGATCCTACATCCAAAATTACCAGGACCATTCTCACCATTGCTTGAGGATTTGCCTTAGTTAGGACTTTTTTACAGAGATTATGAACAGGAGCTAGAGCAAGTTTGCCAGCAATAGTACTGCTGTAAAAGAGTCAGAGATAGCCTGAACTAGGACAAGTGCTACCAAACCTAATGAACTGAGTTCAAGCCCCAGGACCCACATGATAGAAAGAGATGATTCTCTTAAACCATCCTCTGACCTCTACATGCATGTGTGGTAGCTGTGTATTTGTAGGTGTGTATATAAATGTTTCCCTTCTGTCTTAGTCAGGGTTTCTATTCCTGCACAAACATCATGACCAAGAAGCAAGTCGGGGAGGAAAGGGTTTATTCAGCTTACACTTCCACACTGCTGTTCATCACCAAAGGAAGTCAGGACTGGAACTCAAGCAAGTCAAGGAACAGGAGCTAATGCAGAGGCCACGGAGGAATGCTGCTTACTGGCTTGCTTGCTTCTCCTGGCTTGCTCAGCCTGCTTTCTTATAGAGCCCAAGACTACCAGCCCACAGATGGTACCACCCACAAGGGGCCCTCCCTCCTTGATCACTAATTTAGAAAATGCCTTACAGCTGGATCTCATGGAGGCATTTTCTCAACTGAAACTCCTTTCTCTGTGATAACTCCAGCTTCTGTCAAGTTGACACAAAACCATCCAGTATACCTTCACACCCTGTGGTATGTATATTTTACTACATTCTTTCTTTTTTTAACTTATATCTCACACCTATTGTGGGACCCTATGATGTGTTCATGCCTAACCCTACTAAGCATAAAATCCAGGTACAGTTTGAGCCTTCATAATGCTTAGGCTTTTTCCTCTATGGCTTTGTATTGTATTTAGGATGGTGCTCCACAGCTGTGGTGTTCAAAATTATTTCCACATAGGATCCTGAGGCATACTAAATGAACTGGAGTCCACAACACACAAGAAGGTTTTCTGATTGAGGTATCCTTGAGCCTCATATGGTCTGCCTTTGCCCCTCTCTTGGCTCTGTGACATCTCTGGAAGCAAATGCTCTGAAAACTGTAAATTGTATTTAACCAAGAGGTATGCATGCTCCAGGCACCAGTAGGTCTATAAACTTCTTATGTGTCTAATACCAGTCTCAAGAGTTATTGAGGAGATATCTTGAGGGAACATAAAATTTTTACTTATATTACCAATCTTTTGCTGACCTTACCTTATGATAGAAGCTTGTTAATGGTCTATTATCTATCTGGTAATGATACCTTCTGCTATAGAAGCCTCCAGAAGTTTCATAAGTTTCTAGAGTTGAAATAGTAAACAGCACACACACACACACACCTAAATTTTAACTACAGATCTCTTTAAATGTAAATTATAATGTTAATTTTAACACTTGCTTTGTCTAACCAGAACATGGTGCTATGGCTGGTCTGTTAACTGTAAGAGCTGCTAGCTTTCTCCTGGAGTCACATACTTGTTGGCAGAATGCAATGCCTCCATAAAGCTTCGTATTTTAAATAGAGTTAAGGATGTTTGTCATGTTGAAATTCTTGATAGCTTTTATGAAGTTAATTCAACTCAATTTGAGCTGATGCATATCTGTGATACTCTTACTATATCACAGTGGCTGAATGATTGGAAAACTGTACAAAATACAGTGGCTCATCCTTCATGGAGTTCACAGTTTGGTGGGTTAGACACTGCTTTGGACCTTCCAAAGGAACTCAGCTGTAACTAATACAATTACTATAAACTCTCATGATGTTCCATAGTGAAAGAATAAGAGGGTTATTAATCACCTTGAGAAACAGCTAAGGGGTTTGATCAAGTAGAGATACTAGGAGAACTGCATTGAGATGACACGTCTTCTGTTTAGAAATCACTTAACTGTCTCCCTGTTCCACAGAGGAAAACACATTTGTAATCTGTCACAGAAGTTCAGACCTAGGCTGGCTGTTTAGCTTGCTGTGTGCAATGTGGCAGGATGTATTTTCCTTAATGGGCATTCCATGACATCTTTCTAGCCAGCTCTGGAAGTGTGGAGACACGGAATTAAAACACCAGAGCCTCTGATGTTGGCAGTTGTGGCATTCTTGCCGAATGGAAATGGCATCTGCAGAAGGCATGGTTGTCTCAAAGGCTGGATTCCCTTGGCAATATCCCTAAGTGATTTGCTGCAAGAAAAACTACAAGTCTTATTTCAAATTGCTGTGTAACAATAAGAAATAAAAGAGTCTTCTTCTACACAGCACAATGGAAAATTACCTATTAATGGCCACAATGAAATATAAATATAACAGATGCTAAAGTGCATAACATGCTCATTATCCCAGTGCATAGTATTAACTATGCATATTCCTTTTTTGTCATGCAAAAACAAGTGGGCGCTTTATTGAGCATTGTAAACATTCTTAAGCAAGTGAAAATGAATGTGTCTTTCAGTTAACATACTGTTTAACACCAATCAAATTTTCAGTGGAAGCATGAACATCTTCTACTTAATCATCTTGGTGGAGATTATGCATTTGGATTCCGAGCACAATCTAGTTACCCCTTTATAGAATCCAAGTGGCTTTAATTCTTTCCTCTTATTTGTCTCCCTGAACACTGCGTTGCTGCAGATCGTTTTATGTCTGAATATATTATAAATTCACTCAAATTTCAATGATGTGGATTGTATGGCTGCAATCTCCCCTCCAATTTTCAAGTGTTCATTAAATTTTCCTATTAAATTTCCATTATTTCTCTTTTCTTTTGAGACGTTGAGTACCTTAGAAAGGGATAGGAACTGGTCCTGTTGCCCCAGTAGACCATTGCTGATAAGAATGAAATACACAGAGACATATGTTAGTACATATAGATGCATCTCTGGAGATTTTAGTGGCTGATGCTCCATAGGTCATGGTAATAGTCTGTGAGAGAGGATCATGGGAGAAAGAATCTGGCTGCCATGGATTCTTCCCTGACTTGGCAAATGACTCAGGCTGGAGGTAAGGTCAGTAGTACTGAGAGATGGAGAATCAGTTTTCCTCAAGGGAGAGGCTTCTGGAACATATTCTCACAGAAGGACACATATTCAACAGTAAATGAGCAGTGGATATGACCCCAGTACATTTTAAGAAAGTCTCAAAAGATGGTCTGTTCTTTCTGCAGGGAAACGGGGGAGTTTGGGTCTGGGGGGAAAGGGAGGTGGGGAGGTGATGATAGGAGTTGGGAGAGGGGAAGCTACAGTCAAGAAATAATGTACGAGAAAAGAATAAGTATTTTAAAAGAAGGGAAAATGAGATGTAAAGGCAGAGGAAAACTGAGATGATGGTGAGCAAGAATGAGCACCGAAGGTTAAATGGTGGATGTAATCAAAGTACATTATACACATGCACAAAAATGTTGAAAGGAAACTCATTTCTAGGTCTGTATAACTAATACATACTAGCAAAATGACTAAATATATGCTTGTGAAAACCTGCAATTCTTAGCATGGTAGGGGTCAAAGGTTCAAGTATTGTAGTGGACTGGGTTCAGTGTGTGCTTCAGACACGGTCTAAAGCCCCCTCTACACCAAGGCCAAGTCCTCTCACACAGCCTGTGTCTGTGTGTCTTCTCTGTCTTCTGCTTATTCTCTTGATGACTCTGTGATAAGACTGAATGCTTGGGATAATCTGAAGCCTTACATTTGGATTACCTCCCAGCCTTGTATTCAGCCAAATCCAACTCTAATGCCATGGCAACTGGATTCCTTCTGCATTGCTACTTAATATATCTGTAAGTACCTTCAGTGAGGATGTAGATATTTTGGAAACTGAGGTAAGAGGCAGGCATTAGAGTATCCATCACACCATTCATCAAATAGGCTTACACTGCGTCTTATGTTTATAAGTTGTTTTACAGAAATTGTAAGACACGTCTCAGAGAAGCTTGAAACATATTTACACATCTTTCTTCCCTCAGATCAAGTACTGACAATTCACTCCTTTTGAAGGGCTTCAGTAAGTTTCAGTGCATGTATATACAGGATTTTTTTCTTAATACAAAGCTTTTAAACTGTACTTGTTCTTGCTTAGAGATGAGGGGATGTGGAAGCATTCAGGCTCCAAGCAGAAACAGTGAAGGGTACCAAAACACTACAGATTTTGAAAATTAACAATTTTTCAAACATGCTCCATTCTTCATTTATTTATCTGCCACACTGATACAATCTCAGAAAATACATGGAGTATTGTGTGGTGGGATCTAAAGGCTAAGGAAAGTATCTCCTTACTACTGACCATAGAGCAGCACCAGGTACAGGAGACCGGGCTACTGAATGCAAGCTTAGCCATAGAAGCTCCTCAGACATGAATCGCTGAGCCATTTTATTCCACCCAATTATGACCATGTCATATCTCACTCCTTCCTTCTCTCCACCCAGGACATTATAGATAGAGATTTTCCTAGTGAAAAATTGGAGTTTTATGAGATCTCCTGTTTCATGGTCTCCTTTTTTCATTATTAAGGCCTATAAAACTTCTTTCTTTCTTCATCAAATAAGCCACAATTTAAAATTTTTATTACAGAGGACACTGGGAATATATTTAAAGACGCTTTTACCACTAATCTTAAAACTCTGAGTCTATATCAGGATATACAACACAAACTAATGCGATTGTTAATGTGTGTTGATTTGTCATTGAAAGCAGAGGCGTGTTACTCTGTGAATTAATGAAGCATTATGGATTATGACTGAATCACAGTCTTGGGACCTTTGGGAGTTTAATTCACTTGGCATATGCTTTCCCTCACCATCATAGAAGTTTTCATTATACTTAAAGAATTTTGAGGATCACATTTTTATATGAATACAGTTACTTTAGTGAAATAGGGAAAGACACAACACACATACACACACACAGAGAGAGAGAGAGAGAAAGAGAGAGAGAGAGAGAGAGAGAGAGAGAGAGAGAGAGAGATTGGGCCAAAGGCTGAAGAGATGGTTTAACCAGCAAAGTGCTTGCCATCCAAGCATGAATACTCAAGTTGTAGCCCTACTATCCACAATTTACAAAGCTAGGCATCGTGGCCCGCAACTGGAGAAGTAAATAAAGGATTCCTAGGGCTTGCTGGCCAGCTAGTCTAATCTAATCAGTGACTTAGGATTTTAATGAGAGACTGTCTCAAAACTTCAGGTGGCTAATGATTGATGAAGACACCTGACATCACCTCTGGCATTCAGGCACAGGCCTACATACATGCACATAAGAAAACTATATGAATGTGACTCAAGGCTGCTGCTGCTGTGAACTGAGGCCTAGGTTATAAAGATGCAAGGTAGAACAATACAGGAGGTACCTGTGAGAGCATACATTCTGGTCACTCAAAGAGGGGTGTGAGTGTGTAAATTCTGGATAATTGTAAGGTGAGTGTTGGCGCAGTGTTGGTGAGTGACAGCTGAGGGGTGGGTGATGGGGAATCCACCTGTAGACATTCTCTCCCCATGCAGAGCAATGAAAGAATGCTAATGTGTGTTGCCATTGCATTCATGCGCTGTCGGGTTATTGTCAAGGTGACAGAAACAGCCTCATTTAGAAAGTAGATCTCTCTTTTTATTTGTTTGTTTTGTTTTGCTTTTGGGAAGGGGAAACCTTAACTGAGAAAATGTCTTTATGAGACTGAACTGTAGGCAAGTCTGTGAGATACTATCTTGATTCATAGTTGATATGAGAGGGCCCACCCCACGGTGTGGTCAGTGCTATCTCTGGGGAAGTGTTCCTGAGTTGTCTAAGAAAGCAAGTGGACCAAGCCATGAAGTAGCAAGCCTATTAGCAGTTTTCCTCCAAGGTCTATACTTCAGGTCCTGCCTCCAGGTTCCTGCTCTGATTTCCCTCAGTGATGGAGTGTGACCCAAGAGTTGTAAGATCAAATAAATCCTTTCTTCTTCCAAGTTGCTTTTGGTCATGGTATCACAGCAATAGAAATCTAAGATAATACACACACACACTCACACACACACACACACACACACAGAGGCATGCGCATATGCACGCATACACAAATGCACATACATATACATATACATATATATGTCCATATGTGTACATGATAATTTGGTAAGATTTTGCACTGCATAGGATAGAGTAAAATATTTCTGAGAAGCTCTTACTCAAGATCTGCTAGCTGAGGTCTCTTCTAGCTTCTCATTTTCTTTCTCCTTCCTACAGTACCCAGTGTCCTGGGCTATTGCTCTGTTCTATACACAGGAATCACCTGTAGGAACTTCAGATGCCTTTGCAGCCACATCTGTCACTCTGCCTATTAAACAGTCTCCTTAGCATCAGCCCTCTGTACAAGGACCAGGAGGAAACAACTCTTTTCTACTGTTCCATTAACACATGCATTTGCGTATTGAGGTCTTGTGCTATAATACTTTGTTTTAAGCTATTCTCATACTTTATATCTTATTTAACTTAAAATATAAATGTACTAAGCTATTGAGATCAAAGATTAATTATAAGGCAAGCATCACAGTCATAAATACCATCTGAAAGGAAGATTTATCAAAACACATTTTCATCAAAATTATAGGAAAATGTAAATACATACTTTGCTTTATTTCTTCAGTTTCTCTCTATACACAAAGACACGTAGACACGCAGAGACACATATATCAGGAGTGATATAGATACATACAGAATACATGTGAACGTTTTTAAGTTACCCAGTCTCACCACATGCAATGAATTTGAATGCCACGTATAGTTAGAACAAGTCTGAAGTTCCCACAGTATACAGCCCTGTAACCCAGCGTGAGTCCAACACTCACTTACAAAAGCGATACCCAAGAACAGTGAGATCAGAGGCATCGTGGTGAGGCTCAGTAAGAAGTTCTACTTCTAGAACGATCCCACCCCACTCCCAATGACTCTGATGCCACTAGAGGCTAACGGAGGAGCTAAGAGCCTGCAGCTTTAACCAGCAACCATAAAGTCCTACCTCAAGTGGCTATGACAATGAGGAGCATTTCGGAGCTTGGAAATCATTAGATTTCAGACACACTGTGCACTACTGAACAAGAAGCTTCGGGGTATCTAGTTTCTAACTAGAAACTGCATCTTCGTACAAGGTCTGGTGATTCTAGGACCATGGGAGATTCAAAACACCGGTAGCACAATGCTCAGCTTGCAGGTTATGGCTGTGGCACCTTGTTTCTCAGACTGCAACCTCATCATCCATAATGGCATGACAGTTCACCTTAGAGAAGTGAGAATGGTTATTGTAATACAAAAACTGACTGAGGAATAAATTGATTTTCTTCCACTGACGTTGTATGATTTCATTTTAGGCTTTTGAGATAGGGCCTTACTACATAACCTTGGATGGCCTACAGTTTGGTACACAGACCAAGCTGACCTCAGTGCTGTAGAATTTTGTGTTCTTTTTATACGTTAACTACCACAAAAGTCATGAAACAGGTGTTGGGAAAAATTTGGAATTCTCTATATGAGGAAAAAAATTCCCAAAAATGAAGTGACTTAACCAACCTCCCTGGTCACTGAGAAATATCGACTTCTGGATCTGATGTCAGAATACCCCTGTAACACCTGTCACCCATAGGGTGCTTTGCTGTGTACATGGTTCAATCTAATATTCCTAACAGTACATGTTTCTAAAAATGTATGGGCTTTGGAGTCCAAGAAGACTGTTTTTGTAATAATCATTTTGCTGATTCCAGACTGTATCTGTATGACATGAAATATTCTTGCTAGCAAAATTATAAATAATTATAGTCATTTATAACTAAAGTTTTGACATGCTTAAATATAGTTCATCTAAGCCTCTGGGATGGTATTGCTCACAGTCAGCACACACGCCCGCCCGCCTTCATTACCTTTCTGCTCTGCTGCCCCCTTCCTCTCCTCTCAGCTTCAGTGTGTCCCCTGGCACTGCTCTGCCACCCAGAAACTTTGATTGTCACCTATGCTAGGAAGGGTTATCACTACGGAGTCCTGGCGTTGGGCCTATACTTAGATACACTAGACCTTGAGCCTGTAACTGGGCATCACTCCCCTGGCACTCTCCTCATGACCAGCTCCTGAAGAGATGGGACCAGAGTTGGAAATGACCTAAGAGATCCAGGTCCTCATCAGGATCTACTGACTGTCCATGTTGTATGTTGAATTACAGACCCTCCCCTAGGCTGCAACAGTTGTAAAAATCAGGTGGTGAGGAAGCAATCTTAAACACTCCCTCTATTTCTAACTTCTGTCTAAAAATAGCTCTCTCTAAAATTTTAGGCATGAGTTGAAATAAAGCTCCTGATTTTCAGAGGATCTTTGGACTGATCCCACGACTACTCCTGGCTTCCAAAACGTGTTTTGTAATCTGTTCTTTGGCTTTATCCGTATATCGTTAAAATTAGTTTAAGAGCTCATAGAAAGATCCTAGATCCCTTGCACTGTCTAACGAAAGTACAAACAAAGAACCAGACCATCCACACTGGGAGATGATATTTGAGATGAAAGTTGGTTGTTTGGGTTCACCTGTAGCCTCACATGTGCAATTCTGACCTCAAGCGCAGTCACTCAAGTGCAGTATGTGAGTCAATAGGGCACATTTAACATAACGCAATAGTGGTACATGATGAACAGTGGCTACCACATACTGCAATAGTGGTACATGATGAACAGTGGCTACCACATACACAGCACCATGCTACACAGTAGGAAGGAATGGGGCTAGAGCAAACCCCCATCTCCAAGTAATGACCAGACTGATGCCAAGCACAGAAAATAACACATCTTTCAGGCTAACACAAATCTGATGCCATCTGTAACTAGCTGCCTCCATGCAGGGGTAAAAACCACTGTTCATTTGCTATTGAGTAGAATCCATGTTTCCAGTTTCTAAGTCATGACCTTGTTCTCATTAAGAAAACACCACAGGGATTGAAGCTTTTAGTTTTAAGTTGAGATAAAACATGAACACCTTTACTTCTTACTTTCTGATTCAAATCTTATATTCATCCAAGTTACATTCCTCCCCTATTGTGAACGATTATCCCTGTTCCCAATAATCTCTTGCAGAACGTACTGGCCACTTAAAAGCTACCCAATATTATAGATCAATCAGATTATTAATTTCACTTTCAACTGAATGCACTCATAATAGGATCCTAACACATGCACACCCCTGCAGCCCTGTCTTAGTTTGCCGTCTATTGCTGTAATAAAGTAATGTTCAAGACCAACATGGTTATTTTACAGACACATCCCAGGTCACAGTCCATCACCTAGGGAAGCCACACAGGAACTCAAAGCCATGCTTACTAGCTTGCTTACCCTGCCTTCTTAACCAATGCCACCTATTCAGGAGTAGCACTGACCCCAGTGGGGTTCTGCTCTCATTTAGCAATCAAGAAAATGCCATACAGACTTGCCAATGGACAATGTGACAAAGGTATTTTCTCAGCTGAGATTCCTCATCCCATTTGATTGTAGCCAGGGCACCTCATGATGATGATCTTTCCAGTTCTCCTATGAACTCCTGCTAAATGCCACCTACACTATGGTCTCCATCTAAACAAGGCTATCTCTTGCACACTGCCCATTGGGACAGACCCCTTCATATTGTGTGGCCATAACTTACTAGTTAGTTCTACTGCTTGAAGACCAATCGCTGGAGCTATTCAGAATAGGATTCCTTTCTACCATTCTCATTGAACCGTCTCTCTTCCCACTAGATCAGAAGTTTTGTGGCAAGAGCAAAATGGTGGGCAATAAACAAAGTTAGAGTCCAGCCCCATGGCTGTGTACAGTGAGCAGAGTAAGCATTTACTATGAATCTAGGCATTAATAAATGTGTGAGCCCTTTACTTCAGGCACTCCTTGGGACTGAAGATAGAGATCACAATCATACTGTTCTCAGATAGGTGTGCAAAGATTGTGTAGATAACATGGTGACGTAAAGCATGTGTGAAGAAAAGTTCAAAACACTTGGAAGAAGTTATAAAAAACACTCATAAACCCAACAGCACATTAAGACAGCTAGACAGACATACTGTTCTTTGCAAATTTCCCATAAAGCAAAAACAATTGGAGACATTTATTCTAAAATATAATTCAATTTATCAAAGCACCATGGCTATTTCAATAAAATAGATTTATGCTTGTTGCTCTAGCCTATGCTATGAAATGAGTCCACTTTGCACACAGTAAGCTTAGATGGAGTGTTCTGGTAAAGCTGGATCAGTACGGTTTTAAAATAAAGTTTTAACAAAATCCACAATGTGTATTTTTAACTGCCAACCCGCTTCTCAGAACCACACTTAAAACAGAGAACACACATTTCAAGTCAGTTACATAAGGAAATATTTGTAGAACGTAATTTTCATAATTAGTTTTTAGTGGATTAAAAATTGTTTCTGAGGTAATCTCACTTATAACCAAGTGCTTTCTGAACAAAGGGTCTTTTAAAATGCATAACTGTGTAAGTTATTCATATTTTATTTTGATATCTAATCACTGTAAAATGATACTTCACTACAAATGACCTAAGACCATTTGTTCACATGTGCACTGTTTACAAACAGTGTACCTCTTGAAATATCACACACCATTTGGCTCTTGTGAATTCATGCTATTTTCACTCTGTTACTGATTCTTCCATTCAGCAAAATAGTTATGACATGAAGTAATGAATTAATAAAGATGAACAGTGTAGGAATAAAGCCACTGCTTAAAGAATTTCCTTTCTGGAAAGTTATTTTAGGAAATAAGTGTTACAAAGATAATAGACAAGCATATAACTACATTTCAAAGAGGAGCATTAAAACGATGTGTCAACCCTATGACGATTTACCATCTGTTGTCCTCTGAACTTTCTTTTTTTCTTTAACAGTCTCTCTTCTGCATGGCTTCTCATTACCTTGGTGCACATAATCCTAAGCTATGTATAGATGTATATGTATATATGTGTGTGTGTGTGTGTGTGTGTGTGTGTGTATGTGTCGTATAGATATAGATATACCACCCACACATGTATGTGTATGTGTGTGAAATATGTAGGTTTCTATCATCAACTTCCAGTTCTTTCTTTTTCTCTTAAAATATCATTTTTTATCTGTCACATAAAATTATTTATACTTGCAGTGTTTATTACACATTATGAGATATAGTGACTATATATATATATATATATATATATATATATAGTGTGTGTGTGTGTGTGTGTGATTTTATTTAAATCAAGCTCATTATGGATTCACCTCACATGTGTATTACCTTTTTATGATGAGAATCATCAACATCTACTCTTGTCCGTAATTGCAGAACACATAATACATTGGCTACCATGTTGAGCAACAGACCCTCAAGGCCTGCTGCTCCTGTCTAACTGACATGTCCTATTTTTTCACCAACATCTCCCTTTCCCTCTCTACCCACCAGTTGTACTTCCACAGGCGACGTACTTCATCCCATCTTTTGGTTTTGATCAAATGCTCTCCCATCACTCTGACCTATTGCCTCAAATCTTAATGTATAGTATTAAGTTTAACAAACAAATGTCTGTTATATTATTGGGATCATACACAAGAAGAAACACAGAAAGGAAACAGATGTGACTCTCGCTTTGAGGAGTTCACCAAATTATTGGGCAACCATCACAGATAGGAATGCTTCTAAGTCATCCTGAGGAACTCTCCTTTCAGCCTCTCCTTAAAGGGACCCTGCTATTCTATTTCTAATCAGTAAATGTTTTCTGTGTGTTTCTACTGCTGCTATGTTAGTGAGACCCATAATATGTCATATATAAAAGATGACATAGTACCATGTAAACCTGCCCTCCCTTTTTCTACAGAGATGAGATCTTATTGCTTGTGTTTGGTGCTGGGCATGAAACATAGGGGCCTACACCTGCTCAACAGGAGCTCTGCCACTGAGCTAAAAGCCTAGTCTCTTGACTGCCTTCTTTTAGCATGGGCTCATTCCCAAAGCATCCTCAACATTTAAGGAAAAATTTCTTAAAACAATCGTTGGTTTCAAGCATATACTGCTGAGAACTCAAATTGACTCATCCTTACCCTTAGGATGATACATAAATTCTTCACATATTCTGTCAGTCCTATCAGTGATATGACTTCAGTGTGATGCATATTTGCACTATTTGGGGATGTCTGAACATTCCCTCAATGTACAGTTAATCCTTCTGAGAACCAATACTGAAGGAGAAGTCCCTGGAATATTGAGCCATAACCAACCAGGATTTAGGCCAGCTTCAGTAAGTACCCAGTCTCAAAACCACACAGCTATCAAAGGGCAGACCCGGGGATGCAATCATGGGAGCCAGATTTCAGTGC
Source organism: Rhynchomys soricoides (assembly GCA_019843965.1). Classification (NCBI taxonomy): domain Eukaryota; kingdom Metazoa; phylum Chordata; class Mammalia; order Rodentia; family Muridae; genus Rhynchomys; species Rhynchomys soricoides. The sequence goes on along the minus strand of JADRCH010000028.1, from coordinate 11,460,279 downwards.
ACAGATTCTTAATCATCTTGCTCTACTACCCAGATGACAGCTAATTAAAACAATGCTAGCTTGGGGCTCCACTAGTGTTTAAGCTGTTTAAGTACACCTACTTATACACTCACAGATACCCTTCCATTGCTTCCTCTGCTTCCTGTGTTCTTGTTAAGCAGTTGCCATTAGATTACATCCTTCTAGTTAGACAATTTAACCATCTTTATAATAGTCTCTCTTAGCAATTCTCCTGAATCCAGTTATGTAAAGCATCTATGAGTGGTGAGTATAGATCGAAACTGAAGAATGGATATAAACCATCAGGCCCGATGGTTTCTGCTGTTGCTCACTCTGCCCATTACTGCTCCCCACGGACATTGGAGAATTCTGCTCATTGCTCTGCTCCTTCCTTTTGGTTCTTCACACTTGTTTTTCTGCTCTTCTTCCTGCCTCCTTCCTTCTATCCTCTCCCTTCATTTTCTTGTCTAGTATACACACACACACACACACACACACACACACACACATGCACAGAGAGAGAGAGAGAGAGAGAGAGAGAGAGAGAGAGAGAGAGAGAAATACACAGACACCGACACATACAAACACAAAGACGCAGAGACACATACACAGGTACACACAGACACACACACATACAGACACACACACATAACCAACATACACACACAGATATGCATACACACCCAGACACATATATACACACAGACACACACAGAGAAACAAACACACACACATACACATATACACAGACAGATCTACACACAGATACACACATACACACACATACACATAGACAGATACAACACACAGACACATAGATACAAACACATAGACACAGACACAGACACGAACACACACACACACACACACACACACACACACACACACACACTATCCCTTACTTGATAATACAGAAATGCCTGAAAGAGGAGCAGGGAAGAATTTCCAAAGTGAAAAGAGCACCGCTGGTTCCTTTCTACTCAAAGCATTCTAAATAATGGCCACCCTCCCTAAAATTAACCAGTTCTCCACTCATACTTCCATCAAACGGTAAACCATGCTATGTACCCATGGGCTCTGTAGACTACAGGATGGCAATACTGCTGCCTTAGAGAATGCGGTCCTTGATTGGCTCCCTATTTAGTCTCACCACACCTACCTGAACAGAGCAGATCTTATTGGATGGCAATATGGCTGCCTTAGAGAATGCCGTCCTTGATTGGCTCCCTATTTAGTCTCACCATACCTACCTGAACAGAGCAGATCTTATTGGATGGCAATATGGCTGCCTTAGAGAATGCCGTCCTTGATTGGCTCTCTATTTAGTCTCACCACTCTCTCCTCTCATTGGTTCTTGAACAGCCTCTCCTTCTACTCCTGTTTGCACTCCTCTTTCTTTTGGGAATTCTTTTGACACTTCCTACTTGTCTCTTCTGCAATCTGTTTCAACTCCTTTTGTCTGCTGTCTACCTTTTATCAACTGATCAGAAAGCGTGGGAGGTGCACAGGGCAAACCAAACATGTGAGCAGTGGAATGAGGGAAAGCACAGAGACTGAATGAATGACATCACCAGAGACAGTAAGGGGAGTGTGGGATAAAGTTTCTTGAGACAGATATTCTCTTTAAACTTTATTCATGTCTTATAGCAAATCGATCTTACGAGTCATGCATCTTCCTGGAATCTGCTTTTGTCTTATTTCTGAGTACTTTACCAAAACCATGGAGAATGTGAAACAACAAGTAGTTTTAATGATGAATGTAGAAAATTCTATCTCATGAATATACACAGATAATTCGATTTCCTCTAAAAGATGCATTCTTGTTTTGCTCATTTTCTTAAAAATGAAACCTTTCTAGAAATAATATCACATTCCTAGGACTGAAGTGAGCTTGAGGTAGATCCTATGCTTAACACACAGTAGCCCTGGCTTCAACCCAAGGCACCAGGAAGAAAAGTCTAATGCTGTATTACGTTTATGATTCAAATGTGGCACTATTTTTTCTGTAGTGCAGGTGGCAATCACCTGCCTTTAGAAAAGCCTAGAATGAATTGCTTTTAGGTCGTTTAAACGTTCTGAAAGGCTGGAGTTCTTAAGGAAACCACTCTTTCCATCTCACTGGTTTCCTAATTTCCATTTGTCTTTCATTTGAAGCATGGCCATGGTGTGAATTGGCTCGCGGTTTGGTTGGCCACGAACTTGTTAGGACAGCTGCATGCTGCATTTTCAAGTGCTAGAAGCACATATGCATTCTGAGACCATTTCTCGAGTCAGCACCCTTCCCCCATGTGCTGGGTTCAGAACTTCTGTGTAAGGACCACAGTTGGCATAAGCCTTGGACCTGAACTTCTACCTGTCCATCTTTACCAAGCAAGGATCATGAGCTACTCCTGTGCCCTAAAAGTACTGCAGTAGTGAGTGTAAGGGACACAGGAGAGAGAAAAGGGGAGCATGCTGGTTTGTGGTGTGGTGAAAGGTGCTTTGGAAGGACCATTGCGGACATGATAATGTGCCTTCCAGAAGGGGGTCTATCATCCTCAATGCCCAGTAAAGGAGGAGGGAAGACAGAGTCTGGCCAGGAGGAAGAGGCTCCTGGATATCTTGGGAATAAGCATACTGAGATGAAGAATGAAGACTTTCAGTGTGGGGTGAGATGGAGCACAAGAAACACAGGAGGAAACAGCCAGCACCACACAGTGGAGGGTCCTGAGAGATGACTGATGATTAGAAACTTCCTTGTGGGATCAGGGAGAGCTGCTGGTAATGTTTGGGACTGAAGAGTAGAATGTAAAACCCAAGTCCTCTCTTCTTGGAAGATTATGAAATCTAGAGCATACGGTAGGAGGAAGAGGAGGAAGAAGGTCTCTGATTCTTTCTCATGGTAGAGAGGTGACTCCATATTGAGAGAAAAGCAAGAGAATGGAGAAGGAGGTGTTGGGACACAGAAGGTGCAGAAGGATCCATCTGTCAAGCCCAGGGAGTGACACGGGATCAGAGGACAGAGCAAGGATCCAAGAGTTCTACTTCTAAAGACTCATCTCAAGGCCTCTTCCTTTTAGTAAATATAGATAATTTGAATTTTCAGGACCCAGCTTCTTATTTTCTTTCAAACTACATCTTTATCCCGGGTCCTGAAGTCTCCCACACTGACCTGTCATTTGGAGATTGGTGCTGGACAGCCCCTAGAGAATCAGCATGGAGCACTGGAACTAGACAGTGGTCACCCTCAGGGGTGCCAGCCATGACCCTTCGCCTCCTTATAAACTGAAGAAGAAGCTGCTTTGCTCTAGGAGGGGAGCAAAGATAAGGGGTGGGGAACAAAGGCTCGATCTGCTTTCTGTTGACTCAATCTTCTCTTTGAAGAGACAGTGGCGTCCTTCCTCATGGGATGCCCTTGGTGTCCCTATGATGGGGACACACCACCCCCCCTCTGATGAAAACACACTGACAGGCTCCATATTACTTGCATCCAACATGGTTGAAATTGAGTTATTCCTCAGTGCAGACATTTCATCTTGTCAACTGGTCTCTGGCTACTCTGGACACGTCAGCATCTTACTGACTGTATATTTTCAAGTGTTAAAAAAAAGTCTAGAAGGCCTTTTGTGCTGCAAGTATAAGTCCTGACTAGCTTTCTGTTCATCTGTTTGTCTTTACTGAGCACTTTTTGAATGAATCTATAATTTGTAAAAATTCTAATATAGTATTTTTCCACTTGAAGTCCTTGGCGTTAGTGAGCTGACTTGGAGGAATACTTCAAATTTGCATAAACACAGAAGAAGGGAAAGGTTGCAGTGTCATTTGAAGAAGGAGCAGCACACAAATCTGAACAAATCAAAGGAGATAATAGTCGATTTGGCTGCTTGTTCCTTTGACTCCAAAATGGGGTCAGGGAAGTACCAGTGGGCCAGTTAACCAGAGTGAGAATTTAACATTAGGAAGAATATTAATTAGGAAACAGAATAAGATAAAATGAACTTGATAGAGTAATATGTGATATATTGTTGCATAATTGTTAAAATCTAAAATTGGAGCTCTGTAAAATAGGTCCTACGGCTGATGCGATACAGAATGGAGCCCAACAATGATGCCTGACCTCATGCCCAGGGCTCTCTCCACCAAGCTAGTGTCTTGCAGAAAATGAAAAAGAAACATATCTGTTTCTAGAAGAGACAAAAGTTTTTAAACTTATGTCCTCAGATAGTTTTAAACTATAATGTATTTTAAAATACAACCCATTAGAAGCAGTGATAGACTGTAAGTACCACATGGAAGCCAATGCCCATGATATGTAACAAAACAAAACACTATTGTTTTGCTTTTCAGCAACACAATAGCTTTCATAAAGGCCCCTCTTTGCCTCTAGAAACAAACAAACAAACAAAAAACCCAATCTGCTATCCTGCAAAATCTCACATAAATTCAGAACAAAATGGAGTTTCCTTCCCCTTTGGCAATGGCAGCCATTGTGTTCATGACTTATAGAGCCTCGGGAGGGGAAACAATACTGCCTTAGGAAAGCAATACAAGAATGTCTAGCAAATGGATAGACATTTAATGAGCAAGATAAAGCACCGAGAAATAGCAAATGTCTCCTTCTGTCTCTTTCGAAAGAAAACTCCTACGCTCCAAACGCTCACTCCAGCGGCTATCGCCAGTAACACTCACTAGCACGATCATGTTTTACAAAAATATCTGTTGCTAAGCAGGGTGGAAATACTGTTTGTGTGAAATGGAAGTGTCTCTGGTGAATACCGAAAGTGATCATTTTCATAACTAGAAAAGTACTTCCACACCACTCCAGTCAATGGCTGCAACCCTGGGTTGCTTTGACAATGGCTTTTCTCTGCTTTGCCGGCTTTCTACCATTTTGATCTTTGAGTTCTCTGCTAACCAAATGACAGGGTTTTTTTTGGGGGGGGGGGGTTCCATTTTTGTCATGTTTTACTTCCCGCATCATCCCTGCCTAATAATAATAATAATAATAATAATAATAATAATAATAACAACAATAATGATAACAACAACAACACATTATTTCCAGGCTCCAACTATCAATGCTCACAAAATGAATTCTCTCCCTCTTCCTCTTCCTCTCTCCTTCTCTCTCTCTCTCTCTCTCTCTCAGGTACACACACACACACACACACACACACACACCCCAGTTGTCTTTTCTGCCCAGAAAAGTTGCTGAGGAACCAAACAGAGAAAGTCCCATTAATCATAACCATAAAGTAAGTTCATCTCTAGACACGTAGAGCCCATGCTTACACTGAGAAGAAAGCAGAGACCAACCAACTTCAGAGAGAATAGGGAATACAGACACTCACCTGCATCACAATAAGGAGGTCAAAGACCAAGATGAAAGAAGCAAGGAAGGCTCTGGAAACCTCATCACTGGGCAAAAATCCACGGTTCAGTTTGTCCCAGCTGATCCAGTCGGTTGTGATGACAAGTACCACCACGGAAGTCAGGGTGAAGAGAACAGTCCTGCAATGAACGAGGTGCTTATCACACAAAGATGCTGATGCTCACGAGGGCTGTCTATCTGTCTCTGTTCCACTAGTGTCTATAAATACCCACCCCAAAGTGTAGTCGCCAAAGGATGAGGGAAATATGCCAACTGGGTATTTTCTTAAAAACAAAACCAAACAAACAAACAAACAAAAACAATAAACTATGGTAGCATTTCTTCCAACAGATGCCCCGAAGAACACTGTGATGATTGTGAATGAAATGCTAAGAACAAAATGATTACAGATAACCTTGGTTAGTTTAGTGTCCCGACGAGAACAGTGTATATAGTTTTCATTACAGCCACACAGTCACACTTTCAAACTGAGGTCCCGGAAAAAGTGTATGTGAAAACATAGGTGACTGGTAAAAGGTGAGTGGCCCCTGGATTTCACGGGCTCTTCCCCTTGACCACAGACAGCTAGCCTCTTTCCCTTTAAATACAGAGAGAGTGTGGAAGACCTGTTGCCTCAGGACCATTTCCCATGGCGTACAACACATTCCCTGTTCTAGTCTCAGGAGTCTTCATAATGCCCCTAAAATATGACTAGTTATAATTAAAACTCAGTAAGCATTTGTCTAAACTAAGCTTTCTAAAAAATAATCAAATTAGCTTTTTAAAATATTAACACTAAAAGTCGTCTTGAAATGTGCATGCTGAGACTGAATCTAGAAGAAAATTGTCCAGACTGAAGTTGAGCTTCTGTTATATTGTCATTAGGACGTCATTTGAGACTATGTAAAGAAGGCACGGTTTTTCTGAAAAAGTTTAATCAGAAAGAAATAAGTACTAGAAAGAGAAAGAATAAGGAAGGAAGGAAGGAAGAGGGGGGGAAGAGAGGGGGGAAGAGAGGGGGGAAGAGAGGGGGGGAGAGAGAAGGAGAGAGGGAGAGAGAGAGGGAAACAAGAAAAACATGGACATGGAATAAAGCCACAGAACATATACCCATTTTGTTCACAATTTTTAAGTTAGTATTTCATTAACTCTTTGAGAATGTTATACACTATTTTAATCATAGTCACCTTCTCAAATCCACAGTCTCCTCCCTCTCTATTTAGTCTTCAAGTTTTCTTTCTTTTTTTAATTTTTTTTTTTTTTTTTAAAAACCACCAAAAGACTGACCTCAATTTGTATAGCCTAACTACTTTGGGAGTAGGGCCAACCATGGGGTTAGGTTTGCCTTGGGGTTAGGTCTACCCTGGAGTTATGTCTGTCCTGGGGTTAGGTCTGCCCTAGGGTTAGTTCTGCCCTGGGGTTAGGCTTGCCTTGGGGTTAGTTCTGCCCTGGGGTTATGTCTGCCCTGGGGTTATGCCTGCCCTGAGTGTGCCCTGGGGTTCACATCATCAATTAAAACTGATTCTCTTCCCTCAGCAACTACCTAATACAGTTGAGTAATAGCTCCTCAACCTGGCTTGGATTTCATCCCCATCCACCCCAGTCTTTCAAGTTGGGATTTTGTCTGTCTTGATCAGGTCTTGTGCACACTGTTTAATCTGATCTTAGTTTAACACACAACTGCCCGGTTGTATCTAGAAAACAGTGTTTACTGGAAGTTGGCCACCGATGTGCTCCTACTATCTTCTGTTCCCCCCTGTGGGAATATTCCTGAGCCTTGAGGAAAGTCGTGTGATACCTCAAAATGAGTAATAAGAATCTTCCTGGAAGTCCCTTTCAATTGCAAAGTTGATAAAATCTGCACATTAGATTTCTCACAAATTCCTTGTTCCTTTTCTATGAGCTCCATCTGAAGCAAGTCATACTTTGATATAATGAATATAAAATATTCCCTGCAGATGTTTCTACCCACGGATAGAAAAGACACATTACATCTCTAAAATTTTGAATAATGACCTGTTAAATAGAAATTTCACAGTTTTTCTGCTATAGTAAGTGGAAGTAAAAATCCATCCTGAGACATTTTGGGTATCATATGTAGTGTGCTTCAAGTAGGCACCATGGAGTAATCAACACCTCGCCTGGCTGTTACAGGGTTCCTAAAGGATTGTGCTGTGTGATACCACAGCCATTACCATTTCTGAACTCAAAGTAAAAATCTAGCAATAAATAACAGAAGGAATTCTAAACAATTCACAAACATGGAAATTAACCAACATGCTCCAGAATGCCACATGTCAAAGAAGGAAAGAAAAACGGAATGAAAAAGCATCTAAAGAAAGATAAAGTAGAAACGAACATACCAAAGAACAGGAGTAAGAGGAGAGCATCAAAATAAGTCTTATAGCATAACCTCCTATGTTAACACAAAAGAGCTTTCCATCAAGAGCCTTTACTTTGTACCCCAAGGAACTCTAAAACCAATGGAGCCCAAACTCAGCGTGTGAAAGGAGATCAGAATTAAGAGGTAAAATGCAAACAATAGAAATAATGCAAAGCTCTAGCTAGATAAAGAAAAGATGATGCAGGCAAAACTTTGTTGACCAATGCTGCAAATCAATAAAACAAAATGAAAGAAAATACCACAAACGTGCAAATGATTATAAGAGAATATTATAAACCACTGACTGAGATAACCCAGAGGAACAGATGCATTCCTAGAAAAACACAGTCCACCAAGAGCGAATCAGAAAGCAGTCTGTGATGGTTTGTATATGCTCGGCCCAGGGAGTAGCACAGTTAGAAGGTGTGGCTCTGTTGGAGTAGGCGTGTCACTGTGGGTGTGGGCTTTAAGACTCTCATCCTAGCTGCCTAGAAGTCAGTATTCTGCTAGCAGCCTTCAGATGAAGAAGTAGGACTCTTAGCTCCTCCTGCACAGTGTCTGCCTAGATGTTGCCATGTTCCCACCTTGATGATAATGGACTGAACCTCTGAACCTGTAAGCCAGCCCCAATTAAATGCTGTCCTTCTAAGAGTTGCCTTGGTCATGGTGTCTGTTCACAGTAGTAACACCCTAACTTAGACAGTGTGCACTATACTATATGGAGAACACTTAGTTTTAATTCATAGGAACAAGACAAGGGGGTCTATTCTCATTACTTCTCTTCAGCAATATAGAAGTACGACCAGAGGAATTAGGCAAAGACAATAAATAGCAGAAGAAATTAATTATATTATCTGCTTTCATTTGACATGGTTGAATATTTAGAAACATTAAACTATCACAAACTGAATTTAAAATGTGAGTAAAGTTGATGAATAGAGAAGTCAACATATAAAATCAGCTATGTGTCTGTACACTCACAGCAAAATATCAGTAAAGAAACTAGGAAAATAATTCCCTCTATAAAAGACTCAAAACAAACAAAAATATTTACAAATAGGTTTAACCAAAGAAATACAATATCTGTACACTAAAAAAAACTGAAGAGGAAAATGAATGGAAAGATATCTTGTATCCACATGTCAAATAAACAATTAAAATGGCCATACACCTCCCAAATATTTCTATACTCATTCAAAGTACTATCTATAAAGATTTCGATGGCATTGTTTTCACTAAAATAGAAAAACAATTCTTAGTTCACATGAAACCATTAGAGAAACCAAGGAGTCAGAGGACTTTTGAAAAATAAATGTGGAGATACCATATTTCCTAATTCCATATTATATATGGAATTAATTTGTATGAATTAAATTTTCACTAACAAGATAATCTGTATATGAACATACACATGGATGTTCTTAAAAAAAATAGAAAGACTAGAAATAAACGTACACATATATAGGCAGCTATGTTTTGAGGATATCAGTAAGAATACACAATGGGGGCATGGTAGTCTTTCCAATAAACACACAAGAAATGGATAGCCATGTGCAAAGACTGAAACTGAATCCATACTTATGTTAGATACGAAAACTACCTGAAAAAATATTAGAAGCTTAAATGGATGCCCCGGAACCATAAAACGTCTAGGAGGAAAAAGAAAGAAGTCTTCAGTGTTGGTTTTGGAAGTTATTCCCTAGATCTGATACCAGGAGCACAGAGAGAGAGAGAAATAAAAATGAACAATAAGAGGATATCGAGCTGGGAAAAATGCGTAGCAGAGGAAACGTTTGGAATGGAGCAGCGACCAATAAAATGCAAGATTACATCAGAAACCTACACATCCACAAAGGGATCAATACACAGAATGTAAGTAACTTAGAAGCACGGAATCAAATGAGACGCCAGAGAAAGGGCCCAAATAGACATCTCTCAAGAGAAGGCGTACAGATGCTCAGCACGTGTAGTTTAGCCTTGGCATGAGAGTTTGTGCCTAGTCGATGGCTTCTTGTTATGCTTTGTTTTGTTGATATCCCTCGGAGGCCTGCTGTTTTCCAAAGGGAAACAGAGAAGCAATGGATCTGGGGCAGAGGGGGGCTGGCAGGGGTAGAGGGACTGGGAGAAGTGGAGGGAGGGGAGACTAATCGTAAGAGAGAAGCAAGTGAGAACTATGGTGAGATATTGCTTCACACCTGACGGCATGACTAGCATCAGTAAGAGACAGAGAAGGACAGAGATACCGGCTGACTGATGCGGAGAAAGCAGCCTCGCACTGCCGACAGGATGGCCCCTGGCAGGATGGCCTAGCATGTGCTAGCCTTAAGAGCACTTTGTAAATGTTTTTCTGGCTTTGTTATATACTTCTGTTTTGACAAAAGGTATTGCTACAGATTTCAGGAAATGGTTACTGGTAACATTTTATTGTTCCAAGGGGAAATTAAAGGAGCTATTCTGCCTGATATTTAATTTTTAATCGTACAAAAGGAATAAAAATGGCAATCATTAAATATGCATGCCTACAGCTCAAAGAAAGGGCCCTAAAAATAAGTCTCAAGAGGAGAAAGGAAGGGAAACAAAGCACATTAATGACTCATACCATCTCCAAAGCCACACCGAATGCACACACACAGATGTACGTGTCAAACCTTAGCGTTAACACCTATCTGCACATGTACATGGGATGCACAGGGCCCCTTTCTCTCACCGTTGCTTATGAAACAGGCTTTACCACACTGACAATTGTGTCTAAACCACCAGTCTTTAAAAGAAAAATAAATGACTCAATAAGGTTAATTTAAAAAAACAAAAAACTTTTAGGTGAACCTGCCATGAAGAAAATCTGAGAAACACTGCATGTCTGCCACCATTACATGTAATTTACAGAGTGCAGGGTGGGGTTCGCTGCTTTACATAAATAGCATAGACCACCCTTATCATACCCTGTTATCGTCACCCCCAATGTACCAATACAAAACTGAATCCTGAATCACAGAGCACCTAAATAAGCCAACGCACACAGACCACAATGAAGGCTTTATAGGTCATGTGGAATAAGACAGAAGTAACCCAAGAAGGCCCCATCCCAGGCTGAGCCAGGATGCTCTGTCATAACCTGTACCCCGGCACTGTCTCTCAGTGGGAGCATTTGCTTATTGACTTCCTGTATTATGTTTGTAGCCAGAAGTCATCTTTTCTTCTTCACTGTGAGTATAATACTGTGAAATTATTCCAAAGCTAACTTTGAGCAGTAAAACATGAAAGCAAACACAAAATCCCGATGGTTCTGATAGGAAACAGTTAAAAGCTAAGTCTTGCGGCCTTAAACATCCAAGCTCATGGAGGGGAGCCATCAGAGCAACCTCCTTGGGTTCTTGTTTAATCAATGATTGAGATCAAAGATATTTACTGTGAACCACGGGCTTTAGGGGAGCTTCTGTTTCTCTCTTTAAGGAGTATGCAATTAAGCAATTATCTGGATTATTCTCCTTCCAGACTGTACCCAGCGCCAGCATGACATACTGGCTCATCAATTCTTTCCTCCCTGGTTTCTGGCATCCATTCAAATGGAAAGACCTCATACATAATTATCAGCTTGAGTGGTTAGGCTTCCCACTTTCCCAACTTCAAATTTCGTTTCTGTCCTTCAAGTCAAATGTTATCAGTAGCACTTGTTTATTTTTTTACATCGTTTTACTTTGTATCATAAAATCTAATTGTATCAATTCCCCTGTCCCTTCCCTCCCTCCGCCTCCCATGAGCCTCCCCCCGCCCCCTCCCCCCTTGTTCTCTCTCACACCCATAGCTTCTTTTTCTTTGACTACAACCTTGATTCCTTATACTGTTACTTTTACGGATATGATTTCAGGGCTGAGCAGTTGGTATTGGATGACCAATGAGGCAGCTTCTCCCTTGGGGAAACAATGTAGCCCTTCTCTGAGCATTTCCTAGTTGCCTCTAGTTCTTCATCCGAGGTTGGGGATCCATGAGAGATCCCTTTCCAGGTTCGTACGTCTGACGGTGTCTTCGTTGTTCAGGTCTTGATTAAGCTGCTCTGTTGTTGAGATTTTTCTTGGATGAAACTTCCCTCTAACTTCTAGGGGACGCGATTTCACAGCACATTTCCTGGTTCTCTGGCTTCTATAATCTTTTGGTCCCATCTCCCAAGATGTTTCCTAGGCCTTAGGGACAGGGTTGTGTTGTGGTTGCATCATTTGGGGTTGACACTATGCATTCACTTATAGTCTTTGATGAAGGATGAGAGCCACACTTATCACTAGGTATAAAGACAAATATTTATAATGCACATAGGATTTATGCTGCTTTAGTGAAGTGGTGGTTATGGGTTTTTCCTCCAAGATCCACAACCTCGTTAGCCCCAAGTAGTTGGCTAGGTACCAGTGGCAGCATGATACCCCCTTGTTGACCAGACCTTAAGCCTAATCATGTTGTTGCCACTGGGTTATCATGACACGCTGGTTATTGGTGTGGCTCATAGGCACTTAGGATTGTTGGTTGTTTCCCTCCATTGGGAGCTTGTGTGGTACCTTTTGTTACCACAAATGCTTGTCCTCAAAAAGGAGGATTTTAGGTCAGATCCAACTCCTATCCTCCAGATCCTGTGTCTGAATGGTGGCTTCAGCAATGGAGACTTACCTTTCAGTCACCTGGAGGCAGCCAAGAGCAACTGCAAAATTCTATAATGTTGTGGGAGTCTCCTGAACTCCCATGACCCACAACTCAAAAGGGATGTCTCATGTCTGCCATTGGGTTTTCTGTCACTCTATGGTTCTTTGGCAGAGCATTATTAGCCCTGGTGAGAAAATTTCATTTAAACTATACGTGTGTATGTATGCTTATAGACTTATATGTATCAAATATAAATTTTAGGTAAGTAAATAATTGATTCCTGATAGTTTTTTCAGACATGCTTTCTGTTATTTTATGGCATTTGCTTGTGTCACATAATCTGCTAGAGACAAGAAATAAGAGTTCATATCTAGGGGTTGGAGAGATGGCTCAGCGGTTAAGAGTGTTTATTTCCTTTGTAGGGGACCTAGGCTGCTTACCACCATTTTTAACTTCAGTTTCAGGAATCTGACACATCTTCTGGTCTCCTTTGGCCCCTGCACATAAGTACCCTCAGGAACACAGTGTGTGTATGTGTGCATTCTCTCTCTCTCTCTCTCTCTCTCTCTCTCTCTCTCTCTCTCCCTCTCTTACACATACACACATACACATATAACTGAAAATAAATAAATATTTAAAAATAACAATAACATAATTCAGATCTACGGACACTAGGACTTTGCAAGTCAAAATCAACTCCTCATCAGCAAGACATCTGCAGAAAGTCTCATTAATTAATGCAACTAGATCTCAATGACAAGAAATGTATTCATCTTGTAGCTTAGTCAAATGTCTATTATATACAGATTAGCTACAGATAGCACACATAAATAATTCCATATTATCACTAAAACATGGTATTTTAAAATGTAACAGAATTTTAATTATCTAAGTATGCTGATAGCATTTGCTTTCCCCCATAAACACCTTAAGGTAGATTTGCCAAGTAGCCACACAGCCAGAAATCAAGCAGATGTCAAGAGACAGAAGAATTGGTGTTGCATTTGCACAGTTCACAAAGGGCTCAGTCATTCAGGGCTAATTTTTACGCAGTTTCATTTTGATTACACAGATAGCAGGCGTATATAAGGTCACCTAGATAATATAAGTTGTGATAAACAAATTGCCAACATTTGACCTAACAGTGTCAGGTGATGTAACATAATAAATATACTTTAGTGTATTTTATATATTAACATTCTAAATATGTAATATTTTAGTTCAGACAGGAATATCGTGCTGCTTTCTGATTATGCTGTACAATTCACATACTCCTAAAAGATTTAAACCCACTTACTTCACTCTGCAACACTCTAGTTGAATGTTGGGATTCAGCACAAATAATTCAGATTATTTGTCATATGTTCGAGAAACAAACTGTATATCTCCTATTTAAAATGAAAGGTTTAGCTATCATTTCAATAAAGAATATGTAAATAGAGACACAGTTTCACATTTCAAAGTGCTAAATACATAAAACATGATATAGCAAAGGAATTGAAAAGTAATTAATATTATAAAGTCTATGTTCTTATCAAAAATTAAAATAAATCAAGACAGCCTATACAGCACAACTTTCTACATTTTTTTTTCACTGTGCAATCAAGAGACAGATCAAACATACAGTTTCCCTCTGAACATGAAGTGCCCGTCACAGATGGCCATGGGAGAATGCCAACACTTCATTTGTTTTAATTATCAGTGTCACCACTGCAATTCCATAAGAAAACCAGTCACCATTTGCTTGATCAAAGCATTCCCTCCTGATCAGGTGAGCTGGCTCACTGCTGCAGCCCAGCTGATGGAGTCAGGGCTTCCCCTCAGAAAGAGCAACCTCTGGGATCCTGCTTTTGAGACCAGGAGCACCATGAGAGAACAGAGATAAACGCTTGCCGAGTGACCTCGTGAAAGTGTGCAGCTGCTCCATATGGCTTTCATTAAGTAAAGCTGCTGCTGGTTATTGGCCACTCCGAACACATTCATTAAGATGAGATCCCTGAGAAGGGAGATGCAGTCAAGTCATCTTGTTGGTGGCTCTGTTGGGACCCAGGGCCTGTACAGGAAATTATTAGATTCTAATGTTGCCTATTAAACTATACACTTATGTATTATTTATCTTTATATCTCTCTATCACTGCATCAAGAAGTACCTGAGCATGGCAGGAGCTCACACAGCACTGAACAAATCGAAACAAAATAACACAGAAACGCTTGTTTCTGAAAGGCAGAATGTTGCCTCACAGTACAGCGTCTGGCCACACAGAATGTGAACGGTGCCCTGGCATCCTGATCTACATACACAATGCTGACCGAAGTCTTTCAGAACCCACAGTCAGAACTGTTCAGACCTGCACATTGGCAATTAAAGAAAAGAAGCAACCACCACAATAACCTAGTCATACTTCTTTGATTGGTTTGATGTCCTCTGTCTATGATGAGGCAGTGTTAGCTATTTAATCAGAGACATCTGAAAGTTACTCATTCCAATGTTTAGATGATTCCTCTGAGTTGTATTGGTCAGACAGGACCGTCATATATTTTTTTATTTCATATTTTAAGTATAAAATATAAAATATTTACCAGACTGATTAGTAATGATCCACACATTGCTAATACTGAAGGGGTGTATTCAGTGATTTAAGCTGGGTAGAAAATGACTACCCCTTACTC